>CM071930.1:1087623-1357231 GCA_016081115.2 Rehmannia glutinosa | reverse complement strand
AATTATAACCAAACGAATCTCCAAGAGTTACAAATCACATTATGACCACTATCTAGGAGTTACAAACTCCAAGAGACAAACATGAACCCCGGACACCTACAATGTCCGGATATCATGCCCATTTTCGAGTGACAAATTAATCTTAACCCAACCCGAGCCCAAAGAGTCGGACGCCCATGGCCTATCGTGATCATCCACTTGTGTTATAGTATATCCAACCAATAGCACCTTCTAATATTTATACTTTTAGATAAACTATGCCCATTCGCAAGTGGCCAACTTCGTATTAATTTCTCACTTATTACCCAAAATTTGGTTTTGAGAAATACAAAATACTACTTAACATCTACTCAAAGGTAGATTAACATTCACAATTTAATTTCTCCAGAATTAAATTCTAGCCACCAAAAATTGGGTCAAAGTCGACGACACCCACTTTATCAAAACCAAATTTCAAAAGTATTCTCCTTCCAAACCCTTTGAAGTTCTTGTTCTCTTGTAGATCTGAAGGCACTGGTGTTCTTCGCGACCAAGCCCTCCCTCTCTCGTAAGACCTGTATCTTGTGTTCTTGTGTAATTTGATGTGTTGTATGTGGTGTATTGATGATATTCTTATTTTTGTACAACCATTGCGTCCCTTTTATAGATCTTGGAGAGATCACTTGTAGAGTTAGAGTGGAAAAGGACACAAAATCAGGAGACGCGTCGTCCACACAGTGAATCGTGTAGCCTCACGTCACGGCCGTGTTGCTTTCATACAATACACCTCTGCACGCCCTGTGGTCTTCACGGTCCGGCCGTGCAACTTGTTTTCGTCTCCTGTTTATTCCCAACTTTATATGGACATATCATCTTTCACATTGGTATGTCACACGGCAGTATGGTCCCAAACTATACGGCCATGTGTTCACCTTTTTTTTAGCTTCACTGCAAGAGTACGGTGTAGTTTATAGCATAGGGTAGCAAGGTCGTATCCGCAGAGACTAATAAATCAATGTACTAAGTATTGAGATTAAAATATTATTATTTTTATTTGATTTCGATCGACAAAAGTTTACCAAACAAATACAAAGCAAGATAATGATTGAAAGATCAAGAGAATGAATGGATTCCCCAAGGGTTATGGTGTCAGCTTAATATCTCTTGCTATCCTATTAATCAAAGCCAAAGTTATTATCTATCTTCCCTATAAGACGATCACAAAGGTAAATTATCCTCCTCTCGAGATGTATATAAAATGTGGATTGAAATATATATGATAACATCTCTACTCAACATGAGATAATCAACTCTCAAATGCACAAAAGATCAATTGTCCTCACAAATATCCACAAACTTCTCAGTTATGTAAATATTCATGTCAAATACTCAAGATTTAGTATTGAAACTCATCTATTGAATTATGAATCAACACATTAAATATGTTAAATCATCGGGCAAATGATAAAACAAGAATTAAAGCAAAGTGCTCAAATAGGCTTCAAAATAATAACTTCAATTAAGACTAAAACATCCAACAAGAGTCAATTAACCTACTTCCAAATCCAGAAATCACAAGATATTTAGCCAAACATGATGTACAAACCACTCATGCTAGACAAATTGTTCATGTTCATATCAAGCTCAAATGAAAGATAAAGATACAATGAAGTAAGAAAACATAGGGATATCGAAATCTCTTGATTTATCTTCAATCCTCACGCTCGAATGCGAATCAATACTTTTCTCGATTCCTCCTTAGTGAAGTTGATCTATACATTAATTTCTATGGTCTCATGTCCGCCTCCTCTCTATTGTTTGCTTCCCAAGTTCTATTTATACCTTTTTGAAAGACCTAGGTTAAAGTCTTTGTCGATTCTCGACATTCCCGTGCATAGATGCACGGGCCGTGCGCTTACGCATGACCATTAGTGTATCCAAGTTGTATGATTTGATCTTTGTTCAAATTGACGACGACTTGCATAGACAGTAATGACGCATTTAATGCATTTCCGTCCGTGTGTCCCTGGCGGTTATTTCAGTAGCTCAACACACACACAGTGCCCGTGTGGCCATTTCTTACTTAGTTTGTCTATTTGTTTCTCGCATGGATCCAAAACTCCGTATTCGCCGATACTTGACGACTCTTTATAAACAATGTCCGATTTGCCATAAAAGTACTCAAAATATCATTTAATTCCTGAAAACGAGCAAAACATAATATTTTTTCCACAATGAGAGAACATGACCCATTTTACCGAGTTAATGCATATTATCAACCCATTATATCCACAATTATACCCAAAATACATGCAAAACTCACACTAATCACCGCCAGTGATGTGTTTTGTTCCATTTCTTCATCTTTTTGATCTTCTCTTCACACATGTCAATTCTATTCGCCTTGAATTGATATTTCTTTGATTAAGCTTCGTTTCCTGTAAATAGTTATAAGTATACACAGTATCATGCATTTCTAAGGAAACCAAGTAAAACGACACTAAATATACATGCAAAAGTATCAAATATATATCATTTTTAGTCACTAAATGCATGTATATTTTTACTCATATCGCTTGTTGATCACGTTCCTACAATCACACAAACAACCTCCTCTTTTTTCTTCTCCCACGCAAAACTCGCATAAACAATCGAATTCATCGTAGTTCATTGAAGTCTGCAATTTCTTCCATCGCTCTAAATCATATATTGAAACAAGCACAAGAATCATAACTTTGAAGAAGAATCATCATATATTGAAGCAAAATATATTCTACCATGATAGAAAACCAGGAATTCACAAGATGTTTAGCCAAACATGAAGTACAAACAACTCATGATAAATTGTTCATGTTCATATCAAGCTCAAATGAAAGATAAAGATACAATGGAGTAAGAAAAACTTAGGGATATCGACAATCACTGGATTTATCTTCAATCTTCAAGCTCGAATGCGACTCGACTGTTCTCTCGATTCTTCCTTGATGAAGTTGCTCTTTACCTTGATTTCTATGGTCTCATATCAGCCTCATCTCTATCATTGTGCCCCCAAGTTCTATTTATACCTTTTTGGAAACACCTAGGTTAAAGTGCTATCGATTTTGATATTCCCACACGCAGACAAGACGGCCATGTGCTTACGCACGACCCGCCCGCGTTAAGCCGTATGATTTGGTCTTTGTTTGAATTGACGACCGCCATGCATAAAGGCATGACCAACTCGTGCATCCTGCGAAGGATCATTTTTATGTTCTCGGACACACACGAAGTCGTGCTATACCCACCGGGCTTCCCGTGTGTGGCCATTTCTTTCTCGATTTGTCTAATTTTTTTCATAGTCTAGCTGTAAACGCCGTGTATTCACTTTCGATTCTTTATAGTTCTTGCGGAATGCTCCAATTTGCCCCAAAAGTAATCAAAATATCATTTAATTCCCGCAAACGAGCAAAGCGTAATAACTTTTCCACAATGAGATAACATGACCCATTTTACCGAGGTTAATGCATGTTTATCAACCTATTATAAATACATGCAAAACCCACACTAATCAAACCCCAAACTTAAACTGTTGACAATCCCGATTAACGCATTATAACAACACAAATCACAATTGGGAAGAATGAAAAGCAAAAACAACAACACAAAACTCATATTGTTCATCATAGGTATCAAAATGAATCAACCAAGCTTCAACACCTAACCTAGAACACATATCAATGAAATCACGATAAATGATTTGAACCACAACACTCACTAATCAAGTGTATGCTTACACCAAATGTATAAGGGACGTGTTTACACTCAAATCATATCAATGTTGCAGAATTGCCATAGGCTTGCAAATTATCTCAAATCTCCGTCACTAGAGTGTATGAAATTTATGAATCAAAATGGACTATCTTATTTGGTTATAATGAAGGCTCTTTGGTTAGGGTAGAAAAATATAGATAAAGTGACTCAAACTCGAGCGTATAGACTAGTAAATACATCTTTCATTCGAATCAATCAACTTCATTTAAATCCAATGTGCTACTCAAATTACCCCTCATTTTCACCAATTTTCATATCTTCTTTCCCTTTTCTTTTTTTGTAGAACTCAACATTTCTTTCACCTCACATCAATCCCCAGCCTATAAGTTCATTCATAGAATACTCATCTATACAATCAATTTTTTTTCCGACTCTTTTGTGAGTATTCATCATTTTTTCCTTCTTTACTTCCTATTTTATTCCTATAAACCAACGCTAACACAATTTTCTAAATTTCTTGATTTTATCCCATTCAAACTCATTCAATCCCCTTATTCGATGTGATACGCTCAAGTGTAGGGTAACAAATATATCAAGTTAAAGTTTGAATTGTGGCTATCAAGAAATTAGGCAACAAGCTAAAATTGGCTAACTTGGAATTTCAATATCATTAGGTAGGCAAAAGACTTCAAAGGCTCAACAAAAGTGGCCTTTAATCATTTTCACAAATCGCATATAACACGTAGCCTTGACAGAGATACCAGAGCAAGTTCTAGAATTCTAAACAACATGAATGATACACTCAAATCACAAACATGAGTGCATAATATGAAAATAGTAAAGCTCACAGGCTTGCAAATTCATAATTTAAAGCATAAATCCATGTTTTCAATATCTACATGATCTATATCATCTATTCACAACTCAATCAATTCATACTCAACACTCAACCAAAATAATACAATTTTGTTTTCCAAATATAGCCCAAGTCGCACACAAACGGTCTACTCACTCTTCACTCCCTACAACCTATTAAAATAATAAACGTGCTAAAATTGTAAATGTGCTTCTAATGCAATGCAACCTAAATGTTCTACATGCAACTATATGAATGCACACAAAAATGCAAAAAGAAATTTCTATTCACACCCTTCATATCAAAATAAACTAGCTTTCTCCCCAAACTTGAATGATATTATATCACAACAAGGGAAGATAGAATTTCAAGAAAGAAAAGTGTGGATTTGATCGGACTCATTGCGGGGTGGCGGTGAATAGTAGCCCAGGAGATGTGCCACTAGTGCATTTGATGCATCATCTCGAGCATCTCCGAGTTCCATTGATGTTGTTTCATTCTAAAGGCACAAAATTCATCGTGGTGCAAAATTTGTGCTCACTCTCGAGGCTAATAACTGTATTAAAATCATGCCTTCCTCGCTCTTCTCCCCTATGAGGCTCTCGGGTAGGTCGATTGCCCCTTGTTGAAATGCTTGCTTGAATCCTTGGCCCGCATATTCCATCTCTTTGGCCACCAAATCTGTTTGATAAATGGTTTTATCATGATTTTGATGATTTTGTTTTTATACCAAAACAATGTTTTTAAAGGTTGTCCAAATACTCCTAAATGATTTAAAATGGTTTTAAAATTTTCCTGAGTATTTCCTCAAGTCTATTTTCGATAATATTGGACAACACTTTCAATGATTTTTATGTCAATGGGTTTTACATTGAAACTATGTTTCTAAATGTTGTCCTAATACTCCGATTGGTCTAAAAAACTTTTACTATTTTTCGGAGTA
Organism: Rehmannia glutinosa; assembly: GCA_016081115.2. Taxonomy (NCBI): domain Eukaryota; kingdom Viridiplantae; phylum Streptophyta; class Magnoliopsida; order Lamiales; family Orobanchaceae; genus Rehmannia; species Rehmannia glutinosa. Next base: position 1,351,703 of record CM071930.1, on the reverse strand, counting down.
TTTATTGGAATTTATATCGGACAACACTTTTTGTGTTAATGTGTTATTTCATCAGAACTATATTTCTAATGTTGTCCTAAATACTCCCGATCGGTTTAACATATTTTTACGAATTTTTCGGAGTATTTCTTGAGGTTTATTTTCGATGAAAATCGGACAACATTTCATATAGGAGGTCGACCCAGGTTGACGAAAAGCTGACCAGACCAAGAGATGACATAACTTGTTGTATCCCAAAAATGTTGAATGGTGACCGGTCCCTATGGGGGCGACGGTCGAACCCATGGTCGACCGGTCGGACCCCCTCTGGACCGGTCAACCAGTATAAAATTAGTTGTGTTATTTTTCTAATCTTATTAGTGCGCGACCGTCGCCCTCTAGTTTGACAAAATTCTAACAATAGTTGTGCGAAGAAATAACTTTTCCCTAATTTGTGGGATTGATTTCTACCAACACTATAATCTTGATTTTAATTGCAATTTTTGTAGATATCAGATTCCAAGAGGAGCCTATCAAGTATCTATCATCTCCTATAAAGAGAGAAAACTACAACACAACAAGATACACTCAAGAATACACTTGTTCTTACATTTGTCTTATTTCTTTTGTAATTTGCCTAGCTATTCACTTTCACATCCTTGAGGTCAGAGCTATTCTTGATTACACTTGCACTCTATTGTATAATTCATTATCGAGTTGTAATCTTGAATTTTCGGGTTATCATTCAACACAAGATATCCTTGTGAGTGTTCTTGCAAGAACACACTTGAGTGATCTAGGTGTTAGGTATAAGAAGATTGTGGTAATCTTCTTGTTGAGGTGTTGAAGAATTTGGTATTCTTCAAGGTTGAAGATTGTGGTAATCTTCACAGGTGCCGTTGGAGATTGTGGTAATCTTCAAGAAGAGATTGTGGTAATCTCAAAGTGGTGTTGAAGAAGAGTGTGGTGCTCTTCAAGGTGTTGTAAGTTGGTGTTGTATTAATTTTGGTAATTAATAAAATCTTTTTCTTTTTGAAATACATCTCGGATATCTTTGGGGTGGTAGAGGATTAGGCCCTAGGTGGGTTGAACCTCTATAAATCGATGTGTGTTGTTTACATTCCGCACCTTCATTATTGTCTTTGAGCATTCGGTTCGAAAAGAGGGTAAAATCGAAAAGATGGAGATAATCTATTCACCCTCTAGATTATCGTAGCGCTGACTTACAAAATCATCATCGGGAGGCCGAAGCGACCGCCCGCTTTTTAGCGAGCATGGCTTGTACAACTACGGCATGTGCCTCGAGTTGCACAAAAAGTTGGCCCTATCATTTATGTTTTCCATGGTGGTGAACATCATGTTGGGAAGTGGGAAAGCATGCCTGGTTTTTTGTTGGAATAGGTACATGCGTTCCTCTTCCTTAATTATCTTCATTTGGCGCAAAATTGACATATTGATCCTTATCTCACCCTCAATCGGCACCAACGCTCTAATATCGATGTTAAAGTGTCAGGCAATCAAAGTAATCATACCCCCAATTATTATAGTGCACCTACTCTGCTTGGCCATTTGTTTTATTCGCTTTGACAATTTTGCCATGTTATATGGTGTGTTGGTCAACATACACCATAGTAGATATAGCTCCATGACTGTCATCCCCCCATTGTTCTCTCTGGCATAGATGCAGGATGAAGTGACCTACTGAATATACTGGAATACAGGGTTCCGGACCCATGATGATTTAGCAGTCCTTGCCTCGTAAAGCATGGGGCCCATTTCTGGTGTTTCAACTAGCAAGCGCCAGAAATCATACTGGCTATAGTTCCCCGTAATTCAGAATGGCTCATTAGTTGGGACCCCGAGGATGGTGTTCAATTGGGTGATGGACAATCGTCTTCGCATATTGCCCAACTAGAACTATATCTCAAATGGCTCAAAGGCTCCCCCTGCTTCAATACCTTAAAAATGCTCAGGAATTCGAGCGTGAGGCTCTTATAAGTCGTCCATCTCCCCCTCATAAATGCAGTCCATCCAACCCTCTTGAAAAGTCGCCAGACATCATCGTGTATCCCAAGGAGGTGGGTACACTTGTCATCAGCGTATCGTGTAAGGGTCATGGGCCGGGCAACCAGCTTATTCCACCTTTCTAAATCAGCGTCCTCTGGAGAGCACTACCCCGTATGTTGTGGGGCTATCAAAATGAACGTTTTGTGGTGCCCTCTCCCTTTGTCTTCTTCTTCTATTAGCCATATCTATGGGTTTGGAGTGTGTAGATAGCAAAAACATATGTGAGATTCCGAATAAACCAAGTACAAACAAGAATATGATGAATTTATATAAAATATTTCATATAGAGTATAGTGTCTCAACCCTACAAATTCAATCAAGAATCAAGTCCCATATTTCATTATCAATGTAATTGTAGAGAATCATAGTCACTAACACCCTAAATATCAATGTTCATTCAAGGATCATCAACAATTCAACCAAATTATGCACCAATTCACTATGCTCACAAGGTGTTTGATAAAATGCCTTAATAAAAATCTAAGTAAATCATGGCAAATTAATCACATAATGCTCCATACATATACCTCAATACATATTCTACAAGGAATTCAAATAAAAACATGTAATCCTTACCGAATTTTCTGAAAATCTGCAAGAGGAGAAATAGCAATAACTAGGTGCCTTTTTTAATCAAACCATCAACCAAACTCGAAATTTGTGTAGAATTCTTGTGTAGTATGGTGAATGTGTCGGATTAGTAGTGAAATTTAAGTGCAATATCGAAGAGTTGTGAGATAGGGCGACAAAATTTTGCTTGGGGCTTGAAATGAGGAGTTTGAATGATAAAAATATCATGGAGCGACCTTATTATGCCTCGGCGAGGGGACGCACGACCTGCTCGTGCATAAATGCATGACATGCCCATGCGTCGAGGATGTGAAAACCTCCCAAACTTTTTATTTATGCATGGTCATGTGTGTATGCGCACGGGCTGCCCGGCGTCAATGCGTTGAATTCGGTTTTTTTCATAATAAAATAAGAAAAAGAAATCCTACCTAAAATAAAAGAAAAACAATATAAAACACAAACCATTGGGTTGCCTCCTAACAAACGCTAAATTTAACGCCTATAGCTTGACGCCTTCATATCTTGATCATGGATCCCAAGGTGAGGTATGCCACCTCCTCCTTTTGACCTCTATGGAAGTAGTGCTTAATCCTTTGGCCATTCACCATGAACGTCTCACCATCGTGTGCCAACAATTCCACTACTCCTGGAGGATTTAACATTTTCTTTACTACAAATGACCACGACCACCACGATTTGAGTTTTTTTTTCTAGGAATACGTTTGAGACGTGAATTGTAAAGAGAACTTGTTCACTGGTAAAAGCTCTCTTTTCTTAATCATTCTGTCATGCCATCTATGCGCTCCTTGTAGATTCGAGAATTCTCGTAAGCTTCATCTCGGAACTCTTCCATATCATTCAAATGTAGTAGCATCTCTTCACCTACTTTGTTTTGAAGTCAAAATTTAATTTCTTTATAGCCCTGAATGTTATATGCTCGAACTCCACAGCAAGTGACATGATTTCATAAATACCACCGATATGGAGATGTGCCCAAAGGTGTCTTGTATGTAGTCTTTGTATGCCCATAAAACATCATCTAACTTCATAGCCCAATCCTTGCGATTTTTGTTCACCATTTTTCTAGGATTTGTTTGATCTCTCAATTGCTACTTGACTTGCCCATTTGCTTGTGGATGGTGTTCCAATGCCACTTTATGCCTAACCCCATACTTTGCCGATGCTGCTCATCAATTTATTCACAATATGTGACCCCCATCACTAATAAAAGCTCTTGGGGTTCCAAATCGAGTGAATATATTTTCTTTAAGAACCACATCACTACCTATCATTTGTCCGTGAAGGAATTGCTTTACTCAACGAGAGACATACTCTCTTTGAGTAAAATATATTGATAACCCAAAGATGATGGAAAGGGACCCATGAAGGCAATCCCCACACATCAAATAGCTCGACTACTATTACATTGGTCATAGGCATCTCATATCGTTTAGAGATGTTCCCCATCCGTGACACTGTCACATCACTGTTGCACATACAAATAGCAATCATTGTATAAAGTAGGCCAAGATAACCCACTCAATACCTTTGCTTCAGCACGTGCACCGTACCAAAGTGTCCCCAGAAAGTGATGAATGACACTATTGTAGAACTTCTCCCACTCTTCTTGAGGCACACATCGTCTAATGATCATGTCTCGCACACCTCTTAAAGAGCAAAGGGGACGTCCCCACATATAGAACTTAACATCATGGAGGAACTTTTTCTCGATAAAAGATAATTCGGAGGCATGACTCCGTTAAAATAATTAACAAAATCCATAGCATGGGAATTTTGCTTGTTCCAATAGAAGCCGCCCATCGAAAACTCTTCCTTGATTAAATTTGACCCTCTTTCTCATATTTTTTACACTCAAGTCTGGATAAATGGTCTGCCACCACATTTTCACATCCATTTCTATCTCTGATCTCCACATCGAATTCTTGTAGTAAGAGAATCCACCAAATTAGTCTCGGTTTTGCATCTTTCTTGCCAAAGAGATATTTGATAGTCGCATGGTCGTTGTGGACTACCGTCTTTGTTCTAATCAAGTAAGATCAAAATTTGTCAAATGCGAAAACAATTGCTAACATTTCTTTCTCGGTAGCAATGTAATTCAGCTGGACAATGTCCAATGTTTTACTTGCAAAGTAGATGGCTCTGAATAACTTATCCCTTTTCTAATCGAGAACAGCCCCCTCTCTGAAGTCACCGGCATCACACATCACCAAAGGGCTTACTCAATCTAAAGCTACTAGAATTGGTATGGTCACCAACGCTTTCTTCAAAATCTCAAATGCCTGCAAAGAATCATCGGAAAAATTGAAAACAATATATTTTTCTAGTAATTGAATTGAAAGCGGTATCTTTTTCTAGTAATTGACTCAAAGGTTTAGTGATTTTAGAAAAGTCACGAATGAACCTTTTGTAGAATCTGGCATGCCCCAAGAAACTTCTGATTGCTTTTTCATTTGTAGGAGGTGGTAATCTCTCAATTGCCCGAATCTTTGCTCTGTCCATTTCTCAACCTGCAGAAGAAACTCGGTGACCAAGTACAATGCCATCACATACCATAAAATGGTACTTTTCCCAATTCAAACCCGTGCGTGGTTGCGAACATTATTTCTATGCTAGTTTCTCAACTCAATATGAGATAATCAACTCCCAAATGCACAAAAGATCAATTGTCCTCACAAATATCCACAAACTTCTCAATTATGAAAATATTCATGTCAAGTACTCAAGATCTAGTATTGAAACTCATCTCTCGAATTATGAATCAATACATCAAACATGCTAAATCATTGGCCAAATGATAAAACAAGAATTAAAGCAAAGTGCTCAAATACGCTTCAAAATAATAACTTCCATTAAGATTAAAACATCCAACAAGAGTCAATTAACCTACTTCCAAAACTGGAAATCACAAGATATTTAGCTAAACATGATGTACAAACAACCCATAGACGAATTGGTCATGTTCATATCAAGCTCAAATGAAAGATAAAGATACAATGAAGTAAGAAAAACATAGGGATATCGACAATCTCTTGATATATCTTCAATCCTCATGCTCGAATGTGATTTAATCTTTATCTCGATTCCTCCTTGGTGAAGTTGCTCTATACATTGACTTTTCTATGGTCTCTCATTTCTGCACAGATGCATGGGTCGTGCGCTTATGCATGACCTATCCATGTGTCAAGCTATATGATTTGGTCTTTTTTCAAATTGACGCACGGGTCATGCGTACAGGCATGACCAGCCCGTGTGTCCCTGCGAAGGGTTATTTCTGCAGCCCAACACACGCACAGGTTCCCATGTGTGGCCATTTCTTACTCGGTTTGTCTATTTGTTTCTCGGTCTAGCTTCAAAACTCCGTGTATTCGCTTGATTCTTGATGGCTCTTTACAGCAATGCTCCGATTTGCCATAAAAGTACTCAAAATATAATTTAATTTCTGCAAAACAAGCAAAACATAATATGTTTTCCACAATGAGAGAACATGACCCATTTTACCGAGTTAATGCATGTTATCAACCTATTATATCCATAATTATACCCAAAATACATGCAAAACTCACACTAATCACCGTGTGATGTATTTTTGTTCGATTTCTTCATCTTTTTTTATCTTCTCTTCACACATGTCAATCCTATTCGGGCCTTTGAATTGATATTTCTTTGATTAAGCTTCGTTTCCTGTAAATAGTTATAAGTATACACAGTATCATGCCTTTCTAAGGAAACCAAGTAAAAAGACACTAAATATACATCCAAAAGTATCAAATATATATCATTTTTAGCCACTAAATGCATGTATATTTTACTCAAATATCGATTGTTGATCATGTTCCTACAATCACACAAACAACCTCCTCTCTTTCTTCTCCCACGCAAAACTATGCATAAACAATCAAATTCATCATAGTTCATTGAAGTCTAATTTCTTCCATTGGCTCAAAATTGGATATTGAAACAAGCACGATGAATCATAACTTTGAAGAAGAATCATCATATATTGAAGCAAAATCTATTCTACCATGATAGAAAACCAAGAAAAATTCAATACAAGTTATAATTCGATTCAATGTAATCTCGTACAAAATATTCCTCCAAAATTTGAGCGAAATGATTGAACTAATTAAGAACCAAATTTCTACACCAACGAGCAATTGAATTGAATGCATATTTATTGTCATTTATTTGCATATTTAAGATACATATATTGCATAGTTAAAGGGATTATGCAACATACATGGTTATCATATTTAAATGCATGTATTATGCGGATGTTTATGATAAATATGCGATACCTAATGTAAATATGCAAATGTTTAAAACTATATATGCAAAACAAATTTGGATATATATGTGTGAGCTCGTGCTAAAAATACACTGAATTAATGATAAATGTGCAGATAGTATAATATAAATATGCAAAATAATGGCCAAATTAAAATATTAAAATTCAAAGAAAGTTTCAGAAAATATATCACATGCATATGTTTATGATAAATATGCAGATATGAAAACTACATGTGCAAAATAAATTTGAATATGTGTGGGCTTGTGCTAAACGTACACTGAATTCAATGATAAATGTGCAGATAGTATAATATAAATATGTAAAATAAATGGAAAAATTAAAATATTAAAATTCAAAGATAATTTTAGAGAAAATATCACATGCAGATGTGTATGATAAATATGCATATATCTATAACTAAATAGTAGATGTTTAAAACTGCATATGCAAAAATAATTGGCAGAAAAAAGAGTTTAAGTTGGAAGAAAAATGAACGAAGTAAAGGTTGATAGATTCTTCCTTCCTCAAATCTCGGTAACTGACATGGTAAGATTTTACTTACCTTTGAAATAATTGTTGACTTACATAAACACCCTTTTTAAATTGCAGGATATTAAGGAAAATACAAAAATACCCTTACTAACCTAAAATAACTGAAAAGATCTTAACCATCCAAAAAATTAAATTAACGGCTCAGAAGTGTTCCTACGGTCTCACCTAAAGAATTGGTCACATTTGAACCAATCCATATATATATATATATATATATATGAATAGGATCAAATGAGACCATATAATTAGAGTGAGACAGTGTGGACTAATCCTGGCCACACATCTCATATTTTAGATGGTTGGGAGCTTTCCAATTTAATATTTATTTTCGTTTTATTTTTAAGTTGAAAAGGGCACAAAGGTCATTACTCAATTTCATTTTTAAGCTTAATTTGGTCCTATTCTCTGTTTGCGGGCTGGGGAAAGAAGACTCTGTTTCTGGGTTTGAGATTTTGGGTTTCACGACGCAGACGAAGAGAAATGGCATCTGATTGACGAGGTCGAAGGCGATTCTCCAATCTAAGTTTCCGCTGGAGATTTTATGGAAGACTTTCGATTCGATTTCCATGTTTTTCACCATCTCTGTTATTATGGATTTTTCTAGGTTCTGTGGGGCTTTTTGTTGAGCAATTGGTGGAGAATTGAGGTTGACTTATGTTTCAAGTTGATGGAGTGGTGTAGCTGTTGTTGTAGATGGAGGATTGGTGAAGAAGACGATGCTGACGTGGATGGAGTATTGTACACTTATATGTTTTTCGATGTATACTTAGATGTGTTTTGATGTATAAGTAGTTAATTTTTGATGTATGTACTTATGTTGCTGTATACTTATTTTTTGTTGTATACTTATATATGTTTTGCTTTGTACACTTATATGTGTTTTGTTGTATACTTATTTTTTTGTTTGACCATTTTAATATGCAGTAAAATTATGTTAAACATACAGCAAAATAGTGTTAAGTGTACATCAAATATATGCTAAATATGCAACAGAAAAATGTGCGTGATTTTCTCTCTCTCTCTCTCTATAATTGATTTACTTAATCCACGGTCCCCACATGTTAATGAGTGCGATTCTCTCTTTCTATATAACTGATTCCTTGATTCACGGTCCCAACATATTTCAGTTTGACCATTTTAATATGCAGTAAAATTATGCTAAACATACAATAAAATAGTATTAAGTGTACATCAAATATATGATAAGTGTACATCATACTGCATGGCAGAGCACATGTGTGATTTTCTCTCTCCAGCGCGATCTTCTCTCTCCCCACGTGATTTTCTCTCTCCTAATAATTGATTCCATATTTAGATGGTCCCGCAAGCCCCTTAATATGTGGCAGTGTGGACAGATCTAGAGTACTAACATGTTTAATCCAAAGGCCTGGTTTTTTTCCATATTTTTTTTAATAAAATCAAAACCAGCCCATTTAAGGGCAAATTAGGCAATTTACAAATAGTGTGTAACGTTTAAAATGGTAACTGCAAACAGTTTTCCTATTTTTTAGGGATTCAATTCCCAAATAATTCTCCCGCTTTTTTTGCCCGTTTTTTCTCATAATATTTTCAAAGATTTCGTCCACCCCCACAAACCCCACTCTCACACGTTTCACTTTGTTCATCTCTCTCAAAATTACTTCTCCCAAACCGCCGGCCACAACATTTCTTCTGTGAAAAATCGACCCACAAACCGCCGGCCACAACACTTCTTCTCTGAAAAAAGCGACCCAGGGGGAGTAATCAGTGCACGGGCGCAATGTTTTTGGGCATAAAACCTCCAAAAGGTCTCTGCAAATTTACATCAAGGTATGCCCTGATTCCATTCTTTTGTTTTCTTTTTTGGGTGGAAGAAGATGATTTTTTTGGGTGGAAGAAGATGACAGTGCAAGGTCTTTTTTCCCTACATCGACTACATGTTTTATACGAATTGAAGAGGTTTATTTATGGGTTTTCTTTAGTTTTTGTGTGACCTAGTTCTATTTCGTATATTTTTTTAATTTTCTAGGGTTCTTGCAATCGATTTTTCTACACACGTCCTTTTTTGCATTTTGGGTATATGAAATTACAGCAATGAATGTATTTGATTGCAATCCATATAGTATAAGTTTACGACAAAATTATATACACATAGATAACGAATTGTATAATCCATCCGTTAATTTGTGCTTTTTCATCCGTATTTTTGGGGCAATCTTACGCAAGCATGACAATTTTCTTTGTGCTTTTGGTATATACATAACCAATTTGATGTGCATATTTTTGCATAATGTATGAAGTGTGTGTTTTTTCATTCATATTTTGGTGTTCTGTTTGTTAATTTTGGTGTATATATACATAGGGTATTGTGGTTTTTGCATTAGTATGGTGAACTGTGCATAGGGCATTGTGGTTCAGGTACTATTGTGCATATTATTGCACAATGTACGAGGTTTGTTTTTTCCATTCATATTTTGGTATTTTGTTTGTTAATTTTGGTGTATATATACATAGGTATTGTGGTTTTTGCACTAGTATGGTGAACTGTGCATGGGGGTAATGTGGTTCAGGTACTATTGTGCATATTTTTGCACAATGTATGAAGTTTGTTTTTTCATTCATATTTTGGTATTTTGTTTGTTAATTTTTGGGTATATATACATAGGTTATTGTGGTTTTTGCATTAGTATGGTGAACTGTGCATGGGGGTATTGTGGTTCAGGTACTATTGTGCATATTTTTGTAGAATGCATGAAGTTTGTGTTTTTTCATTCATACTTTGGTGTTTTGTTTATTAATTTTGGTGTATATTTACATAGGTTATTGTGTTTGTTGCACTAGTATGGTGAACGGTGCATAGAGTATTGTGGTTTTTTTTTGTTTTTTAACAGTGTTTTTGCACAATGTATGAATTTTGTGTTTTTGTGCCCTGCTATTTTCTCCATTTTCATATTATGTACGTAATGTGATGTTATTTGTCTTTTCTAAATTCCAGGTTAAATGGCACGAGGTAATAGGAAGAGACATGCTTCCCCAGTCCCAAGCGAGGGTCCGAGTGACGTTAACCCCAGGAGAAAGAGTGCTAAATTTGTGATCAAAGCTTCGTTGCCCAAACTCAGGACTAGATCCGTCGCCAATGTTTTATCCGGCGCATTAGTTCGGCTCAATAATCACTAGACAAGAGCTATTGTTGAAATGGGATTTGGGAGCTTGCTAGGGATAAACATTGAAGAACTCTCGAGGAGATTTATCTATTGGTTGGTAGATAACTTCAACTCTCTTAGATGTGAGTTGATTCTATCAGACGGGAGGTCAATTCGCATTGGTGAAAAGGATGTCGAGCTTGTTTTGGGGTTCCCTAGAGGTGGAATTAGAGTAGAAAACAAAATCTGAAACAAGCCAAGCATATGTTGAATGGCAGTCCCAGTTTGAGCCTAATCCGGATGATTCATATTCAATTACGGCAGTCGAGGTGTCCGAATAGATGTTGGAGGACATGGAAGGTGGTATATGGTTCAAGAGGAACTTTATTGCATTGGTGGATGCGCAAATTATCGGGAATATGCAAGGTGGATACGTAAACGCACTTGTAATGAAAATCCTGGAGAATTTTGACGACATTCCAAAAATGAACTAGTGCGAGCACACCTTGATGACATTGCTAGAGAGCAAAGATAAATGGACGTCAACAAAGAAGAAGAGTTTTAACGGCCCCCTCATTTTTTTTATTGTAAGTACGTATCAATTATATTCGGCTTAATCAAAATCAACAATTAATTAACCTTTTTTTTTTTTGTATCACAGGTTTATACATAGGCATTGAGTTATATTGGCCATTTGTGCCTTCCCAAGGGTGGTCCTGTGTGTGTTAAACGCCACCGAAAATATCCGAGATAGGAATAACGACGAAATGAAGCGGACGGATATGGGTGGCCGATTGATTGCCCAATTGATGAGGTCGTACCCGGTTCGCATGAATACACAAAGACACGCCATCGCCAATTAATCATGTTGTTATGCAGCCACCTGGGGAGCAAAACATTCCCCCGGTGCCGCCCCCGACATTCGTTGCTGGTGGTGTGCAGGTGCCAATTCCTTTTTCAGTTTTAGTTTGTTTTTTTTTTTTTGTTTTATACATGGAGAGGTAGGTTTATGGGATAGGTTATCATGACAGTTTTTAATATTTCAAGTACTGTATGGTCTTGTTTGGCATAATATGACAACAAAGGTGCATAATATTAGTTATTAAATGGTATATTGATGAACTAATTAATTTTTTGGTTTTAGTTCATAAAACCAGTCACGATTTTTTATTTTTGCAAATGGTATAAAAGTAGTGACAGATAGGTGTTCAGATAGTTACATTTTGGCATCCTATTAGTCTCCAATATACTGTTTGTAATAGGGAAGGCCACAGACAAACATATTATGTGCTAGTTGTACGGGACATGTTATTATGTTAGTTTTTAATATTCAGTGTACTGTATCATTTTGTTTGGTATAACATGACAACAAAGGTGCATAATATTAGTTGTTAAATGGTATGTTGATTAACTAATTAATTTTTTGTTTTAGTTCATGAAAGTTGTCATGATTTTTTTGTTTGAAAAATGGTATAAAAGTAGTGGCATACAAATTTTCAGATAGTTACAATTTGGCATCATATTAATCCCTAATACATACCGTGCACAATTCTTTATTGTCTTACATATTTTGATAGTTATTTGTAAGCTCAAAGATTCATTGAAATGAGTATGAAACAATTGACAAATACTTATGTTTTTTTGGTGCAGGGTATTGTTCGGAGTGTTCTGGCTAAGCTGGCGACTGTTGCAACTGAAGTTATGGATATCCTTGCACTGCTTAACAATGCACCAAGGGAGTTGGCTTCGAACCCCGATTTTGGGAATATCCAAGAACTGGCTAGAAAGTTCATATGTTTTCCCGGGGACAAGCCCGGGGAAGACACCGTAATCGGGGACACTATTGTCAGCGAATCGCAGCAGATGGACGCATTCTGGAGTAACCCAGAAAACATAGCCGCTCTTGAGAAGGTTGAAGAGGCTACACGTCGCCGAGAGGAGTTCCAAAACGTATCTGAGGATATGCCGAATTTCAGTATTAGGTTGACGCAGGATCCCAATGTTGCGATGGAAAGATGTTCTTGAGACATCACGTCAATACTCAGAGGAACACCCGGTGGGGGGGAGCCGCAGGAAGAGGGTGTAAGAATACTCATTTTTTAGTTTTTAATATTTAGGGTACTGTATCATTTTGTTTGGTATAACATTACAATAAAGGTGCATAATATTAGCTATTAAATGGTATATTGATTAACTTATTAATTTTTTGTTTTAGTTCATAAAAGTTGTCATGATTTTTTTGTTTGCAAAATGGTATAAAAGTAGTGAAAGATAAATGTTGAGATAGTTACAATTTGGCATCTTTTGTATTGGTTACATGTGTGTGGTAGATTTGACACTCTTTTTTTATTTTTCACGGGTTTTTGTCAGGGGCATGTTGGCGTGGGGCAAGTTGTTCAAGGGCAGGAGGATGTGATTGGGGCTGAGGAGCCGATGTAGGAGATGCGACCGAGCAGACCGCTGCAGCTACTCAAACGCGTAAGAGCACTAGGAAGCAGCGTAAAAACAGTCAAATTGTCTTCTCCATTCTGTTTGACACAGGTCGACTTCGGCCAGAAGATGAATAAGATCCACAATGATGTGTCGAAGTGGGTTTTTGACAACGTTGGCGCTACAAGGTTAAGCATTTCTTTAATATGTGGTTTTCAACAAGATTTCTCTATAATCTTTGGTTATTATTAATTTTGTTTATTTTTTTTCGTTCAATGTACACAGAACCGATGTTTTATTTAGGATGGGAGACAATGTCTTGACGAGAGAAGATTTGGAGACCCGAGGCCTGGGGAGTACATTTCTAGAAACGTCATTGACGTGTGGGCCAAAGTGTTGAACAAAATGGAGGAATCAAGGGATGCCAATTCCCCCCCCCCACCGAGGTTTTTTCTGACGAATTTGGTGACGGTATGACCCATCTTTTTAATTGTGGGGTTGAACACCATGACACCTATTTATTTACATTACCATGCATAATTAACTACAGGGGTGTTTTGAATAATGATTCTGGATATTTTTGGTATGAAGTTACCTATATCATGGTATGCGGTTACTTATATTGTTGTAGTAATACTAGATGTGTTCTTGAATATTTGACATTGAGTTTAGTGGGGACTAGTCATTATCATTCAATTTTTATTAATGTGAAGCTAATTTATTACATTTTGGCATACAGAAAATTATGGAATGTGGTAATATTTTTTAAGCATTGATGTCATACGTGTCTTAGCGTGGAATTTGTTAAAATTATTTTTTAACGACATACAGTTATACCCTATTGCGCCTACTACACAAGAATTGTCGGAAGAAATGAGGTAGGCATTATCTTCGGAAGCTTTTGACTGGAGATTGTGGACTAACTCCAAATAATCTACTGGTCATTGAGATGGTATAACCTTTGTAGAATATATACGTCGTGTTTGTTGTTCCTATCTAAATTTTAACGAGTATACATTTTCTGAATCTTTACCTGGTTCTTCTTCCCTATTATAAACGGATGGCACTTGATCGTGATATGCGTCAACATAAAGAAGAAATCTTTGTCACATTTTGGACAGTTTTTGAGATGGTGGTACCGGTTGTAGCAAGTACGCAAGGATGCCGGAAAAATTGGTAAAACATATTTATATTTTTAATTTTCCTGTATATTTTTTGTTCTTACACGTGGATAATATATGGTGATAGAATACCATTAACTTTGTATACAGATAGAAATTACTTGATATATGGTTAGTTTAAATTTTACATTTTTTAAATTGGCATGTTATTTTGATGAAAACATAGATATGAATTGGTGTACACATACGTTTTGTGTGGTATACAATTAGTAGTAGTCTAACATACAGAAGGACATGATTGAAACCTTTTTGCTATTTATTTTGGTTGTCTTAGTTGATGGTAAGATTTATTGTTTTGGTGATTTCATTCTTTTTTTTTCATTTTTCATCTTGTAGTTGGAGCTATTTTCTAGATACCTCCAAGCACGTGGGTGCCACCAGTCAGCTGTCAATGTTGAAAAATGTCACCCAATAAGACTCGCCATGTCGTGGAGGGTGGCGGAAAACACAGTCTACTGTGGGATCTATGTCATGCGTCACATGGAGACCTATATGGGGGGACCATTGAAGAAATGGAACTGTGGATTTGACAAGGCCGAAGCCTCGGAGTTTGCACGTTTGAGGACCCTGTACTGCCACGAAATCCTGATGCATGACTTAAACAGAGAAGAACAATGTGCTTGGTTTGGCCAAAAAGTTTGTTAGGGGAGTGTAGTTGGTTTATCGATTGAGGAGTTCATTTAGACGGAGCTTCTAAGTACACTTTATTTATTACTTCATACTAGAACCTTTTGTTTACCCTGTGCATTTCTATCAACATTATGGGTTACTTATTTATGAACAATATTCAAGCAACATGTTTCCGTGTGTTATGCGTATTGTTAGTGTGTTAAAAGTGCACATTTCGTCAATATGCAAAATATGTTCCTTCTTGCTTTGGTATATGCACGTTCATATGCAAAATCTTTGGTTTTTCCAGTTTTGAAGATGTTTTTAACGATTCACGTGTATGCACAATACCTGCGATTTGTGTTCGTAATACTAGTATTGCTTTTTATTTTTTGGAACCTCATGTAAGAAATGTATTACTGAATGTTACACTAATCACGAAACGACAGGCAAATGCATACCAAAAATAATAGATGAATATACTAAAGTATAATTATTTAAACATCATTATATACTGAGTATAAACCACCAAAGTATTGATATATATACACAACAATAATCCCCAAATTCACTATATTTTTTCGATAGCAATTATAACATATAAGTGTTTTGGTTACACGGATTTTTTTTAAGTAATAGCCAGAATGAATAAAACACGATGTAAGATTACAATACAAATGACATTCAGTTATAATGCAAATGACATTCAGTTATAATATAAATGATGTTTAATTTGACAAAAACCAACATTCAGACAACCGCGTTGTGGCTGTGCGAAATTTGGAAATGACTGAGAAAATGTAATTGAATTATGTAGGTTGATCGGGACATGTTCGGCAATTGTGAGATGCAATTTTTCCACATGTGCCACACTTCCTCTTCAGTTTCGTGCTTGCACGGATTGCCTTCTCCTTTGGCTTTGTAGCTTTGCTTTTAATCCGATTCTGCATTGCCTTTGTTAGGAGCTTATTGCGGTGGCAATACTGAGATCTCCAATTGAGAAATAGAGCCGCAATAATTCTCAAATAGTTCTTCAATGCCCCCGTCAGTAATCCGTCTTTTTTCGTGGCCTAACTTGTTCTTATGTTCGGACAATAAGCATGCTAAGTCACCAATTTTTCCACTTTACCGTTTGCAAGTCGTATGCAGTTGTGGAAGGTGGACCACAATTCATTTAGGGTTGTGGCTACTTCTTGGCCGCCGTTGAATTCGTACAGTTGGCCGCTTGTTGTTGACGGGTGTATGGATGATAGCCTCATCCATCGATTAGACACGTATTTCCTGGGAATATGATTGAGGTCCTTGAATACAACGAAAATGTGTTGACACAAAATACCGTGCATTTCAAACATTTTGCAAGCGCACATTGCAATCTCTCTTCCTTGTAGTAATGTACTTTGAAATCATCATCAAATTCGTCCTTTATTGAGTAGGAACATGTACTACCATCAGACCGGGCCACCATGTGCACTGAACATTTGTAACACGCATTTGCAATCTCCAGGCTTATTTTCTTGAAACAGCAGGCGTGTACAACGTTGAAGCATGTTTCTCAATACCCAATGGTGTTTGGCAATGAGGAACAATAGTGTCACTGTCGTTGTTTAGTTTTTGTACGGCGTGTCGTTGCGACTCCATTGCGCTATCAAAGTGCATGAAGAACTCGACCAAATTTACTTGTGGATTCGTAAAACCGCCAAACCAACTGTTTGTGCTCTCAGACCGTGATGTAGTACGCATCAAACCTCCCATGGGAACATCCTGAAAATAAGCAGGGATCCAGCTCTCTCGGATTTCAAACATTTTAGTAAACCACGGATGATTTTCTAGTTCGAAATCTTTCATAACAGAATGCCATAAATTTTCAAACTCATCGGGTTCATGTTTTTCATCCCAAACCGCTACGTTAAGACGGCGCAAGAAATCCTCATTCTTGAACAATGCGTGCCTAACTTTTGTGCTAACTTTTTCCATTATGTGCCACATGCATAAGCGGTGTCTTGCGGTCTTAAAAACTACCTGAAATGCGTTCTTCATCGCCGGATCCTGATCGGTCACAATGTAGCATGGTTCATTGCCCATGGTATCCAAAAGTTTTCTGAATAACCACACATATGATTTCTCGTCCTCCTTCAATAGCAATCCACAACCAAATGTTACACACCGCTGATGGTTGTCAATGCCCGTGAATGGCGCAAACATCATTTTGTACCTGTGCCAGAATGTTTTTGTAGATACATCATTATCGCATTAAATGTACACTATGTAACGCATCAATAACTACCAAAGGTATTATATGTGTATACTACAATCATTAAATGCAGAGTACATTCTTTCAAACAGGTTTAAGCAGAAAGTTAATTAAAAAATTCACAATTACTACTTTATTTGAACACATACCTTATTATATATTTATACCACAATAGTACTATTTCTTTCCCTTATTATAAGAATACATTCTCTGTACAGGTGGTGTGTCTTTGAACTGCCGATGTTGGCCTTCGAACAATTGAAGATGAATTTTTTGTGCCCAGAATTCAAATTCCGAGTCACCTTAAGAAAATGTCTGCAAGATTCTGAATTGAATGAATGTGTGTGGCGCTCTTCGAAATTTTTTATAGCATATGCACCATTCGTCGTGTATTCTAGAATGTAGTGGGCATTGCATCCACAGCGGTTCTACACTCTTGTTCGTCGTTTGGTGCGTGATTTTCTTGCTTTGACACCTACCACAGACGATGTTTGTTTGTGACCTTCCCTGTTACAAACAATATATTGGAGACGGATCTCTTAGTTCCTAAATTTCCTTGACGTGCTTATTCGTATGTCAAAGCCGCATTGTTATTGTTTACCATACTCCCTATAAAACTCCACACCCTTGTCCAAACTCCCAAAATGCATGCCCATCCGCGGTATTTTATCATGTTCAACTTCAGGTATCCAATATTTGGTGTTGCCGGGTGATATTACCAGACGCTCTCGTATTTCGACGTGCTGGATTGCTTCATCACTACTATCTGCAAAGCACATGTACAAAAAAAATAAGTGATACGGATACACAATAATATATTTCGAATTGCACAATAATATATCTATAAGCATACAATTTCCTCAAATAAAGATTCGACATCACACTGTATGTGTTTTAATTATCACACCACTTTTAGAGCAAATGTACACCAGAATAAAATGTTTGTTCACTTTAATTGAACTATTTGAACACCTTTATTAGTTCTCAAACTAAATCACCTAAGTATTCATATATACACACCATAATATGTTGCAAATACTCAAGGTTGTCGAATGTTGTATACAACTATTTGTGTTAATGTATACCTTCAAAGCATTCAAACACATAATATCACATTTTAAATTAACACAAAAATATAATTATCTATACACCAAAAATTGCTATTTTGGCACATATATTGCAATATGCATATACAACGATTGCATATAAAACATTCTTCATCACCCCAGATACAATCCAGCATATAATGCATGCTTACATGTACGCAATATTTAATATATTTGTACACCAACCTAATGTATAATTGTAGGTCCCAAGGGGTGTAAGTGTAAGGTTTAGAAGGGGGTTGAATAAACCTTACCAAATTTTCGATTTAGGCCTTTTAAATCTCTGAGAGTTCTACACAATTTGTCCTTGATGACATGACGAATTAGTCACTCGGTAGAGTTAATCTCTCAACATTTCAATTTGAGTTTGGTAGTAGAGTAACTCACTTGTTGGCTATAATTTGACTTCACCATTTGTGGTTTTGTTTTCAATGGAAGACTTAACACCCTTTTAAGTTTGATTAAGCAAGTTTTTCTGACTTGATTTAGTACTTATAGATTATCAAATGGATAGCAAATTTATCAAGAGATATAAGCAATTAAAAGTCGAGAAATTTAAATCTTTGAAATGTAAATGACACAAAAAGTTTTTATAGAGGTTCGAAGATGGGGTAATTCTTCTACTCCTCTCTTCTCCAACTCCTGGAGGAATCCACTAAGTAATGATCGGTTTACAAAGTGGTAACAGTCCGGATACAAGTCTTGATCACAACAAATGACTTGATCCTTTGGGACTCGATCTGAGACGCCTTGATCACTCACCGGCTTCTCGTGACTCGGCTTCTTCACAGGGCAGCTGCGCTTGCTACTCTGACTCACTTGCTCAAGCACTTTGGATTTGATCACGAAGCCCTCCAAAAGCTTAAGACTTGGTTCACCTTGAACCTTTCTACAATCCTTCTTGGAATGTAGACCCTTTGTTTTCGATATTTTCCTCTTCAACGATTGAAGTTCTCTTTCCTTCACGGTAAGTGTTGGATTGATGTACTTCGAGATGTAGGCTTGAGGATTGAGAATGTTTCGATTATTGATAAGCTTGTATATCTCACGTGTGTCATTCATCCCCTTTTTTTTTCAAACAAACTCCTCGGCCTTTTATAGTGAACTTTCAAAAATTTGCCCGTTGAAGAGATAGGCTCATTTTTGAAAATCACTTTGCGATCGTTGGTATGCGCTTCTTGGAATTGCCATTTCCTCGTATGAAATGTTTTATCACCTTTTCGAGTTCGACACGGTGTAGTGCTTCCCATTGGTTCATTTCTTTTGCACGCTTAGGGTGAGCACTCCAAGAAAGGTAGTATGGAGATATTACTTGTTTAAGTAAATCTCTTGATTTACGTACAACGGTTCTTTTACGATTATCTCGACTTGACTGCATTTCCTCGCTTTCCCCGGTGACTTAGAGTCGACTTCCAATCATTGGATGACTCTTCTCATCACACTTGAGACTTGGCCTTTGAGTTGACTTGATGATGTTCCACTCACCGCATCTCACCGCTTCTTGATCGAGTTCTCGTCTGCTCTTCTTTGTTGTACTCACTGTCTCACACAGAGTTTTCCTTCAAGCCTTGATTGTCTTCTTGCAAGTTGGAGCGTAGGCGACTTAACTCGGCAGCGGCTCTAATTGTTACAATACATTTCAAAGCAAGAATTGGGGAGCCAACTTTCTATTCTAAGTTTTACATGGCATTCATCAAAATCTAAACAATAGAATTCCTAACAATTTCCCCCTTTTTGATGATGCCAAAACTTAAATCATACAAAGATGCAAATAACACGATACATACGAGATAGTGTATTGACATAGAATGTATGCGCATAATCAATCTTTTTATTGATCATATCATTCTTGTACTTAACACAATCTTGTTTACAAGGTGTATCAGAGTATGTAAAAAAATTTAGCATTATTACAGAAGACTTACATTGTATGTATTTGCATATAAAATACACGAAGGGTTGGACAGCAACACTTCATCTCCTTCGCTGTCTCCTTCTTTCATCTTGATCAGCATCTTCTTCTCTTCTTCTCTTCTTCTCGTCATCACCGCCTTCTTTTTCTTCTCATATGCCTTCCTGGCGACTTCATCTTTCCTTATTCTTTCCTGTCTCTCCCGCCATAGCCGAGTTTGTCTCTTGTTTTCTTCTTCTATCCTTTTTGCATACTCGGCGTTGGTTTTAGCCACTTGCAAGTTCGCCACATGGTCAAGCCCAGCCCGATAGATCCCTCCTTTCTTTCCGGATCTACGTATTCAATATTCTTGGGCGGAGGCCTGGGTGCAAGCTTCTTCCTCCATCGCCGCTTCTTCCTCTACCTGGGGCGTATCTTGTCTTTGGGCATTCTTCTTTTCCAAATGAGTGCCAGTGGAGTGACCAGCAGAGTATTGCGGTTGTCTGCATGCCTGTCGCCTTCTTCACATAATGTGAGACCCTTTTCCCGATCTGAGTCCCAAGCTTGAGCCAAGGACATATTTGCAAAATAACCTTCAGATTCGAGCGTTTTGAATTCGTCAACTGATCTTGCTCTGTCCCGACATCCTAAAATGGCATACGTGTCTCTGTCAACTAGAATGCCTCCGTGTTCTTTCAAAATGTTCATCACCCTGGCATCCATTCTTCCTTCCACCTCCTTCATCCCTGCTTCAATTTCTTTTCTCTTCTCGGCCATAGATACAAAGAGTGTTGGAGTGGCGAGTCACGGGAGTTTGCTTTGCTTATAATGTCACCGTTTGTGAGGACCCTGTTGGGGGTTTGTGCAATCATCAAGGTCATATTCTTTGATCCTTCCCCCTCGTGATTTTCCTTTCTTGATTTCAAAATTTCCTCACCGATTTTCCTTCTCAAATTGTTCCTTGTCACCGCTTCTCCTTTCTTTTCAACTTGATTTTCTTTCTTTAAGGTATTCCTCTTCCCCTTTTTGGCATCATCAAAGGATAGAGGAACCCCGGGAACATCTTTGGCAAGCATGAAGTCGAGTCTCCCGATGGTTGAATTTTGCTTCAAGTCTGCTGCGTTGTATCTTTGCACGAATTGATCGAGTAGCGTTGGATTCTGCTTTGAAATCGCTTCATCTCATCTCAGGCCATGAGAAGGCTGAATTTTCTTGTCATGTGTTCTTCCAAACGCTGTATATCATTTGCATTACGCTCACGCAGCAGCCTTGATCTCGGCGGTGTGAGCTTCGTGCATATGGTCAATGTGTTCCAGCAGCTTCGTTTTGCATCAACATTTTCGACTCTCCACACCAGCTTTGTTGAATAATTGTCCAAGTATCTCACCTGTTCCACACGCATTGATTCTTCTTTGTTGCCACCATTCCCTTATCCTGACTTGTGATGTCTCTCAAGTCACCGGTGTAAGGTTGGCATCTCTGTTGTCCAGCGCATATCCAGGAGGCCTGATGCCTCTCCATCTTTTCAACTTCAAAAAGAGTGCCTTGAACACTTCTCGTGACTTGGTGATTCTTCCGGTGCGGTGATGGCCATACAAATGTCGAAATCGAAATCGGCCGGAACAATGGTGCCTGAGTGAAAAACAGAGCTCGTCTGTGATAGCGTGCTTGCTCATTTTCCTCGACTCTTCGTGGAGTTCTCGTATCTCCGGTGAGAAAGGAAAGATTCCACAAAGGATTCATCACCGCCATCCGGGATTTGTTCGATGATAAGCGGTGGGCGTGAAGTTCTTTTGGGAATCGATCCACCAGAGCTTGAGGAGCGGAGCAGTGGTCGCCGGTTCACCCGGTTTTGTGGTGCGATGAGACTAAACTGGCGAGCCTCGGTGTCTTAACACTTCGTTGGTCTCAAATGATTTCTCCTTTTGAGTAGATCGTCCTCGGCCTTATCGAGCGTCATCGGACGATGATGAGATTTCCATTGGTGGCTCATCATCAAAATTAAAGGTCGACGAGTAGTCTTGGGATCGACTTGCTCATGCCTGGAACATCCGCACCGAGTCTTTTGGATTTGTCATGGGGTTGACTCGAACTTTTCTTCTTCGCCCCGATCCCGAGAAAGGTGACATCGTGGTTGTCCTGGGAATCATGAAGTCGCGCGATCTCCTTCTCGGATGAGTCAATGATTGCGGGAGGAATGTTCTCTACTTGACCTCTTTACCCCGGAAGTCTCAACCTCCCGTGGGCCTTCATTTCCTCCAAAGTCTCTCTCTGCTGCGAGGCCTTGTCCTCCCTTTCGACAAAGTCACTGTCTTAGGGTCTTCGGCAGTGGCATCCATTGGAGTCTCAACCCCATGGATTGCGCTTTCATCGCCCCAGTGTTAACTCCCGGTACATTCCTTCCTTCGTGCCTCGATCGCATCGGCGGCGTCATTAGCCTTCGTGTTGGCACCTCACCGAGACAGTCTCAACTGCCGAGCTTCATTGATGGCAACTTGTTGTTCTTCTTGTGTTTGAGTGTTCTTTGCTTCGCCTCCTACATTCTTTGTGGAGTCATCCGCGACATCCTCCGACCTTGCTGCAGCTGGAGGAGTTTCCCACTCGGTGGCGCACCACCGAGTGACTTGGAGTGGGGTTACTCGTCTCCAAACTCCCGGGCCGTTGCAATTGATGGTTCAGCCGTTGGGGCGGTGTGGTGGCACACCTTCAATAGGGGTTGGCTCGATTGGGGTCCCCACTAGCCCGGTTCATCGCCATCTCCTTATTGCCTTCTTCCGAGTTAGGCTGGGAGGTGGTAGCAACATCGCAGTGGCTATTTCTTTGAACCACTCCCATTGGATCGATTTCACCGTGTTCGGAGGACTCTCCTGTCCCTCCATCGGTCTTTGCTCGTGAAGGATTCTTGATTCGTGCAATGCTTCTGCCGCATTTGCAATTCTTCCGTAGGGCGCGGCATTCTCGGTTCCTCATCACTTTCGGAGAAGACATCAAGGAGAGGATGGAAGTGTTACGTGGTGCCGGAGATAGAGGCGGATGCTTGCCTTCTCGCGTGCTTCGGCTTCTTCAGACTTGCTTTTCTCTCTCTCCTTGTCCTTGTAGATCTGCGGAAATATCCATGCGCTTGTCTTCATCTAGAGTCGAGCACATGATAATCCAGGAAATTTAGCGATTCCTCTTCTTCTTCTATGAATTCAGGGCCGTTGGAACTGTTCCTTGACTTGCTCAACTTCCATTTTCTCCACTCACGCAGACGATTTTGGATGTCCGGGTAAGGTGGAGATAGGATCATTACATCACTATCCGCTTTGGTTCTTCTTGTGCTTGGTTGTATGAGCTACAAATGTGTGTCTTCGGGTTGCCTCTGCGATCACCTTCAAAGAGACTTGGTCAAGTTTTCATCAATTACATCTGGAGACTCTACTTCTCCGGTAGTCTCCGGTATTTGTGCTAGCTGAGAGTAGCCGACTCACCGGTTTCTCTGTTCGGATTGCTTTACAAGTCTTCTTCGTCTCTTAGTTTGTACCGGAGGATTTCTCGGTTCGAGAGACGGTGTCCTCTCGAGTCTTGGGCGGCCGGGCCGTGCTTGTGTTTGTTTCTCGAGGAGCTGGCCGTCTAGGTTTGTCGGATCTCCTCTTTTTGACGATCGAGAGAGGAATTTGTGAGTCCTTCTCGACCGGCTAACTGCAGGGGGTGACACGGTGCTGGGGGCGGTGACTCTGCTGCGGCGGGAGCATGTTTGGTTTTCTTTCTTTGCGGGGCAAGAGATTTCTTGGTAGGCTGCGGGGCGGCGCTTTTCTTCTTGGTTGGAGAGGAGGCAGTGTGTGTCTTCGGGGTCACCGATTCCCCCTCACCGTGTCGCTCTCTTGGCGTACGCTCGTTTCTCGAGCACCGAGAGATTAGCTCAAACATCCTCTTGTTAACATGGAAGGCCTTCCCATGTCTAAGAGGTACTCCTTTCACCTCCAATAGCCGCCAATCACCAGGCCATATCCCGGAGATCCTCCAAATGACCCATCTTCTTTGAAGGACTTGTTCCCCACGTTCGGGCAGAAATCCGGCTGTAGATAAACTCAGCCGGTTTATCTTCTTTTCTTCGATTATTGCAGCCATCACAATCAATTTTGCCTTTGACATTGGTCAAAGCGCCAAATTTGATGTCGATACACTTGGCAACGATATATCAACAATTTGTGATAATCCTCCTTCAGCCAGTCTCTTGTTTGCTTTGTGTATATTATTTTGTCAACAACGCGTCGGACTTGGCTATTTCTTTCCATCGTCGCCAAGTTTACATCGAGCTTCCTTAATTTCGGTTGCTCCTTCACGTAGTGAGCAATATTCACCAAATCATTGGCGGTGATAGTCGACTACTTCCGTGAACAGATGACTTGATTCCTTCATCGTGAATCTCGGCATTCACGTAGAATTGTGCGACCTCCTCCACATAGGTCATAGGATACTCCAGTGTTAGAAACGGTTTTGATCCTGGCGTTTCTAACTTCTCCGCGATTTTCTTCACCAGGTGTCGTCGGACCCCGCTTCACCATTTCCGTCGAAATCCACGGTCGAACCGGTGTGGATTTGTTTTCCCAACTTGGTAAAGTTATACGTTGGTGCCATTTCTCAAAATAATTTCAAGGAAAGTTCGGAAATTTGATTTGAAGGTTGATAGGGTTTTGAGAGTATTTGCCTTTGCTTTTTGAGAGAGAGATTGAGCAGTTTTTAGAAGTGTGAGAGAGAAAGCGGACGAAAAATGGTTTAAATATGGTTTATGAAAGGGCGTGCGACGGTTTTGAATCGTGATCGAAATCAACGGCTTGGATTTCGCGACGCATATTGAGCATTCATGTCTCGTATTTAATGCGGCAAAGATTTATATCCAATCATAGGCTTGGTGTGCGGCTTTATGTCACACATCATCATTATCTTTGACGTGTCTCTTAAAACATTCTGCTAAGTCAAAAACGATGCGTTTTTGTCACTTTGCTCATAAGTTATTCACTTATCTCTTAGCCGATTTAACTCTCGCTTCTCACATTTCTCTTAGTGACTCATTATCACTTTGTCTTGGTATAGTGACTTTTCCGATCTGGTGATGTCTTGAGCTAATTTTTGTTTTCACTCTTTTTCACCTTCTTTCTGTTCCATTTCTTTTCTTTGATTCTTCTGTGTCTCGGCTTAGCTCAATTAGCCCCAACTCATGTTTGAGTTCTTCAAATCTTGACTCACATAATGGTTTTGTGAAGATGTCGGCTAGTTGTTTGTCGGTTGAGATATATTCCAAGATAATGTCCTTCTTTTCAACATGATCTCTTATGAAATGATATCGACATCAATATGTTTTGTTCTTGAGTGCAACACAGATTTTGAGTGATTGCAATGGCACTTGTGTTATCACACATGATTGGAATTTCTTTTTCTTCAACTTCATAATCTCTCACTTTGTCTCATCCATAGGACTTGGGCAACAACGCCAGCAACTATGTATTCGCCTCACCGTGTAGAAGTGGCTATTGAGTTTTGCTTCTTGCTAAACCAGAAATTAATGTTCCAAGCATTTGACAAGTGCACGAAGTACTTTTCTGTCCACTCTGCATCCAAAGATAGTCAGTCTGAATAGCCAATTAGCTTGAATCCACCTTCCTTTGGATACCATAGCCCTACTTCTTGGTTTCCTTTTAAGTATCTCAATATTCTCTTAGTGCATCATATGGCTCTCTTTTGGAGCAGATTGAAATCTTGCACATACACCTACAAAGAAAGGTGATGTCGGCTGCTAGCTATGAGATAGAGCGATGATCCAATAAGTGCTCGTATCTTGTTTGATCTACAGGCTTGCCATCCGTGCATCCATGTCCATTTTGATGATGTGTTCATTGGTATTTTTACGAAGACTTCTCCTCCATACCAAATTTCTTCATTAAATCTCTCGGTGTATTTTGTTTGACTTATGAAGGTTCCATCCTTCACCGTTTCACTTGAAGTCCAAGGAAGAATGTCGGCTCTCCCATCATGCTCATTTCAAATTTACTTTGCATGAGGTTTGAGAATTTTCACACAGACTCTTTGTTAGTGGATCCAAAAATGATGTCATCCACATATATTTGAACAAGCGGTATACTCTTCTTGTCTTGAATTCTGAAAAGTGTTCTATCTACTTTTCCTTTAGTGAATCCATTTTCGATTAGGAATTGTGACGGTATCATACCATGCTCGGGTGCTGTTTCAATCCATACGGCTTTCTTGAGTTTGTACACTTTGTCTCCAAGAGTCTTCCGCTCAAATCCTGGAGGTTGTTCAACATACACTTCTTCTTCCAATAATCCATTTAGGAATGCACTTTTTACATCCATTTGATATACAATGAAATTTTTGTGAGCAAAGATAGGCAAGAAACATCCTTATAGCTTCCAATCTTGCTACGAGGAGCAAATGTTTCATCAAAATCTATTCCTTCTTCTTGGCAATATCCTTTGGCTACCGGTCTTGCTTTGTTTCTTACCCACGTAACCTTCCTCGTTCATCTTATTTACGAATACCCATTTGGTTCCAATAACATTTTGATGTATGGGTCTTTGTACTAATTTCCATACTTTATTTCTCTCAAACCGATTCACTCTTCTTGCATAGCTTGAATCCAATGTGTGTCATCCAATGCTTGTGACACATCTTTGGGCTCTATCTGCGAGATGAAGCATGTGAACATTACTTCTTGTTGAGTTACGGATCTTGTCTTGACACCTTCTCTCATGTCTCCAATGACAAGATCGGTGGATGGTCTCTCGGCCATCTTACGTCGGGTTGAAGTAAGTTAGGCTGGATTGATCGACTTGCAGGTGTGTTCTTTGGTCGGGGCTCTCTCGTGGTCACTCACCGTGCAGATTTTCCAAATTGTTTTTGAGATTCACTATCTCATCTTCTTTCGAATTGATAATCCCCGCCTTGACTTGAAAGATAGGGATTCTTACGTGAGGTTGGATGTTTTACTTATCGGTGACTCTTCAATGTCTTTTCCATTTATGTTTGGCTCATCGAATACTACATGAATGGATTCTTCCGCAACCATAGTTCCTTTGTTGAGTATTCTCAGAGCTTTGCTTTCACCGTGAGTATCTAAGAAGATACCCTCATCGACTTTAGCATCAAAAGCCTTTAGGTTGTCTTTGCCATTATTGTGGATGAAGCATTTACATCCAAATATCCGAAATATGCAACATTTGGTTTTCTTCCATCCGGATCTCATAGGGAGTCTTTGTCACCGCCTATTTATCATACATCTGTTTTGGGTGTAGCAGTGTGTTGATTGCTTGACCCAAAATCTTTTTATAACCCCGCCTGACTAACATGGTCCTTTGCTGCTTCCTTGAGGGTTCTGTTCTTCTTTCCGCAACTCCATTCTCACGCTGAGTCCTTGCGGTGATAGTTCATGACCAATACCATTCTCAATACAAGATCTTGAGTTATTATTCCATTGACAAACTCGGTTCCTCTATCCGATCTTATTTTGATAATGGTTTGACTCTTCTCATTTTGTATTCTCTTCATCACCGTGGTAGCTTTTGTAGAGTTTCTTTCTTTTTGCACATGAATATTGTCCATGTATATCTTGAGTAGTCATCTACTACCACCAAGGTGTATTTCTTTCCACTTATGATTCTTTGGTTCCACTTTGGGCCAAATAGGTCCATATGAAGCGATCTGATATTCTTGTTGAGGATGGGCATGTCTTTTCTTTGAATGACGACTTGATTTGTTTTCCTTTCCGACATGCATCACATATACTTTCCTTCTTGATCTTTGAATCGAAGTCCTTCTACAAGATGACTTCTTGCTAGCTTATTAATTGTTTTGAAGTTCGGTGACTCGGCTTTTTTGTGCCACGACCAACTTGATTCAATTTGTGCTTTTGCTAGTAGACAGTCTTTGGGTGTTGCGGTTGACCAATCCACTACATACATATTTTTCTGTCTACATCCTTGCAAAGACAACTTCATTAGATTCAACATTTTTGATTTGGCATATTCCCATGTTGAATCCAACATTGTAGCCCTTTGTCGCGAGAGTTGGATCGATGCTTAGTAAATTGAAGTTTAGTCCTTCAACATATGCAACATCCGTGATTTCTAAACCATTCCTTTTGATGGATCCAAAGGTTTCTTATTTCACCAGGAGCTTCATTTCCTCCAAATATGACTTTTGCTCCTTTGACTTCCTTGAATTTTGACAGATTTCTCTTATTTCTGTCATAATGTGTCCGGAATGTGCCACTATCCATGTACCAGTTCCTTGGCACTCACTTGTTCCTTGAACCCGCAATCAAGGAAATTAAGTTTTAGGTACCCATTCTTGCCTGGGGTCCTGAGGGTTAGAATTATAAGATGATCCAACCAACCTATAGCCAAATGATTTGACTCTAAGAGGTTGCCATCTATCGGTGCCATACTCATAATCAATCCTGGCAAATTGCTTGGGGAGTCCAGGTTCATACAAATTGTCTCTTTTGTCGTATGCTGCATATGTGTTTTAGCAATTGCCTTTCTTGGGTAATTGTGGTGTCTTTGAGTGTAGTGCCTAGGTGCATATGTGTCTTTGATGAAAGCTCTTATGCTTTTGGAATGGCCTTTGTTGAGTTCTAGGCCTTTGCCATTTGGGCTTGTATTCCATAAGTCTGGGGTGATAGTTCACATTGTTCGATCGGCTTGGCTTGGATATTTTCTACCATTCCCATCATATGTATTTCTTTTATGAGTTTTAAGGGGTTTTGGTAGCTCTTCTTCTTTTACTAGTATTTTCTGTTTGGAGTCTGTTTGAGGGACTCGTTGAATCTCTTCTCACCGTCCTTTCAAAGACTCTCAACTGGCTTTCCTTTTCCTTTGTAACCAAGGCCAGTTTGCTTAGTATTGTGCTTTGGATTGAAAGTGTGTGCATCATTTAGAGTTTTGGATTTTTCGGACTCTTCATGACTTGAAGATCCTTTTTCCAAAATTACTCTTGAGGTTTGACATGGCACAAAGGAATTAAATCCTAAGCCTTCTTGTCTCCACATTCTCTTTGACTCATAATAAGATCATCCAATGATTTAGATGCCTTAGTGAATGAGGCAATAACATTTTTGAGGTCATTCTCCCTCTTTTCTATAGCGGCAATTTCTGCTATTAATTTAGCATTTTCAGCCTTTAAACTTTTATTCTCATCGGCTATTTGACTTAGAGTACTACGGCTCCTTAGTCGGCTTTGAGTTTTGATTTTTGAGTAGGCTGTTTTCCTCATTCAATAGTGTGTGTGAGGTTTTAATGTGCTCAAAATCTTTCATCATTTTGCCTAATGAATCATAAAGATCGAGTGGGTGATGAAGTGTGTGTGTCATCGCTATCACTAGTGTCCGAGCTTGTTGAGTTAGATTGTACCTCATCTTCTTGATCTTGTTCTTTGGCCATTAAGCGGATCAAGGCTTCTTCTTCAGAGTCACTTGAGTAGTCACTTCACCTCTCGAGTCACTGTTGTCTCTCTTGACTTGGGTCTCGGCTCGATCTCTGCACCATCATTGCTTTTTTTCTTCTCTTGTCTTCTTTCTCTGAAGACCTTTCTTTCTTCTTCGTTTACGTACTTGTTGACTACGAGGATATGAGCGTCAATGGCATAGTGACCTGGTTGTCTACAATTCCAACATAGATATTCACCTTTTGATCGACTCTTTCTATTCTTGAGTTGTCACCCTTTGATACTCAACTTGTTGATGATCATTCTCTTGGTTGGCCTATCATCCCTTGATTTGGAGGAGCTGAGTGTCTTACGGAGGATTCACCCTTTCCTCTCTTGTAGTTCTTGTTAAAGAACTTGTTAAATCTTTTAACCATCGGGGCTATTTCTTCCGGGTCAATTGCCTCTTTGACCTCAGCTCTCCTTCCGTCTTTGACAACTAGAGCAGCTTGTTTTGGGTACAAATTGTCTCTTCCTGGTCTTTCCTTCTCGGCTCAAACTCGTAGGCTTTGAGGTCCGAGAATAACTCATGATTGGATGTCTTTGATAGGTCCATGGAGTGTCTCAATGCCATGACCTTCATTTCCCATTCAATTTGGAAGACTTTTTAGGATCTTCATACACATTTCCTTTTGTGTATATTCCTTTCCAAGTGTAGACGACTCATTTGTGATTTACGTAAACCGAGCATCCAGTTGATCCAGGTTTTCTCCGAGATCATTTTAAAGTTCTCAAATTTTTGTACGACCACGATAGTTTGTTTTCTTTGATTTGCTCCGAGCCTTCACAAATCAATGTCGGTTTGTCCCAAATTTCCTTAGTAGTTTTGCAAGATTTCACTTTATTGAACATGGCTTTGTCGGTTTTGTAGAGAATGTCCTTGGCTACATTGTCCAGTTGTATCTTTTTCTCATCATTTGTCCACTCGGTTCTTGGTTTTTCAACCATGACCGGTCCGGTCTTCATCTTCTTCCCTTCACCGCAACTCTTCGTGCAAACGGTGTTCACCTTTAATATTTGCGGAGGCCCATCTTCTATCACTATCCACATCTCATCATGTAATCTTTGATAGATGAGCTCGCATACGAATTTTCCAATCATCAAATTCTTCAATAGTGAACATAGGAATGCGTGTTAGATTTGCTTCCATGATAATAACTTTTAATGATAGAAAAGAGTTTTGAAAGATTAAGTACTAAAGCGGACTTTTGAAAAGATTGGAGATCTAGTTCAATAACCGGTGCGGAGGGTTCAATGAACCAACCGCTCCGATACCACTTGTAGGTCCCAAGGGGTGTAAGTGTAAGGTTTAGAAGGGGGTGAATAAACCTTACAAATTTTCGATTTAGGCCTTTTAAATCTCTGAGTTCTACAGTTGTTGTGTCCTTGATGAATGACGAATTAGTCACTCAAGAGAGTTAATCTCTCAACGTTCCACTGAAATTTGTTAGTAGAGTAACTCATTGTTGGCTATAATTTGACTTCAATTTGTGGTTTTGTTTTCAGTGGAAGACTTAACACCCTTAAGTTTGATTAAGCAAGTTTTTACAACTTGATTTAGTACTTATAGATTATCAAATGGATAGCAAATTTATCGTGAGATATAAGCAATTAAAAGTGCGAAATTTAAATGTTGAAATGTAAATGACACAAGAAAGTTTTTATAGAGGTTCGAAGATGGGGTAATTCTTCTACTCCTCTCTTCTCCAACTCCCGGAGGAATCCACTAAGTAATGATCGGTTTACAAAGTGGTAACAGGTCCGGATACAAGTCTTGATCACAACAAATGACTTGATCCTTTGGGACTCGATCGATGAGACGCCTTGATCACTCACCGCTTCTCGTGCGACTCGGCTTCTTCACACAGGCAGCCTTGCTGCTACTGACTCAACTCACTTGCTCAAGCACTTTGGATTTGATCACGAAGCCCTCCAAAAGCTTAAGACTTGGTTCGACCTTGAACCTTTCTACAATCCTTCTTGGAATGTAGACCCCTTGTTTTGATATTTTCCTCTTCAACTGATTGAAGTTCTCTTTCCTTCATAGGTAAGTGTTGGATTGATGTACTTCGAGATGTAGGCTTGAGGATTGAGATTGTTTCGATTATTGATAAGCTTGTATATCTCACGTGTGTCATTCATCCCTTTTCTCAAACAAACTCCTCGGCCTTTTATAGTGAACTTTCAAAAATTTGCCCGTTGAAGAGATAGGCTCATTTTTGAAAATCACTTTGCGATCGTTGGTATGCGGTTCTTGGAATTGCCATTTCCTCGTATGAAATGTTTTATCACCTTTTCGAGTTCGACACGGTGTAGTGCTTCCCATTGGTTCATTTCTTTTGCACGCTTCCGGGGATGAGCACTCCAAGAAAGGTAGTATGGAGATATTACTTGTTTAAGTAAATCTCTTGATTTACTGTGCAACGGTTCTTTTTACGATTATCTCGACTTGACATTTCCTCGCTTTCCCCAGGTGACTTAGAGTCGACTTCCAATCATGGATGACTCTTCTCACTTGACTTGAGACTTGGCTTCTCTTGAGTTGACTTGACCGATGTTCCACTCACCGCATCTCACTGCTTCTTCATCGAGTTCTGTCGCTCTTCTTTGTTGTACTCACGGTCTCTCAAACAGAGTTTTCCTTCAAGCCTTGATTGTCTTCTTGCAAGTTGGAGCGTAGGCGACTTAACTCGGCTTGGCCACTCTAATTGTTACAATACATTTCAAAGCAAGAATTGGGAGCCAACTTTCTATTCTAAGTTTTACATGGCATTCATCAAAATCTAAACAATAGAATTCCTAACAATAATGTATACGTTTCTGTACATTTCTTTACAATAATATAAACATCAATTATGTTTCCACATTTTATAACAAAAAACACCATCAGGATGAACATGTACAAAATGGATATTGCGCGATTTTCTGAAGAAAAAAAACACACATACCAGGGAAAAAAGCGCCTGATGCATAGTTTTCATCATGTTTGTCCGCCAACACTTCATCATGTTGTGATTCGTTGCACTCATCACCCATTTTGCAAAGTTCTTGTGATTGTTTTTCCCGCAAGTAGTTTTTTTTTTTGTGTGTGTTTTTGGGATGTCAAAGTAGGGTTTTTACTGTAAAATTATGGTCGGATGAAGAATGAAGAAGATGACAGGGGAAATGTTTTCTTTTGGTTTGCTGAATTAAAGATTTTTCTGTTATGGTAAGATTCTAATCAATATGATCCCTTAATTTTAGGTTGTTAATTATGGTATTAAATTAGCCAGTTTTAGTATTTTACGTAAATGCCTTTTTGAATTAAAAATAATGTAAAAATAGTGTTTTGTAAGAGCAATCTAGACCATTGATTGTTTGAGATATAGGGATGGGATCTGTCCACACTGCCACATGGTAAATGGCTGCCACATGAGATCCTATCCCTCCTATATATATATATATATATATATATATATATATATATATATATATATATATAAGAAAGAAATGAAATGAAATAAGGAAAAAAGAGGGAGGGGTGAATCAGGGCCCAGTTTAAATTTTAAACGAAAAGGTGTGTCTTTTATTAAAGAACACATCTCTTCGGAGAGTAGCAACTCTTAGAGGCAACCTTTCAAAATCTTTAAATATACTTCCCGATTTTGCAGAAAGGGTTATGAAAATTAAATAAATCTTTTATTAAAGAACACATACAACTAGTGATTCTTGTTCCAGAAAATTATGAGAAGTGTAATCTTAGTATTTTCGTGATTAAAACTGTATCCTGAAATTCCTTGATACCATACACCGTGTGTGGAGGAATTAATACTTTAAAGATAACATCTTTAAAAGTGTGTCTAAACTTACTCAAATTCATTACCCATAATATATATATATATATATATATATATATACACAACAAGTGAACCATTTTCAGTGTTTAGAATCCATATTCTTAGTTATCTATCCAGTAATGAGATTTCCTATTCCACTTTGTATATATGTTCCAATTCATACTCTATTGTTATGGATGTTTGACAAATATAATAAGATAAGTATGTATTGTTGATCATATTTTAGATGCAAATATACTTGTCAGCCATTCACACTTGAAATATAAAGTGATATAGATAATCTATGCCTATCTATCAACCCCTATCCTCTCTCGTACAAATTTAAATCAAATCATTAATTATACAACAAAAGTTCTTGGATTTCAAATACTTCTCCTCATTCCTAGCTCCATATTTAGTAATCCATTTATCTTAAAAAATTGGTGCCTTTTGTCATTTATAGAGCGGTAAACGAATCGAGTTAGCCGAACATAGTACAATTTGAGCTTGTTTGAATTTTTACCGAACGTTAAAAAATTGTATTTGAGTTTTGTTTGATTACTAATCGAATAGAGCTCGAACGAGCTTTAGTCGAGTCGAATACAAATCATGCTCGAATGACTTGATATTATTACACAAACTTCATTATTTTCTAATTGTGATGGAAAAATGTTCTCGAGTTGATTATCGAACAGTTTGGTTCATTTTTGAGACCTAATCATCTATGCTTGTATCATTATATGCAATAAAATTTCTTAATTAAGGAAGCCTTAACATATGCACCCAACAAGAATCAATATTTTTTCGAAAATCCATCAACTCTCACTGTCAGATGGAGAAAATGCAATCCATATATATCCTGCACGCAAATTTTTACCTCCAATTAAAATCTTGTAGATCTTATTGTGTTTTTGCAAAGGTACATGATTGCAACTCAAGATGAATTGGTGTCATCAATGTCTTGAGATGAGAAATATAGGGTTTACTGTTTAGGGCTATGAGGGTAAATTGTTTAGGTCTATGGGTAAATTGTCGGATGTGGAGGGTAAAAATAACTAGTGGAAGACACACATAATGAGGCCTAGCTATTTATTACCTGTGGCAATAACGACCCTACAACTGAATACCCCCAACAAAAATCAAATCTTTATGTATTTTCTTTATATATATTGGTAATGAACATCATAATGTTTATGTAGATAATTGAGGACCACATGTTACAATTTTTCAACCAAAGACTCAAACCCCCATTCATATCCTTCCCATGCAATCCAAATAATAACATTTTCAATTGCTACAGTTTTGTCTAATTCCAAAGTGCTTTTTGGATATAATTGAAACATAGCTGCTGGTTTGGTACAAAACCACCGACTTCTCAGAGTACAAACAAAGCCCTTTGTTTCTTGATCAGACTTGAGATTGATGAGGTGCGGTGATTTTTATGGTTTCAGAATATGTACTTTTTGTCCTGTGATAAGATGCTAGAACTAGTCCGGCCTGGTGTTAAGGCCCGTATGGGCTGTGATTTCATAAGCCCAAAAAGAGTCAAGCTTATTTAGCTCAGCACATTAGGCCCGAAATACCGAATTGGGCCGGTCAGTCCGAACGGCCCAGTGTATTTTACATGTACTTTCAAAGCATAAGCAAGGTCTGAGCTCCAAAAATGATGGCTCAATTTTTTCTCTTTGGCCCGAGGGGCCAGAACTAGCCTGGCTTAACCCATTTGATCGACACCCCTATACAAGGGCGGATCTAGGGCTGGGCCAACCTGGGCCCTGGCCCAACTCTTTTTTTATTAAAAAAAATATTGGAAAATTTAAAAAAAAAAATAGTTATAATTTGTATTGTTTTTTCTTGGATTTTCTATTCGGTCCACCCCATTTTCGTGTATCGACCCACTCTACTAAATCATCCTGGCTCCGCCATTGCCCCTATAAGATGCTAACTTAACTTGAACAACACCAAAGGTTGAAGTTTGGACCCTCTAGCAATTTATATCAAGGGTTAATTACAAAAATCACCCCTGATGTTTAGCAAATCACTAAAAAATCGGGTAGTTTAAATTATAAATACCTCCCTGACATTTGTTTTTAGCTTATAAAATTATTAAATGTATATTAAAATAATTTTATTAGACGGATAACTGGTGGTCCGGTTACTTGTGAAATAAGCGAGGTCGGTCCTTTACCCGTGAAATAAGTAGGTCGGTCCGGGTTCAAGATTCTCGACACGGATAATTAAACAGGTCGGGTCGGGGTCGACTGTTTTTGACACGCAAACCTGCGAACCCGGACCCACGAACCCGGATCCAACCCAAATTGACACCCCTAGTTTTTGGGTTGTTTCTACATTCTTTTTAATGTTATTATGTTGTTTTTTATATTATTTCTGTTGTTTTTGGTCTGTTTCTACATTCTTTTAATGATATTATGTTATTTTTTCTATTGATTTCGATTTTTCAATGCATCTTTTACCTGTTTTTAACATCTTTTTTTGTTTTTGTATTGTTTTCTATATTATTTTTATTGTTTCATGTTTTTTTTTATGTTTTCAATGCATTGGATCAAAATTGAATTGTGTTTTTTTATCCAAATATTGTTTATATATTATTTTTAATGTCTTATGTGTTGTTTGTGTGTATATTTCTTCATTATTTATAATACTTTGAGTATAAAATTGATTATTTAATGGTGAAAGAAATTGTATTCCAGAAAAAATTATTAGCTGAAATATTCTCTAAAACAACCTTGAAACGACGACATTAAAAACTCCACAAAAAATGGCTGGAGCATAAAAAGACCGAGAAAAAAGCAAGAGCTAAAAATCTCCTAGAAAAGCTTTAGGTCCCAGAAGCGTAAATTTGTCTTCTTTTCCGAAATATTGAGCAATTGTGTCCATATCCTAAAAGATACGTATACCACGACATTGTGGGTTTAATATAATATTTGGCAAAGGTCAGATACTTATGGGCTACTGAAGTGGATCATAGAATTGGTGGATCTATTCTATAATTGTTCAGACTTGGATATCCTTAGTTCAGGGCTTATGCAAAACAGGCCTTTTCAGATGGACTCACTATGAACCGTATTTGGTTAACAATTGTGGGCCTAAGCTCCATATCCTAAAACCCAAACCAGCAATATTTTGGAGAAATTACACAAAATACCCGATTTTTAAAAAAGACAAAAATACTCACTCATCACAAAAATACCCTACCAGCTCCCATTTCATGACAAAAATACCCACCGCTCTTACCTCTTCACCTTTCACAATGTGCGGCCATGGCAAAAAAATATCCGGAAATTTGAGATATACGTTGGTCTTTTCGAAACTCTATTTAATATCTCAAATTTTATTAATAGAGAGAACAATTTCTTTTTTTTTTTTGGTTCGACGCTTGATAATCAATAGATTTAAGTATTGTGTATTTCTTTTCGGATTTCAATTACGATTGTTGTTGTTATGGGTTTATATTAAAGTTTCAAAAATCCTTTTGATTTACAAGATTTTCTATGGCTTGACATTAGTTTTTGATTTATTAATATAAATTACAATAAGAGGGAAAATCGAATTTAAAATCATAACTCGAGATTTTTCCTTCGGTGTCTTGAACCGCCGCGAATTGTCACTACGAACAAAGCCCATACCGGACAAATACTGTAGTGTAGGCCTGCGTGGGCGACGGAGATGATGAGGTGGCTAGTCGTGTTGGATGGTAGAGGAGATCGGTGGCGTCAATTTCGCGGGGCAAGGGGCTCTTCGTAGTTCCTTGTCCCGGTACTGCAAGAAGGCTTTTACGGTGCTCGCCGTCTACCTCCGCCGTTCACAGTGATGTCGAGCGAAGACTTCGTGAGTTACTCCCAATTTTCTCGTGTTCTTTTATTATTTTGTGATTTGAAGTTTTTCGTTTGTTTCGATGTTGTTTTTGAGTTGTTTCTTTTATGTTTCTTTTGTTCTTTTAATTATTTTTCATTTATTTGTTCTTTTTTATTGTTTTTGATTTGTTGTATTATCTATCCGATCGTATCTTTTCTTATTTCTTTTGTAGTGAGTGTGGGATTTTTTGTTTATTATTATGCCGAACACTTTATTATTGATTTGTTGAATTGATTGATTGAAAAATGTGCGGTAAAGTGATTGTGATTCCCTTGTTTAGGTGATGGTTCCATTTCAAGCATTGCTGGCGTATATTGGTCTGTTTGTTAATGTTGTTTGCCCCGGGAAGAAAGCTGGAGAAATCTTCCGTACTGCAATCCACGACTCACTTGGCCACTAGGTTTATAAAAATAATGATTTGGTTTTTAAGTTTATTGAACTTTATCATTTGTTTGGTTATTTGTATGTATGGAATGGGTTTATGATAGTGGCATCTTTAGAATTGTTGTTAATGTCCGATTTTTCGCTTCTTGTGCTAATAAAGCTAAGATTTTTGTTCAATATGTTGCTAGTGTTCCCTTTGTTGTTATCAAATGTCATACTTAGTGAAGTTTCTTGTCAGTACTATTTCCTAATGATTTTATTGATTTTCCAATTTTGGTGAAATGAAAAAAGACGCAAATAGCTAAATAATAGTGGCATCTTTAGAATTGTTGTTTATGTCCGCTTGTTTCGATATTGTTTCGAAGTTGTTTCTTTTATGTTTCTTTTGCTCTTTTATGTATTTTTCATTTATTTTGTTCTTTTTTTATTGTTTTTGATTTGTTGTGTTATATATCTGACTGTGTATCTTTTTTTTATTTCTTTTGTAGTGAATGTGGGATTTTTTGTTGCTTGTTATGCCAAGCACTTCATTGTTGGGAAGGCTATGGACGTCGAAGCGTTCGAGATAGAGAATGAACAAGCAGGCTCGATCATCGATTCACAATCATGCTAAGTTGAAGCCGCAAAATGGTGATGACGATGACAACGACATTAAGATTCTACCTCCACTTCCTAATGATTTTAGAGAATTGTTGTTACGTAAATCTTAATGATGGTGTAATTAGTTGAAACATGTAAAAACATAAATGAAACATGTAAGAAACAATTGTGAAACAGGGGGATCATGTGATAAAAGTTTGTAGTAAATTGCTTTTAAATTTAGAGAAATAGTGTAGTTTTTTCCCATATACTCTTTTTTTTTTTTTTTTGTCATCATTGTAAATGTTGATCTTGCTTCATTTCGATGTCCGCATACCTAATCTTGAACTAAAGATCTCACGTACTCTAGCAAAGTTGTTACTATTAGGTCTTTTCCCGCTCTGATTGATGCATTCAATAATTCTACGATGTTGGAAGTCAATACAAAGTATTTTTTGGTCTGATAGTGGAGTCGTGTCTATTTCTCGTAGCCGATGATGGACAAGTAAGCTCAAATTTTCTGAATTGAATTTGTTGTTCCAAGATTTCGTTTAGGGTGTTGAATGTGCAGTCCATTGGAATAAGTATTCTTGTTATTTCAAAGTTGGTATACTCTCTATTTTCTTCCCATTGTCCATTGTGGCATACCACAACTGAGATTTTCACCATGCAACTGTGAAATTAGGGATGGCAATGGGTGGGGACGGGGCTGGTATGGGACATACCATCCCCGTCCCCGAATCCCATTTCAAATATCATCTCCATACCATTCCCCGTTTTAGGCATCCGTGCGGGGATGGGAATCCCGTTCGAGAACGGGTCCCATGGGATTCGGGGTCCCCGTTTTGTATTTATTAATATAAAAAATATATTTTTTTACATAAAATAATTAATAATTAAATTAGATAAAATATCATGAATCACTAGCTAACCTTATAATAACTCCACTATATAAAATACTTTAACAAATTGAGTTAAATACAACAATTTTTAAAATACAAAGTCTTGTAATTTTAAAAATTAAAAATCATTACAATATAAAACACATAATTTTTAGGGTTTAATTTTACAATTTAATAAAATAAAAAAATATAAACATAAATCCTTCTCACTAACAACTATTTTTTAGTAGACTATTAATAATATATATGCATATATATATATATATATATATATATATTTCGGTGAACGGGGACGGGGACGGGAATCCCGTTTCATCTAATCGGGGTGGGGGCGGGGGCGAGGGGATGTGACGGGGATATAAATACCATCCCCGTCCCATCCCCTTTTAAAAAGCGGGGAATCCCCATCCCCGCTCCCATCCCCAAATTAATCGGGGATTCCCCGTCCCAATTTATTCGGGTACC
This sequence comes from Rehmannia glutinosa, assembly GCA_016081115.2. Lineage (NCBI taxonomy): Eukaryota > Viridiplantae > Streptophyta > Magnoliopsida > Lamiales > Orobanchaceae > Rehmannia > Rehmannia glutinosa. Next base: position 1,312,135 of record CM071930.1, on the reverse strand, counting down.
AACGGGGATGGTTCCCCGCGGTCATTTTGCCATCCCTGTGTGAAATGCAATTAAAAGTTGGCTAAGTGAAACATATAAGAAATATAAATGAAACATGTATGAAGCAAAGAAACAACAAACATGTTTGAAACAACAAAGAAACAAAAAAGAAACCAACGCAAAAAAATAAGTGGAAAATGAGTATTTTTGTCAAAAATCAGCGGAAATCGGGTATTTTTGTCTAAATTCAGCCGAAAATGGTATTTTTGTCCAAAATTAGCGGAAAATAGACATTGTGCAGGGATTGGGTATTAAAAATGGGGTATTTATGTCCTTTTCCCAATATTTTGTGCTCCATAGCTGTTGTTCAGGGATTTATCAGGTCTGCAAATGACAAAGGCAAGTATTTACCGAGTAAAGCCCATATATTTAATAGATCTTTCTTGTTGGGCTTTCTACAAAATGATTTACACTTCGACGAAAATGACCATTGGTAAGTTAGTTGTTCTCAAAGAAAGCAAAACGAGACCCAATTTAAGTGGTGAGGTTACGGCCCTAAGAGGGGGTTTGGCTAAGCTTATTTAAAAGATCTTATAAGCTTCTACATCTTATAAGTTGTTTTTAGAGCTTATAACATGTTAGATCTTATTTTAAGAATAAGTTGTTGAAGTGTTTGGATAAAATAAGATGATGTAGCTTTTAAGATGTTAGTAATGGCAATTTTGTAATTAAAATAGTCAAAATTAAAGGAGGTTGTCGAAATAAAATCTTATTTTGAAAATAAGTTGGGGTCCCCTACTTTTTTAAAAACAACTTATAAGCTCCAGACATCTTATTTTGGGAGCTTATAAGATCTTTTTCTAAAAAAATTACCAAACAAATTTAAACAGCTTATAAGCTCTCAAACATCTTATAAGATGTTTTGAGGAGCTTATAAGCTCAGCCAAACACCCTCTAAGACTAAGGTATTGTATTCAAATCTAAAAACTTGTGTCAATTTCAACTTTCATTATATAATTTCTAGTTAATTATAGATTATTACTTAAATATTGATAGTGGTTGTTATAATTATCAAAGATCGTGAGGATTTTCTAGAAAGGGAGTAGGACTTCATGTCTGTGAAGTTAGTGCAACCATTCAAAGAAAGGGATTGTTGGGTATGGTGGAGTCTTTGAAAAATAAAAAGGGAGATGTTATAATGGTTTGATGTTCGTTTAGGGATCGACGCTTGGATCCAGTGGAAGTCATACTCTTGGTCGTGCGACATGCTCTAGTTAATGCAGCTGGTAAACAATGTTAATTTGAAGATTGTGGTGAACACAGATGTAAAGGAGATCACCTATATACTCGAGTACGGACTCACAATCGAAGTCTCGAACATGACGATTGCTGAAGACATCTATGTTCGAAAATCCGTTTTCCTTTGTTTCCTTTATTTTGATAACTCAATTTGTAAGGCTATAAGCGGGGCGGATCATAGGCTTACTTAGCACTCGGCTCCACCCGAAGTGCAATTTTTTTAAGCCCATATATTATATATATGTATGTGATTTTTTTATTTTACATTAAGACTAGCCCAGCCAAGATATTTTATATTTTTGTACAAGCCCTCCAACTAAATTCACCCTTTGTCCAATCCAGCCTTAACCTTCTTAAAGCAAATCAAAACACAAAGAAAAGCACTTTACCCCAAATCGCATGAACCCTACCGTGAGAAAAGTCTCCGCAACAAAACCGCAAAAGTTCAAATTTTTGGATTCTTCCTCTAATTCTTCAATTGTTTTTTATTTCCAAGGTAAATTCTTTCTTGCCCCTATTATCAATATTCAAATATTATAATTAGATTTTCTTTATTCTTGTACTTTTTTTCTTCTTGTATGAATTAATTTTGTTGTCATTATCTACTTATTGGGTAGGATAAATTATGCATCTCTTTTTTTTAATGATTGTATTATTCCTCTATTGAAGATAAAAAATAGTTTATTTAGATATTAAAGAATGATTTAATTTTTTGAATTATTATTCCTTTATTAATATTTATTTGCCATTATATATGTTTTTTATTTATTTTATTAACTTTGAAATTTGAAAAGTGACATATATTGTTAAAATGGGTCTGAAGTAGAAGAATATTTATTGTGTATTAAAATTCTAAAAGTAGTTAACATGGGGTTTGAAAATTGCCATTATATATGTAAAACACCCAAATCCTAAAAAGGGGTCTTGAATTGAATGAAATTATATATTAAAAATAGGAATATTGTTAACAAGAAATTGTTGAGAATTGCTTATAATTATTATTGAATTATCGAAAAATATAACACAGTAGAAATATTTACACTGGCAAAATATTATTCTACCAGAAATATTGACACGATTTTCTATTCACGCCGGAAAATTCTCGGTATCTTAACACTTTGTTCATACTAGAATCATTATTACCGAAATCTTTCCCGAGAATCATTGTTGAATCACCGTTCATACCAGAATCTTTTTTTTACCGGAGCGAGTTTGTTAACAATATAGATGTAGATTCTATTATTGATAAATTTTATGCTTTGAAGTTTCATAGGGCACAACTTCATTGAATATTAAAATATATTTTTATATAATATATATTTTTGTAGTTAAATCTTTATTTCTTAGCCCACCCTACTATTAATTCCTGATCCGCCATCGCTATAAGTTCTAGCCTGGCTTCTTTAGCTTACGAGGAGGGAAAGCTCGATAGATGGCTTCCCCATTTGCGTCTTGGTTAGTTTGATCAATGGAATTTTGTGGCCAATTGGTTACAGAAATGTAATTTGATTTTGTTGAGATTTATAAAATTTCTATTGTTTAGAGAAAAAAAGATATTCATGCCTTTCTCGATCAATTTATTAAAAATAAGTCAATAAATAAATAAATTACAGTTTTTCTGAGTTCCATAGAGTGGATTATGTGAAATTTGCAAATATGACATAGTTAATGAGTTCCATAGATTGTAAAATTTCTATTTCAAGTATATCATTGAAAGTTTTTTTACTTTTATTGTAAGAAAATAAAAATAATTTTCCTTAGCTTCTTACAATACACATTGACTTTTCCATAACGGAACCTATAACCACTACACTCGGCCGTCAAGAACCCATCATATCACTGCTTAGACCACCCCATGAGGCGTTAAATACACACCTTTATTATTATAATGTGCAAAGCCGCAATCACTACTCATCGGATGTACATTGTTAAATTATCGTACTTGGCAAATAGCATGTAAATCACGCTTAGTTAGGTAAATCGCACTGGGTAAGCCAGGTGTGACGGACTCGACCAAGTGGTGCAAAGGTAGGGGTTTGAACTTGAGATATCTAGCCTCAAGAACTAGAGTTGTCAAATGGGTCGGGCCAGACTAGACGGGGCCAAATTTCCATCGAGAGAGATCGGGCCAAAATTCCATTGGGCTGCTATTTTTTAGCCCCAAGACCGATCGAGCTATTTTGCATGTTAAAATGAGTGTTTTGTATGAATATTTACTTGTAATTTTCATGTTTTAGTTGAGTATCGAGTGTTTTGTTTGTTCGTGTTTGTCATCGAGTCCATTTTCGTGTGTTTTGTTTGCATGTTTTGTGAGTGTTTGCATGTTTGTTGATGTTTGCCATCGAGTCCATTTTTATGTGTTTTGTGTGCATGTTTTGTGAGTGTTTGCTTGTTTGTTGGTGTTTGTCATCGAGTCCATGTTCTTCTATTTTGCAGATTGAATGTGGAGCGGTCGTTCAAGGACAGTAGCCTTTTGGAGAATGATCGTTCAAAAATGAGAAAACACTCCATTCGCTGCTTCACAAAGGGAGAATCGAATGATGAACGGCCGTTCAAGTGCAATGAAGAGAGGAGCCATTTTGGAGCATTCATATTGAACGTTCACAACACATGCGAACGGACATTCGTGATGAAAGTTATTAAAAATAGTGAACATTCGTTCACTCTACTTGTTCGATTATTCTGATATCAACACAAATTTGTTGTTTTTTTTTGTTCTTTACCATTTAGGTTTTGGACTTTATTAGGTTGTTTAGGATTCCCATGGGATATAAAAGAGGAGTCCAAGTATTAGGTTTTCATAATTCAACATGGCATGCAAGATTTGAATTTCTCTCCTATTCTCTTCACGTGGAATTGTGTTTTCTTAGGGGCCACTTACAACTTGAATAAGTAGTGTAATTATTCCCCATATTTTGTTTGTCTATTCAATTTGCCTTTCGTTTTAACTGCTTCATGAGAATGTTTGCGATTATTATATTTTATTTAATTGAATCGTTGAATCTATCCATGGGCTAATTGTCTTGTTTTAGGGTCAGGATGAGTTGAATCGAATAAATAGGCATGGATATTTGTATTGTTTTACCTTATAAGTGATTGAGATCAACATTTGATTATCTTGAGGCAATAATTGAGATCAAGGATGATAGTATTATGGGACTAAATCCAAATACAAGATTAGATATCAATCAACAATGTATTATCTAACCCGACTAATTAATTGGGTAAATTAGGTTTTTCTAGATTTGATACGTGAAAACAAAAGTTTGATTTGACCTTAATTTATATATATTTGCATGATTACTTGATCGCAGATTAATCCGATTAATTTTTCTTGGGAATTTGATTAGATGATTCAGAAATCCTAGATGTTTCTATATTCAGGTTTAATTCGAGTTTTAGTGTGTTGGTGTTAAATATTCACTTCAGTTATTATTTTAATTATTTTCGAATTTCAAAAACTGGATTAGAATGTTTAGATTTATTTCCTAATGATTGTGATGCATAATAATTATTTGCTCTAAGTCTTACTTGAGAGCGACTTTGATTAGCTTTTCATCCTACAAATGATCTTATGCTCTAGCCTGTATCATTAGACTTTTATAGGTGTTTAGCGGTCGAACATTAACATATGAATATATACTTGAAATAACCGGGTCGACCGGGCCAATTCGACTTTTCAGGCCATTGGGTGTCTATCCGCCTCGAAAAAGGATAATACACAAAATACAAATTGAATACAGACTCAATAATCCCTATTAAGTACAATCAAAATACTTTATACTCAAAACGTAAAATGAAAGTTATAAGAATCATAGGAATTCTATTGTTTAGATTTTGATGAATGCCATGTAAAACTTAGAATAGAAAGTTGGCTCCCCAATTCTTGCTTTGAAATGTATTATAACAATTAGAGTCGCCAAGCCGAGTTAAGTCGGCTACGCTCCAACTTGCAAGAAGACAAATCAAGGGCTTGAAGGAAAACTCTGTTTGTGAGACAAGTGAGTACAACAAAGAAAGAGACAGGGAACTCGATCAAGAAGCGGTGAGATGCAAATGAGTGGAACATCACCAAGTCAACTCAAGAGAAGCCAAGTCTCAAGCCGAAGTGACAAGAGTCATCCATGATTGGAAGCGACTCTAAGTCACCTGGGAAAGCGAGGAAATGCGATCAAGTCGAGATAATCAGAAAAGAACCGTTGCCGTAAATCAAGAGATTTACTTAAACAAGTAATATCTCCATACTACCTTTCTTGGAGTGCTCGGTCCCGAGAAGCGTGCAAAAGAAATGAACCAATGGGAAGCACTACACCGTGTCGAACTCGAAAAGGTGATAAAACATTTCATACGAGGAAATGGCAATTCCAAGAACTCGCATACCAACGATCGCAAAAGTGATTTTCAAAAATGAGCCTATCTCTTCAACGGGCAAATTTTTGAAAGTTCACTATAAAAGGCCGAGGAGTTTGTTTGAGAAAAGGGATGAATGACACACGTGAGATATACAAGCTTATCAATAATCGAAACAATCTCAATCCTCAAGCTACATCTCAAGTACATCAATCCAACACTTACCCGTGAAGGAAAGAGAACTTCAATCGTTGAAGAGGAAAATATCGAAAACAAGGGGTCTACATTCCAAGAAGGATTGTAGAAAGGTTCAAGGCGAACCAAGTCTTAAGCTTTTGGAGGGCTTCGTGATCAAATCCAAAGTGCTTGAGCAAGTGAGTGTAGTAGCAAGTAAAGCAAAGCCTGCCTGTGAAGAAGCCGAGTCGTCGCAGAAGCCACCGAGTGATCAAAGCGTCTCGGACATCGAGTCCCAAAGGATCAAGTCGGCTGTCATTGTGATCAAGACTTGTATCGGGACTTACCACTTTGTAAACGATCATTACTTAGTGGATTCCTCCGGAGTTGGAGAAGAGAGGAGTAAAGAATTACCCCATCTTCGAACCTCTATAAAAACTTTATTGTGTCATTTACATTTCAAAGATTTAAATTTACTCGCACTTTTAATTGCTTATATCTCACGATAAATTTGCTATCCATTTGATAATCTATAAGTACTAAATCAAGTCAGTAAAACTTGCTTAATCAAACTTAAGGGTGTTAAGTCTTCCAATGAAAACAAAACCACACCGAGTCAAATTATAGCCAACAAATTGAGTTACTCTACTAATGACTCACAATGAGTCTGTTGAGAGATTAACTCTCTTGAGTGACTAATTCGATTGTTCATCAAGGACACAAATGTAGAACTCGTAGATTTAAAAGGCCTAAATCGAAAATTTGGTAAGGTTTATTCAACCCCCCTTCTAAACCTTACACTTACACCCCCTTGGGACCTACAAGTGGTATCGAGCGGTTGGTTCATTGAACCCTCCGCATCGGTTCTTGAACTAGATCTCCAAACTTTTCAAAAGTCCGCTTTAGTACTTAGTCTTTCAAAACTCTTTTTCTATCATTAAAAGTTATTATCATGGAAGCAAATCTAACACGCATTCCTATGTTCACTATTGAAGAATTTGATGATTGGAAAATTCAGATGCGCTCATCTATCAAAGATTACATGATGAGATGTGGATAGTGATAGAAGATGGGCCTCTCGCAAATATTAAAGGTGAACACAAATTGCAGACGAAGAGTTGCAAATGAAGGGGAAGAAGATCAAGACACCACACGGTCCATGGTTGAAAACCAAGAACCGAGTGGACAAATGATGACAAAAAAGATACAACCTGGACAATGTAGCCAAGGACATTCTCTACAAAACCTTGACAAAGCCATGTTCAATAAAGTGAAATCTTGCAAAACTCTAAGGAAATTTGGGACAAACCGACATTGATTTGTGAAGGCTCGAGCAAATCAAAGAAAACAAACTATCGGTGGTCAGAAAAAAATTTGAGAACTTTAAAATGATCTCGGAGAAAACCTGGATCAACCGGATGCTCGGTTTACGTAAATCACAAATGAGTCATCTCTACACTTGGAAAGGAATATACACAAAAGGAAATGTGTATGAAGATCCTAAAAAGTCTTCCAAATGAATGGGAAATGAAGGTCATGGCATTGAGACACTCCATGGACCTATCAAAGACATCCAATCATGAGTTATTCTCGGACCTCAAAGCCTACGAGTTTGAGCCGAGAAGGAAAGACCAGGAAGAGACAATTGTACCCAAAACAATTGCTCTAGTTGTCAAAGACGGAAGGAGAGCCGAGGTCAAAGAGTAATTGACCTGAAAAATAGCCTAATGGTTAAAAGATTTAACAAATTCTTTAACAAGAACTACAAGAGAGGAAAGGGTGAATCCTCCGAGAAGACACTCGGCTCCTCCAAATCAAGGGATGATAGGCCAACCAAGAGAATGGATCATCAACAAGTTGAGTATCAAAGGGTGACAACTCAAGAATAGAAAGAAAGAGCTTCAAAAGGCAATATCTATGTTGGAATTGTAGACAACCAGTCACTATGCCATTGATCGCTCATATCCTCGTAGTCAACAAGTGCGAAACGAAGAAGAAAGAAAGGTCTTGAGAGAAAGAAGACAAGAGAAGAAAAAGGCAATGATGGCTGCGGAGATCACGAGACAAAAGTCAAGAAGAGAGACAATGACTCGAGAGCAAAGAAGCGACTACTCAAGTGACTCTACGAAGAAGAAGCCTTGATGCGCTTAATGGCCAAAGAACAAGATCAAGAAGATGAGGTACAATCTAACTCAACAAGCTCGCACACTAGTGATAGTGATCGTGACACACACACTTCATCACCCACTGATCTTTATGATTCATTAGGCAAAATGATGAAAGATTTTGAGCACATTAAAACCTCACACACTATTGAATGAGGAAAAACAGCCTACTCAAAAATCAAAACTCAAAGCCGACTAAGGAGCCGAGTACTCTAAGTCAAATAGCCGATGAGAATAAAAGTTTAAAGGCCGAAAATGCTAAATTAATAAAGCGAAATTGCTGCTATAGAAAAGAGGAGAATGACCTCAAAATGTTATTGCCTCATTCACTAAGGCATCTAAATCATTGGATGATCTTATTATGAGTCAAAGAGAATGTGGAGACAAGACAAAGCTTAGGATTTAATTCCTTTGTGCCATGTCAAACCTCAAGAGTAATTTTGGAAAAAGGATCTTCAAGTCATGAAGAGTCCGAAAATCCAAAACTCTAAATGATGCACACACTTTCAATCCAAAGCACAATACTAAGCAAATCGGCCTTGGTTACAAAGGAAAAGGAAAACAAACCCAGTTGAGAGTCTTTGAAAGGATACCGAGAAGAGATTCACCCGAGTCCTCAAATAGGACTCCAAACAAAAATACTCAGAAAAGAAGAAGCGGAGAGCTACCAAAACCCCGGAAAACTCATAAAAGAAATACATATGATGGGAATGGTAGAAAATATCCAAGCCAAGTATCGAACAATGTGAACTATCGGCTAGACTTATGGAATACAAGCCCAAATGGCAAAGGCCTAGAACTCAACAAAGGCCATTCCAAAAGCATAAGAGCTTTCATCAAAGACACATATGCACCTGGCACTACACTCAAAGACACCACAATTACCCAAGAAAGGCAATTGCTAAAACACATATGCAGGCATACTGACAAAAAGAGAGACAATTTGTATGAACCTGACTCCCCAAGCAATTTGCCAGGATTGATTATGAGTATGGCACCGATAGATGGCAACCTCTTAGAGTCAAATCATTTGGCTATAGGTTGGTTGGATCATCTTATAATTTAACCCCTCAGGACCCGGACAAGAATGGGTACCTAAAACTTAATTTCCTTGATTGCAGTTCAAGGAATGTACAGTGAGTGCCAAGGAACCTGGTACATGGATAGTGGTCGTTCCGGACACATGACAGAAATAAGAGAAATCATCAAAATTCAAGGAAGTCAAAGGAGCAAAAGTCATATTTGGAGGAAATGAAGCTCCTGGTGAAATAAGAGGCAATCGGATCCATCAAAAGGAATGGTTTAGAAATCACGATGTTGCATATGTTGAAGGACTAAACTTCAATTTACTAAGCATCACCAACTCTGCGACAAAGGGCTACAATGTTGGATTCAACATGGAACATGCCAAATCAAAAATGTTGAATCTAATGAAGTTGTCTTTGCAAGGATGTAGACAAAAAATATGTATGTAGTGGATTGGTCAAATCGCAACACCCAAAGACTGTTTACTAGCAAAGAGCACAATTGAATCAAGTTGGGCAGTGGCACAAAAAAAAAGCCGAGTCACACGAACTTCAAAACAATTAATAAGCTAGCAAGAAGTCATCTTGTAGAAGGACTTCCAGACTCGATGATACAAGAAGGAAAGTATATGTGATGCATGTCGGAAGGAAAACAAATCAAGTCGTCATTCAAAGAAAAGACATGCCCATCCTCAACAAGAATATTGATCCGCTTCATATGGATCTATTTGGCCCAAAGTGGAACCAAAGAAGCATAAGTGGAAAGAAATACACCTTGGTGGTAGTAGATGACTACTCAAGATATACATGGACAATATTCATGTGCAAGAAGAAAAGAAACTCTACAAAAGCTACCACAAATGATGAAAAGGATACAAAATGAGAAGAGTCAAACCATTATCAAAATAAGATCGGATAGAGGAACCGAGTTTGTCAATGGAATAATAACTCAAGATCTTGTATTGAGAATGGTATTGGTCATGAACTATCACCGCAAGAACTCCACAATGAGAATGGAGTTGCGAGAAAGAAGAACGAGAACCCTCAAGGAAGCAAAGCCAAGGACCATGTTAGCCAAGCGGGGTTACCAAAAGATTTTGGGTCAAGAATCAACACACTGCTACACCCAAAACAGATGTATGATAAATAGGCGGTGACAAAGACTCCCTATGAGATCCGGATCGGAAGAACCAAATGTTGCATATTTCAGGATATTTGGATGTAAATGCTTCATCCACAATAATGGCAAAGACAACCTAAAGGCTTTTGATGCTAAAGCCGATGAGGTATCTTCTTAGATACTCACCAAAGCAAAGCCTACGAATACTCAACAAAAGAACTATGGTTACTGAAGAATCCATTCATGTAGTATTCGATGAACCAAACATAAATGGAAAAGACATTGAAGAGTCACCGATAAGTGAAACATCCAACCTCACAGAAGAATCCCTATCTTTGGCCGAAGGCGGGGATTATCAATTCGAAGAAGATGAGATAGCCGAATCTCAAAAACAGTGGAAAATCTGCAATGAGTGATCACGAGAGAGTCCCAAAGAACACGGCCGCAAGTCGATCAATCCACTAACTTACTTCAACCTCGACGTAAGATGGCCGAGAGACCATCCACCGAACTTGTCATTGGAGACATGAGAGAAGGTGTCAAGACAAGATCCAGAACTCAACAAGAAGCAATGTTCACATGCTTCATCTCGCAGATAGAGCCCAAAGATGTGTCACAAGCATTGGATGACACACATTGGATTCAAGCTATGCAAGAAGAGTCAATCGCTTTGAGAGAAATAAAGTATGGGAATTAGTACAAAGACCCATACATCAAAATGTTATTGGAACCAAATGGGTATTCGTAAATAAGATGAACGAAGAAGGTTTTGTGGTAAGAAACAAAGCAAGACCGTAGCCAAAGGATATTGCCAAGAAGAAGGAATAGATTTTGATGAAACATTTGCTCCTCGTAGCAAGATTGGAAGCTATAAGGATGTTTCTTGCCTATGCACTCACAAAAATTTCATTGTATATCAAATGGATGTAAAAAGTGCATTCCTAAATGGTTTATTGGAAGAAGAAGTGTATGTTGAACAACCTCCGAGGATTTGAGCAGAAGACTCTTGGAGACAAGGTATACAAACTCAAGAAAGCCTTGTATGGATTGAAACAGGCACCCGAGCATGGTATGATACCCTGTCACAATTCCTAATCGAAAATGGATTCACTAAAGGAAAAGTAGATAGAACACTTTTCGAATTCAAGACAAGAAGAGTATACTTTGCTTGTTCAAATATATGTGGATGACATCATTTTTGGATCCACTAACAAAGAGTCAGTGAAAAATTCTCAAACCTCATGCAAAGTAAATTTGAAATGAGCATGATGGGAGAGTCGACATTCTTCCTTGGACTTCAAGTGAAACAAATGAAGGATGGAACCTTCATAAGTCAAACAAAATACACCGAGATTTAATGAAGAAATTTGGTATGGAGGAGAAGTCTTCGTAAAAATACCAATGAACACATCACCAAAATGGACATGGATGCGGATGGCAAGCACAGATCAAACAAGATACTGAGCACTTATTGGATCACCGCTTATCATCTCACGGCTAGCGGCCGGACATCACCTTTGCCGTAGGTGTATGTGCAAGATTTCAATCTGCTCAAAAGAAAGCCATATGACTAATGACTAAGAGAATATTGAGATACTTAAAAGGAAACCAAGAAGTAGGGCTATGGTATCCAAAGGAAGGTGGATTCAAGCTAATTGGCTATTCGGACTACGACTATCTTTGGATGCAGTGGGTGGACAGAAAAGTACTTCGGCACATGTCAAATGCTTGGAAATGCAGAATTTCCTGGTTTAGCAAGAAGCAAAACTCAATAGCCACTTCTACAGTAGAAGCGAGAATACATAGTGCAACAAAATGTTGCCCAAGTCCTATGGATGAGACAAAGAATGAGAGATTATGAAGTTGAAGAAAAAGAAATTCCAATCATGTGTGATAACACAAGTGCAATTGCAATCACTCAAAATCTGTGTTGCACTCAAGAACAAAACATATAGATGTCGATATCATTTCATAAGAGATCATGTTGAAAAGAAGGACATTATCTTGGAATATATCTCAACCGATAAGCAACTAGTGACATCTTCACAAAACCATTATGTGAGTCAAGATTTGAAGAACTCAAACATGAGTTGGGGCTAATTGAGCTAAGCCGAGACACGTAAGAATCAAAGAAAAGGAATGGAACAGGAAGAAGGTGAAAAAGAGTCGAAAACAAAAATTAGCTCAAGAAATCACCAGATCGGAAAAGTCAACTATACCAAGTCACCGATAGAGTCACTAAGAGAAATGTGAGAAGCAAAGTTAAATCGGCTAAGAGATAAGTGAATAACTTATGAGCAAAGTGACAAAAACGCAGTCGTTTTTGACTTAGCAGGAATGTTTTAAGAGACACGCGACGGATAATGATGATGTGTACGGACATAAAAGCCGCACACCAAGCCTATGATTGGATATAAATGCGCCGCATTAAATACGAGACATGAATCGCTCAATATGCGTGCGAAATCCAAGCCGTTGATTTCGATCACGATTCAAAAACCGTCTGCACGTCCTTTCATAAACCATATTTAAACCATTTTTCGTCCGTTTCTCTCTCACACTTCTAAAAACTGTTCAATCTCTCTCTCTCAAAAAGCCAAGGCAAATACTCTCGAAACCCTATCAACCTTCAAATCAAATTTCTGAACTTTTCCTTGAAATTATTCTGAGAAATGGCACCAACGTATAACTTTACCAAGTTGGGAAAACAAATCCACACCGGTTCGACCGATTTTTCGGAATAATGTGAAGCAGGGTCCGACGACACCCTGGTGAAGAAAATCGCGGAGAAGTTAAAACGCCAGGATCAAAACCGTTTCTAACACTTTGAGTATCCTATGACCTATGTGGAGGAGGTCGCACAATTCTACGTGAATGCTTGAGATTCACGATGAAGGAATCAAGTCATCCGCTCACGGGGAAGCGGTGACTATCACCGCCAAGGATTTGGTGAATATTGCTCACTACCCGGCGAGAGGAGCAAATCGAAATTAAGGAAGTGATGTAAACTTGGCCGACGCATGGAAAGAAATAGCCAAGTCCGACGTTCTTGACAAAATAATATACACAAAAACAAGAGAGCTGGCCAAGGAGGATTATCACAAAATGTTGGATATTGTTGCCAAGTGTATCGACATCAAATTTGGCGACTTTGACCAATCACAAAGGCAAAATTGATTGTGATGGCTGCAATAATCGAAGAAAAGAAGATAAACCGGCTGAGTTTATCTACAGCAGATCTGCGCGAACGTGGGGAACAAGTCCTTCAAAGAAGATGGGTCATTTGGAGGATCTCTCGGGATATGGCCTGTGATTGGCCGCTATTGGAGGTGAAAGGAGTACCTCTTAGACATGGGAAGGCCTTCCATGTTAACAAGAGGATGTTCGAGCTAATCTCTCCGGTGCTCGAAGCGAGCGTACGCCAAGAGAGGCGACACCATGAGGAGGGGGAATCACCGACCCAAGACACACCGCTTCCTCTCCAACCAAGAAGAAAGTCGCCCTGCGGCTGCAGAAATCTCCGCCCCTGCAAAAAGAAAACTAAACATGCTCCCGCCCTGCAGCAGTCACTGCCCTGCAGCCAGAGTCACTGCGCCCAAGTGTGTCACCCGCCCCTGCGCAAAGAGCGGTCGAGAAGGACTCACAAATTCCTTCTCCGATCGTCAAAAAGAGGAGATCGACAAACCCAGGACGGCCGGCTCCTCGAAACAAACACAAGCACGCCCCCGGCCCCAAGACTCGAGAGGACACCGTCTCAACCGTAAATCCTCTGCGTACAAACTAAGAGACGAAGAAGACTTGTAAAGCAATCCGAACAGGAGAAACCAAATGAGTCGGCTACTCGGCCTAGCACAAATCTAGGAGACTACCGGAGAAGTAGAGTCTCCGATGTAATTGATGAAACAACCAAGTCTCTGGCGAAGGTGATCGCAGAGGCAACCCGAAGACACATTGTAGCTCATACATACAAAGCACAAGAAAGAACCAGCCCAAGCGGATAGTGATGTAATGATCCTATCTCCACCTTACCCGGACATCCAAAATCGTCTGCGTGAGTGGAGAAAATGGAAGTTGAGCAAGTCAAGGGAATAGTTCCAACGGCCTCAATTCATAGAAGAAGAAGAAACTGCTAAATTTCCTTGGATTATCTATGTGCTCCCAGCTCTAGATGAAGACAAATCGCATGGATATTCTCGATCTACAAGGACAAGGAGAGAGAAAAGCAAGTCAAGAAGCGAAGCACGCGAAAAGGCAAGTATCCGCCCTATCTCCGGCACAAAGGACACTTCCATCCTCTCCTTGATGTCTTCTCTGAAAGTGACGAGGAACCAGAGAATGCTGCACGCCCGCGAAGAATTGCAAATGCAGCAAGCATTGCACGAATCAAGAATCCTTCACGAGCAAAGACCGATGGAGGGACCAGGAGAGTCCTCCGAACACACCGAAATCGATCCAATGGGAGTGGTTCAGCAAATAGCCACGATGTTCTTTGCTACCACTTCCCCAAATGCTAACTCGGAAGAAGGCAATAAGGAAGATGGCGATGAAACGGGCTAGTGGGGACCCCATCGAGCCAACCCCTATTGAAGGTGTGCCACCACCGCCCCAACTACTGAACCATCAATTGCAACAGCCGGAGTTTGGAGACGAGTAACCCCACTCCAAGTCACTCACCGGTGCGCCACCGAGGGGAAACTCCTCCACCGCAGCGGCAAGGTCGGAGGATGTCTGCAGATGACTCCACAAAGAATGTAGGAGGCGAAGCAAAGAACACTCAAACACAAGAAGAACAAAGAAGTTGCCATCAACGAAGCTCGGATTGAGGCTGAGATCGGTGACCGAGGTGCCAACCGCTCACGAAGGCTAATGACGCTCTTGATGCGATCGAGGCACAGGAAGGAATGTACTGGGAGTTAACACTGGCGATGAAAGTGCAATCCATGGGGTTGAGACTCCAATGGATGCCATCGTAGAAGACCCTAAGACAGTGACACCGTCGAAAGGAAGACCAAGGCCTCGCAGCAATAGAGAGACTGGCTTTGGAGGAAATGAAGGCCCACGGGAGGTTGAGACTTCCTGGGTAACACAACAAAGTAGAGAACATCCCTCCCGCAACCATCGATCCATCCGAGAAGGAGATCGCGCACTTCATGATTCCCAGGACAACCCGATGTCACCTTTCCGGGATCGGAAGGCGAAGAAGAAAGTGAGTCAAACCCCATGACAAATCCAAAAGACTCACCAGGATGTTCCAGGCACGAGCAAGTCGATCCCAAGACTACTCGTCGGACCTTTAATTTTGATGATGAGCCACCAATGGAAATCTCATCATCGTCCGATGACGCTTCGATAAGGCCGAGGACCAGTCTACTCAAAAGGAGAAATCACCGAGACCAACGAAGGCTTTAAGACAAATGAGGCTCGCAAGCCGAGTCCATCGCACCACAAAACCCAAACTGAACCAGGTGACTACTTGCTCCCGCTCCTCAAGCTACTGGTGGATCGATTCCCAAAAGAACTTCACGCCCACCGCTTATCATCGAACAAATCCCGGATGGCGGTGATGAATCCTTTGTGGAATCTTTCCCTTTCTCACCGGAGATACCGAACTCCACGAAGAGTCGAAAATGAGCAAGCACGCTATCACGCACCAGCTCCTGTTTTTCACTCAGGCACCATTGTTCCAGCCGACTTCGATTTCGACGTTGTATGGCCATCACCGCAAGAAGAATCAATCAAGTACGAGAAGTGTTCAAGGCACTCTTTGCTGAAGTTGAAAAGATGGAGAGGCATCGCCTCCTTGGATATGCGCCTGGACAACAGAGATGCCAACCTTACACCTGACTTGAGAGGCATCACAGTCAGGATAAGGGAATGGTGGCAACAACAGAATCAATGCGTGTGGAACAGGTAAGATACTTGAGACAATTATTCAACAAGCTGCTGGTGTGGAGAGTCAAAAATGTTGATGCGAAAAACGAAGTCACTGCGGGAACACATTGACCATATGCACGAAGCTCACACTGCCGAGATCAAGCCGCTGCGTGAGCGAGCGAAATGCAAATGATATACAGCGTTTGGAAGAACACATGACAAGAAAATTCAGCCTTCTCATGGGTGAGATGAAGCCGATTTCAAACAGAATCCAACGCTACTCGGCCTCGAATTCCGTGGAGCATACAACGCAGCACTTGAAGCAAAATTCAACCATCGAAGACTCGACTTCATGCTTGCCAAAGATGTTCCCTGGGTTCCTCTATCCTTTGATGATGCCAAAAAGGGAAGAGGAATACCTTAAAGCAAAGAAAATCAAGCCGAAAAGAAAGGAGCAGCGGTGACAAGGAAACAAAGAGAAGGAAAATCACCGAGGAAATTTTGAAATCAAGAAAGGAAAATCTGCGAGGGGGAAGGATCAAAAATATGACCTTGATGATTGCACAAACCCCCAACAGGTCCTGTCACAAATGACATTATAAGCGAAAACTCCCGTGACTCTGCCACTCCAACACTCTGCTGTATCTATGGGAGAAGAGAAAAGAAATTGAAGCAGGGGATGAAGGAGGTGGAAGGAAGAATGGATGCCAGGGTGATGAACATTTTGAAAGAACACGGAGGCATTCCACGTTGACAGAGACACGTATGCCATTTCGATGTCGGGACAGAGCCAAGATCGTTGACGAATTCAAAACGCTCGAATCAAAGGTTATTTTGCAAATATGTCCTTAGCTCAAGCTTGGGACTTGTCTTGGGAAAAGGGTCTCACATTATGTGAAGAAGGCGACGAGACATGAGACAACCGCATCACTCTGCTGGTCACTCCGCTGGGCACTCAGTTGGAAAGAAGAAGGCCCCAAGACAAAGATACGCCCAGAGGTAGAGGAAGAAGCGGCGATGGAGGAAGAAGCTTGGACCTGGGCCTCTGCCCAAGAATATTGAATACGTAGATCCAGGAAAGAAAAGAGGGATCTACTGGGGTGGGCTTGACCATGTGGCGAACTTGCAAGTGGCTAAAACCAACGCTGAGTATGCAAAAAGAATAGAAGAAGAAAACAAGAGACAAACTCAGCTATGGCGGGAGAGAAAGAATAAGGAAAGATGAAGGCGCCGGGAAGGCATATGAGAAGAAAAAGAAGGCAAATGATGACGAGAAGAAGAGAAGAAGAGAAGAAGATCTTGATCAAGATGAAAGAAGAGACAGACAAGGAGATGAAGTGTTCTTTGTCCAACCCTTCGTGTATTGTATATGTAAATACATACAATGTAAGTCTTCTCGTAATAATGCTATAAATTTTTTTGACAATCACATACTCGATACACCTTGTAAAACAGTTGTGTTAAGTACAAGAATGATATGATCAATAAAAAGATTGATTATGTGCATACATTCTATGTCAATACACTATCTCGTATGTATCTTTGTTATTTGCATCTTTGTATGATTTAAGTTTTGGCATCATCAAAAAGGGGGAAATTATTAGGAATTCTATTGTTTAGATTTTGATGAATGCCATGTAAAACTTCGAATAGAAAGTTGGCTCCCCAATTCTTGCTTTGAAATGTATTGTAACAATTAGAGCCGGCTGCCGAGTTAAGTCGCCTACGCTCCAACTTGCAAGAAGACAAATCAAGGCTTGAAGGAAAACTCGTTGTGAGACAAAGAGTACAACAAAGAAGAGCAGACAGACAGAACTCGATCAAGAAGCGGTGAGATGCAGGTGAGTGGAACATCACCAAGTCAACTCAAGAGAAGCCAAGTCTCAAGGTCGAAGTGACGACGAAAGAGTCATCCATGATTGGAAGCTGACTCTAAGTCACCTGGGGAAAGCGAGGAAATGCAGGTCAAGTCGAGATAATCAAAAAGAACCGTTGCACGTAAATCAAGAGATTTACTTAAACAAGTAATATCTCCATACTACCTTTCTTGGAGTGCTCACCCCGAGAAGCGTGCAAAAGAAATGAACCAATGGGAAGCACTACACCGTGTCGAACTCGAAAAGGTGATAAAACATTTCATACGAGGAAATGGCAATTCCAAGAACGCATACCAACGATCGCAAAGTGATTTTCAAAAATGAGCCTATCTCTTCAACGGGCAAATTTTTGAAAGTTCACTATAAAAGGCCGAGGAGTTTGTTTGAGAAAAGGGATGAATGACACACGTGAGATATACAAGCTTATCAATAATCGAAACAATCTCAATCCTCAAGCCTACATCTCAAGTACATCAATCCAACACTTACCTGTGAAGGAAAGAGAACTTCAATCGTTGAAGAGGAAAATACGAAAACAAGGGGTCTACATTCCAAGAAGGATTGTAGAAAGGTTCAAGTGAACCAAGTCTTAAGCTTTTGGAGGGCTTCGTGATCAAATCCAAAGTGCTTGAGCAAGTGAGTCAGTAGTAGCAAGGCAAAGCTGAAGAAGAAAGTTCGAGTCGCATTTGAAGCCACCGAGTGATCAAGGCGTCTCCGGATCGAGTCCCAAAGGATCAAGTCGGCCGTTGTGATCAAGACTTGTATCTGGACTGTTACCACTTTGTAAACCGATCATTACTTAGTGGATTCCTCCAGGAGTTGGAGAAGAGAGGGTAGAAGAATTACCCCATCTTCGAACTTCTATAAAAACTTTATTGTGTCATTTACATTTCAAAGATTTAAATTTCTCGCACTTTTAATTGCTTATATCTCACGATAAATTTGCTATCCATTTGATAATCTATAAGTACTAAATCAAGTCGTAAAACTTGCTTAATCAAACTTAAGGGTGTTAAGTCTTCCCCCAAAAACAAAACCACAAACTGAGTCAAATTATAGCCAACAAAATGAGTTACTCTACTAATGACTCAAATTTGAGTCTGTTGAGAGATTAACTCTCTTGAGTGACTAATTCGACTGTTCATCAAGGACACAAATGTAGAACTCTCAGATTTAAAAGGCCTAAATCGAAAATTTGCAAGGTTTATTCAACCCCCCTTCTAAACCTTACACTTACACCCTTGGGACCTACAAGAACAAAGAAAATAAACAAATATATGGGCAACAACCCTAATACCGAATATTTGAAAAATGGATTCGCGCGGCTCAGGGACTGGAAACTTTAACCACCTAGTCATATAGAATCAACCTAGAGAACCAAAGTAAAAGCCACAAAAGACTTGCCCACAGTAATACCTCACAAAACCACAAGGAGTAACCCAAGAAACAAGCCTTCAACCCCACCAAAACCCTAGCCTCACAAAAAATGAGGATTGTACACCGAGATATGGTTGAATAACACAAGAATCACTCAGATTTGTGTAACCCTCGCACGGGCTCACTCAGAGAAACCAACAAGTAGTTGAGAGTTCTAGAGAGAGAGATATCACACCGTGAGAGAAAATTCGAGAGATGAGAAAGAGCAAACCATAGATATGAATTAGGATTTCGAGTAGGTGTGCTTATATAGGTAGGAATGAGTGGCTCAAATTAGAGCATCAAAATAGATGGCTTGGATCACATAAGATAGATCCGCGGACAACCAATATGGATTCCGCGATATGAACTAATAGACCCGGGGTTGGATAGCAAATTGGGTTGGGTTCTGAAGGCCTTATTGGACAACAATTTTCGGTAAACCAAATTGAATGGATCAAGGCAACTAATGGGCCAATAATTCCAGTATCATTATGCACATTAGTATACAGATCATAATTCACATTCTCAATATCATTATGCACAGTATCAACAGTCACTGTATCATGCTCTACAATACTGATATCAGAAACATCATTAACAAACTAGAAGGTAAGTTAAAAAAAACTCCACTTTATTATAAGTACAATGGGGTTTTTTGAAGTTCAGAATCAGTTTTAGAAAGTTCAAGGCAAGGAAGTTTATTTTCATTAAAGATCACATCCCTACTCCTTTTCACTTTGAAACCACAATCTATAATCCTAAAAAATATATTTAATGGACCTGCGATCAATTATGTCAAGTTTTTGATGCACAATGCAGAACATCCAAAAAGTTCAAATTTAAAAAATACACAGGTTTTCTAGACCATACAAATTCTGGAAATTTTCCTCTTAAAGGCACAAATGGTGATCTATTAATAAGATAATATCACGCCCCAACATATGGAATATAATAAACTATAATAATATAAAAGAGTCGTTACCAACCATTATAACCATACAAGCCAAATTATTCCCGAATATTTAATTCAACATTACAACACTTATTACAGCAAAATAAAGTACAGCGGAAGTTTGAAGTACAATAACCTGATATCAACTCTATATATTACAAGTCGTCCTTGCAGGGACGTAACAAAAATATATACAAGTCATAACATGGCTCAAAAGAAGAAGTGATAATTTCAGCTAATATTATTCGGGAGACCTGTATCTATCTCGCTATTTTGATAGTTCTCGACTTCTGAAAGATTTTTAAAAATAAAAACAAAAAATGGAATGAACAAAATGAGCCCAGTGGGTGGGGAGATGGAATGCATAGTTATTAAAATGAAAATTTTATTTTATTATTTCATGATGCAACCAACAACAAACAAACCTTCATAGTACTACTTAAAAGAGCAGGAAAAGAAACAATGGATCATTTAAAATTTTACGATTTAGAAATTCGAGTTGGAACAGTCAATTGTTTAATCAGTTAGTCACGTGAACAGTAAACGTAGGATCTGTATTTGTCAGACATATTTCCTTCCGTTCTCCTAATAACTTTCAAATAATATTTGGCCGAAGCCCAGTTATCTTATCCCTTTCAGTTGGCTTGACGTCTCTTTAGCTATGGATTCTTACCCAAAGATCATCATATTTTGGAATATACCATACTATGACCCATATTCCGTCGCAGACTTCGGCCCAACCAAAAAATGGGAATATGCACATGAGCAGTTAAACACGGGCCACAAGAAACCAATTCAATCCATTGTCTAATTCACCTACACCATAATAGATTCACAAAGTCATTATTGTCAAATGATTTTTATATGTCCAAAAATTGAGTCAAATAGTTACACTAGTCACAATGCAGATATAAATTCAAACTATAAATGTCACTTTATGTTTTCTTTTTTGACAACTAAATTATAAATAAAATAACATATATCATAAATGCGTGCAACAACTAATGAAATTAAAAGCAAACCTAATTTTCTTGAGAGAAATAATATTTTTCCAACCTTTAATACCACCAAACTATCTTCACTTCCTTTATCCAACTCAGTCCAAGGCTTTTGACATTCACCTACACAAGTTTTGTCAAATTAACTCAAGTTCTCTGATCCTTCACCTTTTATGTTGAGTGTATCAATTTGAAATGCAAATTTTTCTACGTATAATAAATATATATACATCCAAATATAAACACTTGCTTAGACATGAATTCCAGGGTAATCATCTATTAGTTAACTGATTATATAATCCAACAATTCACCTTTTAGACACACAATTATGTCACAAAAAAATATAATTAAAATTTATTCCCAAGTATTTAAAAAAATTACTTGCGGGTAACTATTAACAATTAGAATTTAGGTTAGGTAATTTTGTAAAATAATAAAATTGATTCCACAATCCAAAATTAAGTGTTAATCTAAATTACAAATTATTCCTCCCATTCTTGTTAGTAGGCATCATCACGGTAAAAGATTAATATCTAACAATACTCTATACAACATTATCTTATAACTAAAGTATAAATATCATCATGTGTATAACTAATCACATCACCTCACTCGCAGATTAATGTATCCACACACATAATAAAATAAATCAAGTTTCATTAGTTTCATTAAAGTAACCCTTAAGGAATGTAATTCTATTTTATTTTTAATTGTAGCCTTAAACCCGAATTAATATCTATGCTTAGATATATGTATATATATTTTTGTTGCAAACATTACTAACTTGCTAATTTGACAAAGTTTAAATTAAAAATAAACAGAATAACATATCAAATTCACAATTCAAGAAGGACTTTACAACAATTAAAATTCACAAATTACCAACCCTTTTCCTTTCTCCTCCTAAGTTATTGTCGGCCCAGGCGGGTTTGGCCAAACCCGAGACCCGCCCGCCAAGAAAAAAAAATTAGACCCCGGACCCGCCCCGCCCGCTCAAAGACCCGCCCCCCCCCCTCAAAACCCACGGGGCCTGTCTGGTCTGACCCGCTAAACCCGCCAAGTATTTTTTTAAATTATAATAATTTATATTTTTCTATTTTTGACCAAATTTTCAAAAGTAATCTAATGCCAATAGGTTAAAAAATAAATAAATATAATTATTCAACTTATTATAACTATTTTTTAGAATTGGCTACTATTAAGATTTTTTAAAAAAATACTATTAGTATACTACAATAATACTCAACTAATATTTAAAATAAATATTCAAAGTAGAATATTACAAGATATTATATTAGTAAATTAAACTTTAAAAGTAAATAATATTATATTAGTACTCAACTAATATTTTTAAACATATAACACTCAAATTTAAAAATACATAATGCAAAAATATTTCAATATATATTTAAAAATATAGTAAAAATTAATATGCGGGGGGTCCGTGCAGGCGGGTTCTATTGGACAGGAGACCGGACCCCTTAATTCTAGCGGGTTTTGTAATCTTGGACCGAGACCCGCCGGACCCGCTTTATCCGGGTCTAGACCGCCTCCGTCGGCGGGTTTGATGCGGGGCGAGTTTTGACCCGCCCCCATTGCCATCCCTATGTCGGCCGAGTGAAATGAAAGTGGAGTTGGCTCCTTTAGGTGAGGTGTGTGACTGTGTGTGAATAAAAGGTGCTGGTGAGATAAACTTTGTTTTATCTAATGCTAGGTGGCATGTGATAAAGGAATGATCATGCCTAGGTGTCCCCCCTCCTTTTTTTTTTTTTTTTACTAAAATAACTTGGTGAATCATCATTAAATAAAACTTGGTCTGCATTTGAGTACCAAATTGGTCCAACTCGTAAAAACAAGGAAAAACAAAATTAATGAGTTAAAATGCTAGAATTAAGATGACTAAATCCTTAATTAATGTTAATATAATCCAAAGTCATTTTGACCAATTAGCCATTAATCTAAATTGGAATAAGTCCAGTCGTCCTAATGCTAATAATAAAAATATAATTCTTAAACCACGACATGGTTTAATATGAATCTAATCTAATAATTTCTAAGGCGTTAATATAGTGAATTATATAATAACTTAATTAATCTTTCTTAGTTCATCAATTGACCCAAATATAATTAAACAAATGATAAGTTACTTAGGAAAAATCATTATCAAAATTGCACACACAAAAATTAAACATAAATTAAATAGACTCGATAATAATCAAATACCTTAAAAATGACGTTTCCAAATTATCCAGACACGGGGTCTCATAGATAAGCTGATGTCTGGATGGCTTCTCCCCATAATCTTTTGGAAAGTCCAGAGTTCAACATGTTTCTCACCCTTTCTAAAAGAGTTTTTCATTCTTTCAGCAACTACATTCTGCTAAGTCGTGTAAAGAACTGATTTGTGCCTTACAATCCCAGATTGTTCACAAAGTTTGCCAATGTGTTGGTTATAAAATTCGAACCCATTATCTATTCTCAGATACTTAATCTTTTTTCCAGTTTGATTTTTTGTCAAGTTTTCCATTTTTGAAGTTTCTAAATATCATCACACTTATTTTTCATTAAAAATATAAACACTTTTCTTGAGAAATCATGAATCACGGATAAAAAAATATAAGTTCCCACCATGAGTGGGAACACTAGATGGACCCCATACATCAACATGTATATATTTAAGAATATCAGTGCGAGAAGATTGTTTAGGATAAGAGAAGGTGAGAAAACTAACTTTCATTGTTTGCCATACACAAATGAGTCACAGAAAGGCACACAAGTCAATTTATTATTGCCAAAACAACTATCTTTATGAAAAATCTCAAGACACTTGGAAACTATGTGACCTAGCCTTTTATGCCAGAGTTCAGTCTTATCATCCTTCGCAAAGTTCACATTGTTCATATAGTTTTACATAGTAGAAACAGACTCAGCCAACAAACATACAAATTCTTTCTTTTTTCAGCTTTAGTAATAACAAGGGACCTTTCATGATTTTCATAACACCCTTGGCACACCTTCAATGTAAACCATCAGATTCAAGCATAACACAGGAAATCAAGTTATTAGATATATCAGGAACATGTCTAACATCATTAGGAGTCAACACTAGAGACAAGCTTTAAACATATATTACCAACAACAAGTACTTGACATTTTTTATCATTTGCCATGGACACAGATCCATGTTGCATTCAGCATAAGTAGAGAACACATGTCTAAAATTAGAATCAATAAGCCATTCAGTTTCACAGAATAATGTGAAGGCACAAAATTCACATAGTCATGCAGCTCATGCACCATAAACACATCACCCATATGTTTATTGCTAATAATCAAGTTCACAGAGTCACTGGTTTGATTTTTATTATTCTGGTTATTGTTTTGATTATTATTTTGATTGTTCTTAGGTTTGGTATACTCCTTAATGTAGTGATCATGTTCCCACAGTTATAACATTTTTTGTTATTCCTAAGTCTGGACTTAGACCTCTCTCTGCATTTGCTTCTCTTACTACCAGGGTTTCGGTTATTGTTGTTCCCATTTTTCCTATTTTGATTTCTCTCTCTGACGTGCATCACTTTCCTTAACCCATGTACATTACTTAGAAATTTTCAGATCAAGTTCTTTAATCTTAAGATTATTAATCACAGTATCTAAGGTAATGAAATCTCTACCATACCTAATAGCAGACTTAACATCAACATAGGTATAAACAAATAACATTCTGTAACACAATGGAAGTACAATCATCAATGTTTTTATCACCAGTAAGTTTGATATCTTGTATTAAATTTATGAAGACATTCAAGTTCTCATCAATATCCTTTGTTAAATCAATTTTAAATCTAAAAAACTTTTCAAGTAGAAAAGTTTGGAAGGTAAAGAAGATTCAATGTAAAGTTCTTCCAGTTTTTTCCACAATTCCATGGCAGTAGACAACTTGCCAACTTTTCTCAAAAACCAATCAGACAAATTTAGGATAATGGACTAGTAAGCAAATTCATTAAGTTTAGACTTGATTTCAGCAGTATCTTTATCAGTATATTTTTGTTCAATAGCTTTAAAACATTTCTACTTCAAGTTGCCTTTCATTTTCTATTTCCAGATCGAATAATCAGATTTCCAATTAAAATGGTCCCATGTGATAACCAGAATCACCAACCATAATCAAAGATAATGCATAGAGTATATCACACAGGATATAACACATATGCAAGAAACACAAGAGACCAGCAGTTATCACAATAATATAGCAAAAGCAGACAAGAATGGACCACACAGAGTCCAGCATTAGGCAACAGATATCACAAAGAATAACAATGGACCGCATAGAGTCCAACACTAAAAAATGGAGAAAAATAAAGAATCACAGAACCACTAAGTGGATTCCTTTCGATAATCAGTATTTAACAGCACTCAATTATGCAGGGTCAAGAGGCTTATGCTTAGGGTTTCCAGAAGAACACTATATACCTAATCAAAACTGAGAGAAAAGGAGAAAGAAAAATCTTACAACTAGAGCTAGTCTCGGGTTTCTCACCACACCAAAAGTTTACCATCAAGCACGAACTACCAAGAAAGCTCAAGAACCAGAAGCACCAACCCATCACGAGGTGGATATGTGCTCTGATACCACTGTTGGGTATCTATCCATCTCAGCGGAGGAAAATACACAAAGTACAAAGTGAATACAAACTCAGTAATGCCTATTAAGTACAATCAGAATAATTTAAACTCAAAGTAAAATGAAAAGTACAAGAAATAGCTGTTAGATAAATGTCTTTATCGTAATTCTGATGATTTTATTTAACTGAGTTTTTCACCAAAACAATGTCCCTAAATATTTTCCAAATACTCCTAACCAATTTAAAATATTTTTACTAATTTTTTGGAGTATTTCTCAAAATTTATTTTTGACAAAAATTGGACAACACTTTTGTTTTGTGGTCAATCGGTTGCCCTAGAGAGTAACCCGTGTTTCAAGATTGTTTTTCAAAATAGAAATGAAACAAAATTGAAATTCACTCAGGTTGACTAATCGACCGGGTGGTTGATTGGTGGGTTGACCGGTCGACCAAATGGTCGACTGGTGCCTAGGTCGAATCAAAATTGCTCAAACTCTTCTATCTCAGGTTTTCAATGTGTTGGACCAGTCACCAAGGGGTTTGGTTGTCGTCGAACTAGAGGTCGACCGCTCCAACTCCTTGGATCGGTCCACCGACTATTTTTTAAGCAAAATTCAAATATTTCTATTAGAGATCAACCAGTCGACCTAAGGTTTTATCAGCAAACTATTTGCTGCGCAGCATATAACTTTTCATGATTTTAAGGGATTGATTTCTAATAGCTATAATCTCCATTTGATTTCCAATTTTTTTACAGATTTCAATCTGAAAGGAGGAGCCTATGTCTGAAAACCAAATCCAAGACATCTCCTATAAATAGATGAAGGATTGAAGAAACAAGATACAACAACACAAGCAATACAAATACAAGCCAACTTCTTGTTCTTCACTTTCATATTCTTGTTGTGTTTAGCCTAAGTCTTTCTGTTGCATATCTTGAGTACTAGGCTTGATTTTTTATTACACTTGCACTTCAAAATTGTATACTTCAATCGAGTTGTAATCTTGAATTATTTTCAATCATCCAAAACAAAACATCATTGTTAGTGTTCTTATGGTAAAAGCACACTTGGGTGATTTTAGGTGTTGAAGAGTGCAGTACTCTTCATTGATATAAGAGATTGTGGTAATCTTCATAGGTGGTGTTGTAAGAAGAGTGGGGTGCTCTTCAAGGTGAAGGTGTAATAGTTTGGTATCTATTAATAAAATTCTTTTTCGTTTTTGAAATCCACTTCGGATATACCAGGGTGGTAGAGGATTAGGCCCTAGGTGTGTTGAACCTCTATAAACCATCGAGTGTTGTTTATTTTCCCGCACTTACATTCTTGCTATCATTTTTACATTCGAAAAAGAGGGCAAAAATCTGAAAATCAGTATAATCTATTCACCCCCACTCAAGATTATTGTAGCCACTTAGACTAAGAAGTGGTATCAAAGTCAAACTCTTTGGCAAGCTCGTTCTTCATTGCGAGTAAAGAGGAAAGATCCATGACTACGAATGTGATTGACTGGTATTTTGTATGCATTTTGGGCTTAATATTGGCTAGAATATGTGGATATGCATGCGTTATATGAGTAAATTGGGTATTATTCTTGTTTTGTGAAATTGGATTACGCTTTGCTCGTTTTGTAGGAATTTATCTATATTTGTAGCATAGTGGCAACAATTCGGGCATTGCAACCGCAATACTTGACACGAGTGACGAAGTTTGGAGTCGAATCGAGAAGAAGTTGGACGAACGGGCGAGAAACGGAAGAAAATAGTCTATGGGCATATTGTTCTAGGTGAGCACGGGCAGGGCGTGATCCTCTAGCACAGCCCGTGCTCAACCCAAATATAAGATTCAAGGTTCGGCCTAGGGCACGGGCAGTCCGTGCCATATGGGCACGCTCGTGCTCCTCTGAAGAAAAGTTACAAATTGTTCGGCACCCAAAGACGGGTCAAGGTGCAGTTAAAAGGGCACGGCCGTGCCGTGCTGCGGCAAAAATAGAGCTTATCCAATTTCAACTAGATTTTGACCCGAACGGAGTACAAATAGACCCGGGGCGGCCACAAATAGGGAGACGCTTATTTTTACCCTAGAAACCAGAGAAAAGAGCAGTTTTCCACGGGAAACTTGGAGAGATCGATCAAGACCGCAACCACACCTTCGAGGATTGAAGATAGATCGAGAGATCGTCATCATCCCCGAGTCACTCATTCCATCGTATCATATTTCAATTAGTTAGATTTTGATTATGGATAATTTGTCTATGAATTGTTTATTTTCAATGTCTGGCTAAAACACTTGTGATTCCCGGGTTTGAGAGTAGATTAATAAACACTTTTATGTGATGATTAAGGATAATTGAAGTTAATGTTTTCTTTTTCTATTCAAGTACTTTGCTTTAATTCTTGTTTTACCAAAAGGCATTTGATCTAAACTTGTTTGATGTATTGATCCATAATTCTAACCGATGAGTTTCAATACTAGATCTTGAGTACTTGACACAAATAGATTGCATGATTGAGAAAATTCCAGAAAATTCCGAAGAATCGCAGGACGGCACGGCCCGTGCGCCACCGCACGGCCAGCCCATGCGCCCTGCTGGAACGGCAATCGACGTCGGGTGATGCGGAAACTGAGGCAAATGGCGAGGTTGAGGCGAGGAAGGAGCTGAGGAACATCGTCCTAAAAAAAAGGGGCTGAGAAGCTTAAATCCTCCTCTAACCCTGATATTTCTAAACTTAATGTTCCCCTTCCTTTTCCCCAACGTTTTCAAAAGAAAAAGTTAGACGCGCAGTTTGCTAAGTCTTTAGATATTTTTAAGAAATCGCATATTAACATTCCTTTTACTGAGGCGCATTGGAGCGGATGCCCAATTACGCTAAGTTCTTGAAGGATGTTATATCAAAGAAGAGGAAGATGACTAGTTTCGAGACAAATCAATCTGGCTGACAGAGGAGTGCAAAGGCCATAATCCAAAGGAAACTACCACGAGTTGAAAGATTCGGGGAGTTTCACTATCCCTTGTGCTATTGGTGATGTTTTCTTTAAGAAAGCACTTTGTGACTTAGAGCCAGTATTAACTTAATGCCCTTGTCTATTTTCGGCAACTTGATTGGGAGAGGTGAAGCCATCTACGGTCACCTTACAACTCGCATGACCGATCACTCACGTATCAAAGGAATCATCGAGGATGTACTTGTCAAAGTTGATAAATTCATATTCCATGTGGATTTCTTAGTGCTGGACATGGAGGAAGATAAAGACGTTCCTTTAATACTTGGGCGTCCATTCCTAGCGATGGGGAAGGCCTTAATAGATGTGCAAAAGGGAGAACTCACGTTACGGGTTAATGATGAGCATGTTCTATTTACGATATATAAAGGCACTTCAATTTCATGATGGTGTGGAGACTTGTAAATTCATAGACGTAGTTGAATCCTGTATTGATGAGTATGCGGATCATACATTGTTTCGGGATACTTTGGAGTTTGGTTTGACACATTCGTGTTCAACATCGAACTTGACTATTGATATTGATAACCAAGACTTGTATGATTGTGTTTGTGCTTTGGATAATATGCAGGAACTACCGTGGAGCGCAAGAGGCGCACACACGCCGAAAAACGTCGGGGAATCGGGTTCTACGGGGACGCACGCACGCCCGTGCCCTTGAGCACGCCCAGGTCGTGCGTATGGCCGAAGGAAAAATTGAAGAAAACGATGACGGCACGGCCCGTGCCAAATGGCACGGGCAGCCCGTGCTAAGGTCGGGGAATCTTGAAGGAGTCAAGACGGCACGGCCCGTGCTCATCGGACGCAGCAGCCCGTGCTCCCATCCGAAGAGGCCAAATCGAACCTGTAACTCAAGCCCTTGCCCGAGCAACTCAAATATCGTTCCTTGGAGCGAATAACACGAGTCCGGTAATCGTATCATCTCTTTTAACTTGATTCAACTCGATAAATTGCTTAGGTGTTACGAAAACATAAATCGGCGATAGGTTGGTCAATTTCTGATTTAAAAGGCATTAGTCCATCGATTGTGATGCATAAGATTAGAATGGAAGATGTCTACAAACCTTCGGTCAAAATCAAAGAAGATTAAACCCTATAATGCAAGAAGTCGTTAGAAAAGAAGTTTTAAAATGGTTAGATCTTTGGAATTATTTATGCTATTTCGATAGCTCTTGGGTAAGTCCTACAAGTGGTGCCAAGAAAGGGGGGGATGACGGTAGTAAGAAACGAGAGTGATGAGCTTATAGCGACTAGAGTCGAATCGGATGGCGAATTTGTATTGATTATAGGAAGTTAAATGATGCTACTCGCAAAGATCACTTTCCCTCCCCTTTATTGATATGATGCTTGATCGTTTGGCGGATATGATTATTATTGTTTTCGATGGTTATTCCGGGTATAATCGTCATCATGATTGCCCCGGAGGACCAAGAGAAGACAACCTTTACATGCCCCTATGGTACATTTGCATTTCACAGGATGCCATTCGGACTTTGTAACGCACCCGCTACTTTTCAAAGATGCATGATGACTATATTCCATGATTTCATTGAGAAAATAATGGAGGTTTTCATGGATGATTTTTCTGTGTTTGGAGATTCATATGATCATTGCTTGGATAACCTTTCTCTAGTTTTGCAGAGATGCGAGGAGACTAACCTTGTTTTAAATTGGGAAAAGTGCCACTTCATGGTACGAGATGGCATTGTTTTAGGCCACCGAGTCTCTTCTGCAGGTTTGGAAGTTGATAGAGCGAAGGTTGTGGCAATCGAGAAACTCCCACCTCCAACAAACGAGAAAGCCATTCGAAGTTTTTTAGGACACGCCGGATTCTACAGAAGGTTTATCCATGACTTTTCTAAAATCACTAAACCTTTAAGTCAGTTATTTGAAAAAGATACTGCTTTCAATTTTTCCGATGATTGTTTGCAAGCTTTTGAAATTCTGAAGAAGGCTTTGGTGACATCACCAATTCTAGTAGTTCCGGATTGGAGTCAGCCCTTCGAACTAATGTGTGATGCCAGCGACTTTGCGGTTGGGGCTGTTTTGGGTCAGAAAAGAGACAAGATGTTCAGAGCCATCTACTACGCGAAAGCGTAACCTTAGACAAAGGCCAAAGAAACTACACTACCACCGAGAAGGAAATGCCGCAATCGTGTTTGCATTCGACAAGTTTCGATCTTACTTGATTGGAACTAAGACGATCGTCCACACCGACCACGCGGCAATTAAATATTTGTTTGACAAGAAGGATGCCAAACCGAGACTGATTCGGTGGATCCTCTTGCTCCAGGAATTCGATGTGGAGATTCGAGATAGAAAGGGCTGCGAGAATGTAGTGGCCGACCACTTATCCAGACTAGAATACAAGAAGGAGGAGAAAGATATCACGGGGGCAATTAAGGAGGAATTCCCCGATGAGCAACTTCTGATGCTACAAGCTAAATTCCCATGGTATGCAGATTTTGTTAACTATTTGGTTGCAGGGGTTTTGCCTCCGGATTTATCATCCTATCAAAAGAAGAAGTTCCTCCATGATGTCAAGTTTTACATGTGGGACGATCCCCTGCTGTTTAAGAGGTGCGCCGACACCATCATTCGACGATGTGTACCTCAAGAAGAGTGGGAGGGAGTTCTACAACAATGCCACTCTTCACCTTCCGGAGGAGGACATTTCGGGTCCGACGCGCACGCCACTTAAGGTATTACAAAGTGGATTATCTTGGCCTACATATCTAACGATTGCTATCTATTCGATGTGTGGGGGATCGACTTCATGGGCCCCTTCCCATCTTCGTCGGGCTATCAATACATTCTACTTGCAGTGGAATACGTATCTCGATGGGTTGAAGCTATTCCGGCCCAGACAAATGATGCGCGAGTAGTGCTCAAATTCCTCAAGAAAATATATTCACTCGGTTTGGAACCCCGAGAGCTTTGATTAGCGACGGGGTCACACTTTGTGAATAAATTAATGAGCACTCTACTTGCGAAGCGGGGTTAAGCACAAGGTGGCATTAGCGTACCATCCGCAAGCAAACGGGCAAGCGAGAGGTAGCCAATCGTGAGATTAAGCGGATTCTCTAGAGAAAACGGTGAACATAAATCGCAAAGATTGGGCCATGAAGCTAGATGACGCACTATGGGCATATCGGATCGCATACAAGACACCCTTGGGCACATCACCGTATCGCTTAGTTTTCGAAATCGTGTCACTTGCCCGTCGAATTAGAGCATAAAGCGTTTTGGGGCTGTAAAGAAGTTGAATTTTGACTTCCAAGCGGCGGGTGAAAAGAGGCTCTTGCACCTAAATGAGATGGAGGAATTCGGGATGAAGCCTATGAAAATTCCCGTATTTACAAGGAGCGAACCAAATGATGGCACGATCGAATGATAAAGAAGAGGAGTTTTTACCGGGTGAACAAGTCCTTTTGTTTAACTCGCCTTAAACTCTTTCCTGGAAAGCTTAAGTCTAGATGGTCGGGCCGTTTGTGATAAAGAAAGTGTTAAATCCTCCCGGAATAGTGGAGCTATTGAGTGAGATGGGGAGACATTCATGGTGAATGGCCGGAGAATCAAGCATTACTTGAGCCGGGAGCAAAAGGAGGAGGTGACACGCCTCACATTGCTAGAGTCGTGATCAACTAAACAGCGTCAAGCTATAGACGTTAAATTTAGCGCTTGTTGGGAGGCAACCCAATGGTTTTGTTGTTTTATTTCTTCCCATGTTTCTTAATTTGTTTCCTTTCCCTTTTCTAAGTTAGGATTTAATTGCTTTCATAGGTTAGAAGTTTTCCTTTTATATATAAAAAAAATGGTTCAATCGAACACAAGGTTCGGACCCTAGCACGGGCAACTCGTGCCATATGGCACGGCCCGTGCTCTTTCCAGAATTCAGGGTTCAAAAGTTCGGGCCCTAGCACGGGTGGCCCGTGCCGAATGAGCACGCCCGTGCTCATGCCTGCTGAGGCTTAAAATCGATGGGCAGGGTCTTATTTTCTTCACAAATTCTCCCTCCCTTCGCGCACGGATGAACAAGAAACACCCCCCCTCCAATGTTTTTCGAAAATATCTCCTAGATATCATCACTACTCACCTCCCACACTACTCTAAACATGAATTACACTTGTGAATTTGCTTGGAAGCAAGGATTTGGGGTAGATAGCACCTAGGGTTCCAAAAATCCAACTCTCTTCCAATTCTCGGAATTTAAGGTATGAATTGAAATTTTTATGTCAAATTCTTGAGGAGTATGGACTAGGGTTGATATATAATGCTTGTTTGATACTTTAGCCTTGATTTTAATTGAAATTTTCTATGGGGCATTTTATCGAACACCTTGTGTGTTGGGAAATTTATTGTTTAGATTTTGATGAATGCCATGTAAAACTTAAAATAGGAAGTTGGCACCCCATTTTTTGTTGTAAACTGTATTGTAATAAATAGGGCTGATCAAGCTGAGTTAAGTCAGCTATGACTAAATATGCAAAAAGACAACTGAAGACTGGAAGGAAGACTCATTGCAAGACAAACCGAGTATGGCAAAGAAAGAAGACAGGGACTCGATCAAGGAACAACCGAGATGCAACAGTGGAGTATCGACAAGTCACCAAACATAGCCAAGTCTCAAGTCGAAGTGACGGAGAGTCATCCATGATTGGAAGTCGACTCTAAGTCACCTGGGAAAGCAAGGAAATGCAAAATCAACTCGAGATAATCGAAAGAGATCCGTTGCATTTAAATCAAGAGAATTACTTAAACAAGTAATATCTCCATACTACCTTTTCTCAAAGTGCTCAGTCCCAGAAGCGTGCAAAAGGAATAAACCAATGGGAAGCACTACACCGTGTCAGAACTCTGAAAAGCTAAAGAACATTTTATACGAGGAAGTGGCAAATTCAAGGACTGCGACAAGACAATCCAACGTCCACAAGTGACTTTCAAAAATAAGCCTATCTCTTCAACGGGCAGATTTTTGAAAGATCACTATAAAAGGCTGAGGAATGACTCTGAGAGAAGGTTACCTGAACCACAAACATTCAAGCAATTATTAGAATTGTAACCGAAAATATTCTCAAATCATTCAAGATTAATCTTCAAGCCTACATTACGATCATCAATCCAACACTCACCTGTGAAGGAAAGATAACTTCTATCAGTTGAAGAGGAAATTATTGAAGAATCAAGGGGGTCTACATTCCACGAAGGATTGTAGGAAGGTTCAAGGTCGAACCGGTCTCGAGTTTTTGGAGGGCTTCGTGATCAAATCCAAAGAGCTTGAGCAAGTGGGTCTGTAGTAGTAGCAAGGCAATGCCTGTGAAGAAGGCCGAGTCGCACGAGAAGCCAGCTGAGTGATCAAGGCATCTCCAGACTGAGTCCCAAGACTTGTATCTGGACTGTTACCACTTTGTATACTGATGAATACCTAGTGGATTCCTCCAGGAGATTGGAGAAGAGAGGAGTAGAAGAATTACCCCATCTTCGAACCTCTATAAAAATCTTATCGTGTCATTTACATTTCAAACTTTAATTCCTCGTGATCTTATTTGTTTAACTCTGTTGATAAATTTGCTATCCACTTGATAATTTCTAAGTATTAAAACAAGCATTAAATCTCCGCTAACCATAATTAAGGGTGTTAAGTCTTCCAAAAAACAAACTACCATTGAGCTAATTCAGTTTTAACAGCTGAGTTATTCCATCAACAACTCAGTTTAGTCTGTTGAGTGACTAACTCTACTGATTAACTAAATTGGTTGTCCACCAAGGACACAGCTGTGTAGTATCAACTCTAAATTTTAAAAAATGACTAAATCGAAAAGCTGGTAAGGTTTATTCAACCCCCCTTCTAAACCTTACACTCACACCCCTTGGGACCTACAAGTGGTATCAGAGCGGTTGGTTCATGCCTTCCGCACTGGTTACTGAACTAGATATCTAAATTTTTCAAAGTTTATTTTAGTACTTAAGCTTTCAAAACTCCTTTTATCATTAAAAGTTATCGTCATGGAAGCAAATTTGACACGCATCCCTATGTTCACAATTGAAGAATTTGATGATTGGAAAATTCGTATGCAGGCTCATTTATCAGCATTACATGACGAGATGTGGATAGTGATAGAGGATGGGGCATTGCAAATCTTAAAAGTGAACACAGCTGTAAGAAGAGTTGCCGCTGAAGGTGAAGAGGATATAGCTCCCAGACCAGCTATGATTGAAAAACCAAGAGCTGAATGGACAAATGATGACAGAAAAAGATATAACTTGGACAATGTGGCCAAGGACATTCTTTACAAAACCTTGGACAAAGCCATGTTCAACAAATTCAAATCATGCAAAACGGCTAAAGAAATCTGGGATAAGCTAACATTGATTTGTGAAGGCTCAGAGCAAATCAAAGAAAATAAATTATCGGTGGTCGTCACGAAAATCGAGAATTTCAAAATGATCTCAGGAGAGAACTTGGATCAACTGGATGCTCGATTCACGTAAATCACCAACGAGCTATCAGCACTTGGAAAAGAATATACACAGAAGGAAATGAGTATGAAGATTCTAAAAAGTCTTCCAGCTGAATGGGAAATGAAGGTCATGGCACTAAGACATTCCATGGAGCTATCAAAGACATCCAACCATGAACTATTCTCGGACCTCAAAGCCTACGAATTTGAGCCGAGAAGAAAAGACCCGAGAAGAGACAAATGCACCCAAAACAACTCGCTCTAATTGTTAAAGATGGGAAGAGAGGTTTGAGGTCAAAGAAGTCATTGACCCAAAAGAAATAGCCCCTCTTGGTAAAAAGGTTCAACAAGTTCTTCAATAAAAACTACAAGAAAGGCAAGGGCGAATCCTCCGAGAAGACACTCCTCCAAGTCAAGAGAAGATAGGCCAACCAAGAGAACAGATCATCAAAAAGTCAATATCAAAGGGCCGACAATCTAAGAATGGAAAGAGCCGATCAAAAGGTTGAATATCTATCTTTGAACTGAAGCAACCAGGTCACTATGCCATTGATCGCCCATATCCTCGTAGTCAACAAATACGGAATGAAGAAGAAAGAAAGGTCTTGAGAGAAAGAAGACAAGAAAAGAAAAAGGCAATGTTGGTCTGCAGAGATGCTGAGACAAACCAAATCAAAAGACATAGCCGAGTCGAGAAGTAGTGAAGTGACTACTCAAGTGACTCTGAAGAAGAAGCCCTAATTTGTTTGATGGCCAAGGAACAAGATCAACTCACCAAGAAGATGAGGTACACTCTAACTCATCAAACTCGGTTCTAGTGATAGTGATCAGTGACACACACACTTCATCACCCATCACCATCTTTATGATTCATTAGGCAAAATGATGAAAGATTTTGAACACATTAAATCCTCACACACACTACTAAATGAGGAAAACAAAGTCTACTCAAGAGCCAAAACTTACAAAATGACTAAGGAGTTGAGTACTCTAAGTCAAATAGGCGATGAGAGTGAAAGTTTAAAGATCGAAAATGCAAAGTTATTAGCGAAAATAGTCGCTATAGAAAAGAGGGAAAATGACCTCAAAAATGTGATTGCATCATTTACTAAGGCATCTAAATCATTGGATGATCTTATTATGAGTCAAAGAGAATGTGGAGACAAGACAGGCTTAGGATTTAATTACACTATGCTATGTCAGGCTCCAAGAGTGATTTTGGAAAAGGGATCTTCAAGCAATGAAGTATCTCAAAAATCCAAAACTCCAAATGGTGCACACACACATTTAATCCAAAGCACAACTACAGCAAAGTCGGCCTTGGTTATAAAGGAAAAAGGAAAACAAATTGAGTGCGGCTGAAAGGACAAACCGGAAGAAATTCAAATGAGTTCCTCAAAGAAACTCCAAAATGAAAATACTCTGTAAAGAAAAAACAGAGCTACCAAAACCCCTTAAAATCTATAAAAGAAATACATATGATGGGAATTGTAGAAAATATCCAAGTCAAGTCGATTGGAATAATGTGAACTATCAAAAAAATCAATGGAATATAAGCCCAAATGGCAAAGGCCCGTAACTCACAGAGGCCATTCCAAAGGTATAAGAGCTTTCATCAAAGACACATATGCATCTAGGCACTACACTTAGAAACATCACAACTACCCAAAGAAAGATTGCTAGAACACATATACAGCATACGACACAAAAGAGACAGTTGTATGAGCCTAGAATCCCCAAGCAATTTGCCAAGATTAATTATGATTATGGCATTGATAGATGGCAACCCCTTGAGTCAAATCATTTGGCTATAAGTTGGTTGGATCATCTTACAATTCTAACCCCTCGGAGACCCGGACAAGTATGGGTACCTAAAACTTAAATTCCTTGATTGCGGGTTCAAGGAAAATGAGTGCCAAGGAACCTGGTACATGGATAGTGGTCGTTCCCGGACACATGACAGAAACAAGAAAAACTGTCAAAATTCAAGGAAGTCAAAGGAGCAAAAGTCATATTTGGAGGAAATGAAGCTCCAGGAGAAATAAAAGGCATTGGATCCATCAAGAAAAATGGATTAGAAATCACGATGTTGCATATGTTGAAGGACTCAACTTCAACTTGCTAAGCATCAACCAACTCGTGACAAGGGTTATAATGTTGGATTTAACATGGGTATATGCTAAATCAAGGATGTTGAATCGAATGAAGTTGTGTTGCAAGGATGCGCATGAAGAACATGTATGTCGTGGATTGGTCAACTGCAACACCCAAAGACATGTCTATTAGCAAAAAGACAAATTTGAATCAAGTCGGGCCGCCTGGCACAAA
This sequence comes from Rehmannia glutinosa, assembly GCA_016081115.2. Lineage (NCBI taxonomy): Eukaryota > Viridiplantae > Streptophyta > Magnoliopsida > Lamiales > Orobanchaceae > Rehmannia > Rehmannia glutinosa. The sequence continues at coordinate 1,274,486 of CM071930.1, read as the reverse complement.
AAAGTCGAGTCATCCAATTTCAAAACGATTAACAAGCTTGCTGTATAATCTTGTGGAAGGACTTCCGGACTCGATACAAGAGGGAGAGTATATGTGACGCATGTCGAGGAGGAAAACAAATCAAATCATCATTCAAAGAAAAGACCTGACCATCTTCAACAAGAATACTACATCTACTACATATGGATCTATTTGGTCCAGTGGAACCATCTAGCATAAGTGGAAAGAAATACACCTTGGTGGTAGTAGATGACTACTCAAGATATACATGGACTATATTCATGTGTAAGAAGAAAAAACTCTACGAAACTACCACAGTTGATGAAGAGAATTCAAAATGAGAAGAACCAAACCATTATCAAAATAAGATCGATGTGAGAACCGAACTTTTGTCAATGGAATAATAACTCGATTGTATTGAAAATGGTATTGGTCATGAACTATCTCTGGCAGCAAGGACTCCACAAAGTGAGAATGGAGTTGCGAGAAAGAAGGAATAGAACTCTCAAAAAGCAAGCGACAAGGACCATGATAGTCCGGGGGTTACCAAAAAGATTTTGGGTCAAGCAATAAACACAAAGATGCTACACTCAAAATAGATGCATGATAAAAGAGACAAACAAAGACTCCTTATGAGATTTGGACAGGGGAGAAACCTAATGTTGCATATTTTAGAATATTTGGATGTAAATGCTTCATCCATAACAATGGCAAATATAATCTAAAGGCGTTTGATGCTAAAGTTGATGAAGGTATTTTCTTGGGATACTCAATCGAAGCAAAGCCTGACAGAGGCTCAATAAGAGGACTATGGTTACAGAGGAATCCATTCATGTGGTGTTCGATGAACCAAACGTTAATGTAGAAGACATTGAAGAATCAACTGACAAACTAAATCAACCAACCATGCAGAAGAATCCCTATGTTGAAGCTGAAACTGGAATTGTAAACTCAGAAGAAGATGAGATAGTCAATCTCAAAAACAATGAAAATTTGCGGCTAAGTGATTATGAGAGAGTGATCAAAGCAACACAAAGTGCAAGACGATCAATCCAGCTAACTTACTCCAACTCGATGTAAGATGGCCGAGAGACCATCCACGAAACTTGTCATTGGAGATATAAGAGAAGGTGTCAAAACAAGATCGAACTCAACAAGAAGCTATGTTCACATGCTTCATCTCACAAATAGAGCCCAAAGATGTGTCACAAGCATTAGATGACACACATTGGATTCAAGCTATGCAAGAAGAATCAATCAGTTTGAAAGAAACAAAGTATGGGAATTAGTTCAAAGACCCACCCATCAAAATGTTATTGGCACTAAATGGGTGTTCGAAAATAAGATGAACGAGGAAGGTTACGTGGTAAGAAACAAAGCAAGATTAGTAGCCAAAGGATATTGCCAAGAAGAAGGGATAGATTTTGATGAAACATTTGCCCTCGTAGCAAGATTGGAAGCTATAAGGATGTTTCTTGCCTCATGACTCACAAGAATTTCATTGTATATCGAGATGGATGTAAAAGTGCATTCCTAAATGGTTTATTGGAAGAAGAAGTGTATGTTGAACAACCTCCGATTTGAGCGAAAGACTCTTGGAGATAAGGTATACAAACTCAAGAAAGCTCTATATGGATTGAAACAGGCACCCGAGCATGGTATGATACTTTGTCACAATTCCTAACCGAAAATGGATTCACAAAAGGAAAAGTAGATAGAACACTTTTCAGAATTCAAGACAAAAAAGTATCTTTGCTTGTTCAAATATATGTGGATGACATCATTTTTGGATCCACAAACAAAGAGAGCTGTGTGAAAAGTTTTCAAACCTCATGCAAAGTAAATTTGAAATGAGCATGATGGGAGAGTCGACATTCTTCCTTGGACTCCAAGTGAAACAAACAAGGATGGAACCTTCATAAGTCAAACAAAATACACCGGAGATTTAATGAAGAAGTTTGGTATGGAGGAGAAGTCTTCGTAAAAAATGGATGAGACAAAGAAATGAGAGACTATGAAGTTGAGAAAAGAAATTCCAATCATCGTGATAACGAAGTGCAATTGCAATCACTCAAAATCCTATGTTGCACTCAAGAACAAAGCATATCGATGTCGGATATCACTTCATAAGAGATCATGTTGAAAAGAAGGACATTACCTTGGAATATATTTCAACCGATAAACAATTGGTGACATCTTCACAAAACCATTATGTGAGTCAAGATTTGAAGAACTCAAGCATGAGTTAGGGTTAATTGAGTGAGTGACACTCGAAGAATCAAAGAAAAGAAAAGAAACACAAAAAGGGAAAAAGAGTTTGAACTCACAAATCAGCTAAGTAAATCACCAGATCGGAAAAGACAATATACTGAGTCACCGTGTGGTTGAGTCACTAAGAGAACTGTGAGAAGAAGAGTTAAATCGGTGAGGGAAAAAGTCGAGTCATTTATGAGCAAAGTGACAAAAACGCAGTCGTTTTTACTAAGCGGGAATGTTTTTTGGAATTACGTCAGCATAATTATGACGTGTACAGGCAAAAGGTGCACACCAAGCTCATGATTGGATATAAATGCTGCCGCATTAAATACGAGACATTAAATGCTAAATCGGCGTGCAAAATCTAAGCCGTTGATTTCGATCACATTTCAAAAACCACCCGCACGTCCTTTCATAAACCATACTTAAACTTTCTTTCTTCTCTCTCATATTACCAAAACCGTTCATTTCTCTCAGAAGCAAAGGCAAAACTCTCTCAAAACCCTATCTATCTTCAAATCAACTTCTAAGTTTTCTTCGGTGAAATCCTAAAAAATGACATCAACCTATGATTTTGTCAAGCTAGGAAAGCAAATCCACACCGGGTCTACTGTGGATTTCGACGGCATGGTGAAACAGGGGTCCGATGATACCCTAGTGAAGAAGATTGCTGAGAAATTGGAAACGTTTGGGCTGAAACCGTTTCTGACGTTGGAGTTTCCAATGACCTATGTGGAGGAGGTCGCACAGTTCTACGTGAACGCTGAGATTAACGATGAGGGGATCAAATCCTCTGTTCACGAAAAGGATTTCATCATCTCTGCCAAGGATTTGGCGAACATCGCCACTCCTCCGCGGCGGGAGCATCGAAATCTATGAAGGCGATGTAGACCTGGCTGCTGGAGGAAGTAGCTAAGTCCGACTATCTTTGATAAAATAGTCTACACAGCCAACAAGAGGCTGCTGAAGGAGGACTACCACAAACTGTTGGATATAGTTGCCAAATGCATAGACATCAAATTTAGCAGCTTTGACCAAGTGTCCAAAGCAAAGTTGATCGTAATGGCCGCGATCATTGAAGAAAGAAAAATAAATCTGGCTGAGTTTGTCTCACAAGCAGACTCGCCAAAATGTAGGGAACAAATCCTTCAAGGAGAATGGTACATTTGGAGGATCCCTGGGATATGGTCTGGTGATCGGTCGACTGATGGAGGTCAAAGGAGTCCCTCTTAGACATGGAAAAGCGTTCCATGTAAACAAGAGGATGTTCGAGATCAAACCTCTCTCGCCGCACAAGAGAGCCTACGCCAAGAGGCGACACAAGTGAGGGGGAATCACCGACCACAAGATACGTATGTCTCCTCTCCACCAAAGAAAAAGGCTGCCCTGCGTTTGCTAAGAAGAAGACGCTCTCCCGCGCAAAAAGAAAAACAAACTGCTCGGCCCCTGCAGCCGAGTCACACCGCACCCGCAGCCGTGTGTCTCTGCCCAAAGAAGAAGTGGGTCGAGAAGGACTCTCAACTACCTTCTCCGATCATCAAAAAGAGGAGAACGATAAGCCAAGACGACCAGCTCCTCGAAAGAAAACACCAAGACTGCCCCCCCAGACGCCAAGACTCGAAGAAACTCTCTCTCGAACCTCGAATCCTCCGGGTTCGAACTAAGAGACGAAGAAAAATCATCAAGCGCTCCGAGCTTGAGAAACCGGGCCGAGTCGGCCACTCACCGAGCAAATCTGGGAGACTCGCTGGAGAAGTAGAGTCTCCGGATATTATAGATGAAAAAGCTAAGTCTGCGTTGAAGGCGATCAATGTATAAATCAAGACACAACGTAGTTCGCATACCGAGACACAAGAAGAGGCCGATAGAGATGATAGTGATGTGATGATCCTATCCCCACCTTATCCGGACATCCAAAATCGTCATGAGAGTGGAGGAAGTGGAAGTTGAGTCGATCGAAGGAAACAGTTCCAACGGCCTGAATTTATAGAAGAGGAAGAGGAAGGCTGCTGAACTTTCTTGGGTGACCATGTGATCTCAAGACGGATGAAGAAAAATCGCAAAGATATCTTGAAGATCTTCAAGGACAAGGAGAAGGAAAGACAGTGAGGAAGGCGAGGCACGTGAGAAGGCCAAAGATCTCGCCTATCACCGCACCCGTAACACACACATCATCTCCTTGAAGTCTTATCGAGGCGGTGGTGAGGATCTCGACCTGCCGCCCACGGAAGAAATGCAAATGCAGCAGGCATTACGAATCCGAATCCTTCACGAGCAAAATTTGATGGAGGGACCAGGAGAGTCCTCCAAAACACGATTGGAAATCGATCCAATGGGAGTAGTGCGGCAATCACCACCGTTATTCTTTGCCGCGCCACTTCCCACTCACCCTAAGAAGGAAATAAAGAACGGCGATGAAATCGGATAGTGGGGACCCCAATCGAGCCAACCCCTATTGAAGGTGTCTTACCACCGCCCCAACGGTGAACAACACTCGGTGAGATACAACCGGGAGTTTGGAGACGAGTGACCCCATTCCAAGTCACTCGGTGGTGCACCGTGGGGAAACTCCCTCCACTACAAAGACAAGGTCGGAGAATCTTTGCAGATGACTCCACAACGAATCTAGAGGCGAAGTGGAGAAGGAACAACCACAAAGTACACAAAGCAAGTTGTCATCAACGAAGCTCGAGGCGATTGAGACTGTCTCACCAGGTGTCAACTGCTCGAAGGCTAATGACGCCGCCGATGCGATCGAGGCACGAGGAAGGAACAACCCCGGAGTTAACACTGCGGGCGATGAAAGTGCAATCCATGGGGTTGAGACTCCAATGGATGCCACCGCGAAAGACCCTCGAGGCAGACAATCGCCGAAAGTAATGTCCAAGGCCTTGCTGCGATTGAGACCGCGGGAGGTAATGAAGGCCAACGGAGGTTGAGACCTCCGGGGTAAGAAGTTAAGCAAGTAGAGAACATCCTCCCCGCTATCATTGATCCATCGAAAAAAAGGAGATAAGTGCACTTCATGATTCCCGGATAATCCTCGATGTAACTTTTCCGGATCGGAAAGCGATGAAGAAACCGAGTCATCCCCCGTGACAGATCCTAAAGACTTCGGCTAAGGATGTTCCAAGCACGAGCAAATCGATCTCAAGACTACTCGTCAAACTTTCAATTTTGATGATGAGCCACCAATGGAAATCTCATCATCGCCCGATGATGCTTCGATAAGGCCGAGGACCAGTCCACTCAATTGGAGAAACCAATTTGAGACCAACGAAGTTGTTGAGACAATGAGGCTCGCAAAGTCGGGTCCACTTCACAAAAGACCCCACTAAAATAGAGTCCACCGCACAGCCCTCAAGGCCGCAGCAGTTCGACTCCAAAAAGGAACTTCACGCGCACCTCTCATCATTGAACAAATCCCAAGAGGCCATGATGATTCCTTTGTAGAATCATTTCCTTTCTCCCTAGAGTACCCGACCTCCCGAAGAGTCAAAGAACGAACTCGCGGCGCTTCCATGACCGATCCTGTCATTCCATCGAGATACCATCGTTCGGTGACTATAACTTTGACGTTGCGTGGTGTCGCCGCAACGAAGAAACAAATTGTTCCTTCGGGAGGTGTTCAAAGCATTATTTGCTGAAATTGAACGGATGGAGAGGCACCGTGCCTCTATGGACATGAGATGACAATGATATGACAACCTGCTGACTTGAGAGGCATAACATCGAATCGTCGGGAATGGTGGCAACAAAGAAGAAACAATGTGTGGGAACAAGCTAGATACTTCAGACATTGTTCAACAAGTCGTTGGTATGGCGGCCGAGAATGCCGATGCAAAGACGAAATTGAGTGAACACATTGAGCACATGCATGAAGCTCACACTGTTTGAGATAAAGTCTGCTGCGTGAGCAAAATAAGAGTGATCTCCTGCGTTTGGAAGAAAACATGGATAGAAAATTTAGCCTTCTCATGGCCGAGATGAAGCTAATTTCAAATAGAGTCCAACGCTACTCGCTCCGAATTTCGTGATGCATACTCCGCAGCCGGACTCGGCTTCGGCGAAACTCGACTATCGGCGAGCTCGACTTCACAAGCCGTATGTTTCGGGGGTTCCTCTCTCCTTTGATGATGCCAAAAAGGGGAAGAGGAATACCTAAAAGCGTGAAAGAGTTCGATGTTGAGAAAAAGGGAGCGGTTGTAAAGGAGAGACAACCGAGGAAGTGTCAAAACAAAAGAAAGGAAAGTCCGTTGAGGGGGAAAGATCGAAAGATGTGACCTTGATGATTGCACAAACCCCCAACAAGGTCTTGTCACACGGTGATATCATCGGCGAAGAAACTCCAAAATGACTTCCGCCACTCCAACACTCTGCTATATCTATGGTGAAAAGAGAAAGACAATTGAAGCGAGGGATGGAGGAAGTGGAAGGAAGGATGGATGCCCGTTATGAATATCTTGAAACAACATGGAGGAATTCCGGTAGATAGAGACACTTATGCCATCTCGAATCTGGAACGAGCCAAGATCGCTTGATGAATTTAAAACGCCGCATCCCCGAAGGATACTTTGCAAACATGTCCATGGCTCAAGCTTGGGACTTGTCTTGGGAAAAGGGTCTCACGCTATGTGAAGAAGAAAGGTGACGACAGCAAACGGACTATCGCGATCACTCTGCTGTCACTCCGCTAGTCACTCACCGGGAAGAAGACCCCAAGACAATACACGACCGAGAGGAGGGTAGAGGTAGAAAAGAAGCGGCTGTGAAGGAAGATGCTTGGACTGACCTCTGCCCAAAAACATTGAGTACATAGATCCGTGGCAAGAAAGGAGGGATCTCTTGGGTTGGTCTTGACCAAGTAGTCAATCTGCAAGTGGCTAAAAACAATCTTTGAGTATGTGAAAAGAATCGAAGAAGAAAATAAAAGACAAACTCAGCTTTGGGAGGAGAGATAAGAGAGACTAAGAAGAGATGAAGCTGCCTGGAAGGCATATGAAAAAGAAGAAAGAAAGGCCGGAGATCGAAAAAGAGAAGAAGAAGCGAGAAGATCTTGAAGAAGAAGAAAAGAAGGAAGCGTGAAGAAGATGAAATGTTGTTGTCCACCCTTCATGTATTTTATCATGTAAATACACTTTATGTAAGTCTTCATCATAAACATTTGTAAATTCTCTAGTTTTGCGTAGACAAATGTTTGCTCACGATACACCTTGTAAACAAATTGTGTAAAAGAACAAGAATCTTATGATCAATAAAAGGATTGATTCTACGCATACATTCTGTGAAATCCACTATCTCGTATGTATCTTTGCTATTTACATTTTGAATGTTTTAAGTTTTGGCATCATCAAAAAGGGGGAAATTGTTGGGAAATTTATTGTTTAGATTTTGATGAATGCCATGTAAAAAGTTGGCACCCCATTTTTTGTCAAATCGCATCTCTTGTAATAAATAGGGCTGATCAAGCCGAGTTAAGTCGACTATGACTAAATATGCAAAAAGACAATCAAGATCGAAGGAAGACTCACATTGCAAGACATCCGAGTATGGCAAAGAAGAGAAGACAGGGGACTCGATCAAGGAACAATGAGATGCAGTGAGTGGAGTATCGATCAAGTCATCCAAACATAGCCAAGTCTCAAGTCGAAGTGACAGGAGAGTCATCCATGATTGGAAGGCGACTCTAAGTCACCTGGGAAAGCAAGGAAATGCAATCAACTCGAGATAATCGAAAGAGATCCGTTGCACAGAAATCAAGAGAATTACTTAAACAAGTAATATCTCCATACTACCTTTCTCGAAGTGCTCAGTCCCAGAAGCGTGCAAAAGGAATAAACCAATGGGAAGCACTACACCGTGTCAGAACTCTGAAAAGCTAAACAATATTTTATACGAGGAAGTGGCAAATTCAAGGACTGCGACAAGACAAGCCAACGTCCACAAGTGACTTTCAAAAATAAGCCTATCTCTTCAACGGGCAGATTTTTGAAAGATCACTATAAAAGGCTGAGGAATGACTCTGAGAGAAGGTTACCTGAACCACAAACATTCAAGCAATTATTAGAATTGTAACCGAAAATATTCTCAAATCATTCAAGATTAATCCTCAAGCCTACACGATTTAAGATCATCAATCCAACACTCACCGAAGGAAAGATAACTTCTATCAGTTGAAGAGGAAATTGTTGAAGAATCAAGGGGTCTACATTCCTCGAAGGATTGTAGGAAGGTTCAAGGTCGAACCAGTCTCGAGTTTTTGGAGGGCTTCGTGATCAAATCCAAAGAGCTTGAGCAAGTGGGTTGTAGTAGCAAGGCAAGTGCCCTGTGAAGAAGCTGAGTCGTACGAGAAGCCAGCTAAGTGATCAAGGCATCTCCACACTGAGTCCCAAAGGATCAAGTCAGCTGTGTGATCAAGACTTGTATCTGGACTGTTACCACTTTGTATACTGATCAATATCTAGTGGATTCCTCCAGGAGATTGGAGAAGAGAGGAGTAGAAGAATTACCCCATCTTCGAACCTCTATAAAAATCTTATCGTGTCATTTACATTTCAGCACTTTAATTCCTGCATCTTATTTGTTTAACTCTGCTGATAAATTTGCTATCCACTTGATAATTTCTAAGTATTAAAACAAGCATTAAATCTCTGCTTAACCATAATTAAGGGTGTTAAGTCTTCCGCTGAAAACAAACTACCATTGAGCTAATTCAGTCTTAACAGCTGAGTTATTCCATCAACAGCTCAGTTGAGTCTGTTGAGTGACTAACTCTACTGATTAACTAAATTGGCTGTCCACCAAGGACACAACTGTGTAGTATCAACTCTGAATTTTAAAAAAGGACTAAATCGAAAAGTTGGTAAGGTTTATTCAACCCCACCTTCTAAACCTTACACTCACACCCCTTGGGACCTACATTGTGGGTTATTGAATTGTGATGAATTTAGTTGATTGTTTGATGGATTATACTTGTGCTAGATTGTTTAGGATGTTAGTGGCTAAGATTCTCGGCAATTATATTGGTATGTGAGTTGAAAGCTTAATTATAGATCGAATTGTTGAGATGAGCTACTATACCTCTAGTGTAATTGTTGTATTAATTTATCGTTTGTTTTACTTGGCACGTGTGGATTCTCATGATTGTTTTGCCAGGTTCTAATCTGAAGACATGGTTGAACCACGACCGAACCGAGGTAGACGAGGTTGGGGAGCCGCTGCCACTCGAGCGCCACCACACCCGGACAACCCCGAGGCTTACGGGCTCACTATTGACGAGAATGACATACTGGATAGGTGGAACCGGCTCATCCCTCGTTCCTTCGCACCTACACGCTATACCAACGATGAATGTACCCGAACTCTCGGGATACACGAGGAGGTGTGGCAAATGTTTGATCGAGTTGGATGGACCGCATTCATGCAAGGGCGGTGGCCAACATACAAGACACTCGCACTAGAGTTCTTAAGCACTGTTCAGGTCACGGAAACACGACCACGGAATGAGCCTCGGAAAATTCATTTCAAGTTGGGCAACGAATGGAGAAACGTCACTATTGCCGAACTGAATCAGATTTTTGGGGTACCATTGGACGCCCCATACTGCACGGCTGCAAATTACGACTCGTGTGCTTTTTGGCGATTGTGGACTGAAACTCCCGACACAGGCCTCATGCAATACGCAGCACACTCCTCCAAGGCCTCCTCACTCTGCAACCCCATATTCCGATACATTCAAAAAGTAAGGCCCATTCTGTGTTCTCCCGGTACAACAATGGGGGTATGCAAGCGAGAGAGCTATACCTACTTTGGTGTATGCTCAATCGCACCCCTTATAACATGGCGGCGTACTTTGTGGAACACACCGTCTACGTACAACAGCATGACGCGGGGAAAATACTAATTGGGGGAATGATAACCCCAATCGCACAACATTTTGGGGTTGACATAAGCCGCATGGAACCATTAGCGGGCAACAAGATCAACATGAGCGCCTTCACACCATGAAGATCATCGAATGAGGAGAATATCCTATGTTTTTAACAAAAAGTCGGGTCTTCGTTTCCCCTTCCTAACTCGCAGCTCACAGCAGTAATTGATAACCAAATCAACTGGTTTATGTACTCCGAGGAGCATATCAGAGTCATGCAGGGTTTGGCGGCGCAAAAGAGGCGAAGGATAGCCGGGTTGCCCGACGAAGAAGACTTGGTCATGGAGGCGCAGGAGTATGATAGACAGGAGAGGGGGTTTGAGCAAGGCTTCCAACAGGGAAGCTTCGATCAGAGCGGCCCACAGGGACAGCCTGATATTCCAGAGAGCTCTCGCCAAGGCGAGGAGTGTGGGGGACAGTATAATCATGACAGGTTCTGTGCATTTGAGGAAAGCTTATGCAAGATAGGAGTGATTTCGTGCTTACCAAGAAGTCCAAGATCAAAGGTACCATATGCAGAGCTTGTGGAACCAAGCACACGAGCAGCGGGAGTCGGAGATATTGCAGGCAGTACTACGGATTGAGAATTGGCATATCTCCCAGGGCCACTACCCGCCGCCACCCCCACGGTGATCCAGGTCCTTTCCACACTTTTCATTGAAATTCTACCTCATCTTGCATGAGCTATAATTTCATTCAAGTTTGGGGGGGAGAGGTAGTATATTTTTTGATGGGTGTGACGTTTGCATTCATTTAGTTGCATATAGAGCATATAGGTTGCATTGCATTAGATGTTTTAATTTTTTTTATGATTTTAGCATGTTTATCGCTTTAGCACATTTATTGCTTTCTTAGTAGTTAGGGAGTGAGTTGACCGTTATTGTGCGTTTGTTGTGTTTTGATTGAGATCTTGATCTTGGGAGCATTTGCGGATTAGCTCGTGTTGTTTTGAATTGGATGTTGAGTGTGAGTTGATCAGGTTGAGAATAATTAATATGGAGCATGTGCTTATTGGGATCATGGTTAAAATGCTTTGAATTATGCACTTACAAGCCTGGTGAGCTTTGAACCTTTACTGCTTTCATCATATGCAGTCTTGTTTGCGATTGAGTGTGTCATTCATGTTGATTTAAATTCTAGAACTTGCTCTGGTATCTCCGTCAAAGCCACATGTTGTATGCATTCATGAAAATGATTTTAGGCCATTTTTGTTAAGCCTTTCAAGCCTTTTTGCCTACCTTATGATATTTGATGTCCCTAGTTAGCCAACTTGAGTATTGCCTGATTTTTTGATAGCCACATTTCAAGCCTTAGAACTTAAATTGATATATCTGTTATCCTAAACTTGAGCGTATAGCATTGAGTAAAGGATAGAATAAATGATTGAATGAAGGGATATCGAGAAGTTAGAAAATAGTTTGTATGTTTGGTGATTGGGAATAAAAGGAGAAAAGGAGAAAAATGGAGGATACTCACAAAAGAGTCGAAAAACAAGAAAGAAATTTCGAAAAAAAAAACGACGACTGAAAAAGTGAGTCGGCATGTACTAGAAATAGGCTGGAAATTGTGATGTAAGGCGAAGGAGAATGATTTGTATGAAAAAGAAAGGAGAAATAGAGAGGTGATAAGATATAAGACGATTGGGAGTACATAGTTGGTTGGTATTAAACTAACTGTTAGAGAAAAACGATGCGTTTACCAATCTATACGCTTGAGTTGAATCACTTTATCCATATTTCCCTACCTTAACCAAAGAGCATTCATTACAACCATAAACAAAGTCCTTTCTGATTTGTGAATTGCATACAAACGAGTGGCGGAGATGTGAGACGATTTGCAAGCATATGGTAATTCTTCAACATTGATATGATTTGAGCGAATACACATCCCTTATTATTCTAGTGAGTAGAGTATACACTTTATCCCTGAGAGGCGTGATTTGAAGTGTTTTACCATGATTTTAATAGACTTGTGCTCCGTGTTAGCTATTTGAAACTTGGTTGGTTTATGCTTGATGTCTATGGATAGATGACATGAATTGTGATGCGGTGTTCTTGAGTTGCTCGTCTTTACCCCATTTGTGTTGTTTTGTTTATAAAATGTTGACCGGACTCACAACTTTAAGTTTGGGGTTTGATTGATCCGGTATTTTGCATGTATTTTGGGCTTAATATTGGCTAGAATGTGTGGATATGCATGCGTTATATGAGTAAATTGGGTATTATTCTTGTTTTGTGGAATTGGATTACGCTTTGCTCGTTTTGTAGGAATTTATCTATATTTGTAGCATAGTGGCAACAATTCGGGCATTGCAACCGCCAATACTTGACACGAGTGACGAAGTTTGGAGTCGAATCGAGAAGAAGTTGGACGAACCGGCGAGAAACAAGAAGAAAATAGTCTATGGGGATATTGTTCCAGGTGAGCACGGGCAGGGCGTGCTCCTCTAGCACAGCCCGTGCTCAACCCAAATTTAATGACTCAAGGTTCGGCCTAGGGCACGGGCAGCCCGTGCCATATGGGCACGCCCCGTGCTCCTCTAAAGAAAAGTTACAAATTGTTCGGCACCCAAAGACGGGTCAAGGGCGTGCCAAAGGGCACGGCCGTGCGTCTTTGGGGAAAACAGAGCTTATCCAATTTCAACTAGGTTTCCACCCGAACGGAGTACAAATAGACCCGGGGCGGCCACAAACAGGGAGACGCTGATTTTTACCCTAGAAACCAGAGAAAAGAGTAGTTTTCCACGGGAAACTTGGAGAGATCGATCAAGACCGCAACCACACCTTCGAGGATTGAAGATATATCGAGAGATCGTCATCATCCCCGAGTCACTCATTCCATCGTATCATATTTCAATTAGTTAGATTTTGATTATGGATAATTTGTCTATGAATTGTTTATTTTCAATGTCTGGCTAAAATACTTGTGATTCCCGGGTTTGGGAGTAGATTAATAAACATTTTTATGTGAGGATTAAGGATAATTGAAGTTAATGTTTTCTTTCTCTATTCAATTACTTTGCTTTAATTCTTGTTTTATCAAAAGGCCTTTGATCTAAACTTGTTTGATGTATTGATCCATAATTCTAACCGATGAGTTTCAATACTAGATCTTGAGTACTTGACACAAATAGATTGCATGATTGAGAAGTATGTGAATATATGTGAGATCTTTTAATCTTTTGAACTTTTGGGAGTTGGGTATCTCATGTTGAGTAGAGATGCTAACATAGATATTCCAATCAACACTTTTACATACATCTCGAGAGAGGGAGTAAATTACTTTTGTGATTGGTCTATAGAGAAGAATATGTTTAATCTTGGTTTACTTAACCTGAGCATAAAAGTGGGATATTAATTGAAACCATAACCCAGGAATCCATCCATTCATACTTGATTTTTCAATCGCTCTTTACTTTGTTATTTTAGGATTAATTTCTGCTTTAGTAGTAATAAAACCAAACCTTCAAATTTCGATAGTTTAGATAAAAATAGGACTATTATAATCCAATACTTAGTACATTAATTTATTAATCCCTGTGGATTCGACCTTGCAAACCCTATTCTATAAACTGATCCGTACACTTGCGGTGAAGCTATAAAAATAGGCGAACAGAATGAAAGCTACCTCACCACCTGCCCTCCACCAACAAGCCACCACGACGCCAACAATTATACCTTTTGGAAAGACCGAATGAAGTATTTTTGACAAGGGTGCAGCTTTGATATTTGGATTATTGTCATTAAATGGATAACTCAACCAACCAAGAAATTATAGGATGGCACCTCGGTCCTTAAGAGCCTCAAAAAATTTGACGATAATGATAATAAGTCATTTTCTCAAAATGGTAAGGCATTAAATATCTTGCATTGCTCTCTTATTGCCACTGAGTATAATCGTATTAGAGGCATAAGGTCCGCACATGAAGTCTGGAAAAAATTGGAAACTATTTATGAGGGTATAAAGAAAGTTAAACAAACAAGAAAAATCATGCTTGTTAAAGACTCTGAAAACTTCATTATGCTTGATGGTGAAAAAAATTTAAAAATGGTGGAAAGACTTGACAATATAGTCAATCCTCTTGTGGCACTTGGGAAAGTCATCTCCGAAGAAGACAATGTTACTAAGGACTTGAATGCTCTCCCTGGTTCATGGTCAGAAAAGATGACTGCAATCACTGAAGCTCAAAATCTCGAAACTCTCAAGTTTGGCGAGCTCATTGGAAACCTCCTCATCTATGAAGTATATCTTAAAGAGAGGGAAAAATGCAAACCATCCACATCTCAATCGGGTATGCAAACTATTCCTAAAGACTTAGCATCTTCTTCTAATAATTCATATTATGCTAGTGATGAAGATGATGAGAAGACGACCGCTCTTGTCCGAAAATTTCCCAAGTTTGTAAATAAAAATAAGGCAAGAAAGTCGAGAGACAACTCATGTTTCAAATATGGGAAATCTGGACACTACATAGCCGATTGCCCAAAATTAGCAGAGGAGGAGCAAAAGAAGAAAACACCTTTTCCCAAAAAGGAAGCTCTGAATGCGGAAGTTAAAACATGGGATGCGCTCCTTGCCACATCCGATGAGGAAGAAGAAACCGAACATGGTCTCATGGTCGTAGATGATGAAAACAATGATGTACACTCTAATTCTTCATCTTCTTCTTTAGTTGATGAATTACAATGTGATTATGATAAATTACAAAATGAATTTAGAGATATGATTTGCAAGTACAAACTTTTGAAAAATGAGTATAAAAACAACTCAAATTGGAAAAAGAAAAATTATTTACTTCTTATGAATCTCTTGATCGAGCTCATTATACTACTCTTACTAATATGCATACTCTTGGTTTCGAAAAACAAATGCTCACAAAAGAGATTGAAATTTTGAAAAAGGATGTGCATCGTTTTAATTTAAGCATGGATAAGGTTACAAAAATCTTGATGCACAAAGAACTGAGCGTTCAATACTAGGACTTGGTTATAAACCTTTTCAAAATGTTTCTAAGAAAAATGACCAAGGTCCAACCTTTATACGTGCTAGTAGTTCTAATGTTATTACTTGTTTTTATTATGGTAAAAATGGACAATATGCAAATGATTGCAAATTAAAAAATACTTTTAGTGATTTTAGAGACCCAAATGTCTCAAGACTAACCCCCATGGACCCCAAAATTATAAGGTACATAAAAATAATTCGTTTGTAGGTGCTAAAGGCTATAACCATCTCGAAAGATTCAAAATGGCTCATGGACAGCAGGTGTTCACGCCACATGACCAGAAGGAGAGAAATTTTTACCAACATCAAGCTCCAAGAATAAGGCACGGTTATGTTTGGGAATAGCAAGGGAATAATTATTGGAAATGGAGAAATTGGTAACTCTTCCTTCTCTCATAGTAATGTTTTATTAGTTGAATGGCTTAAGTTCAATTTGATAAGCGTTAGCCAACTTTGTGATTCACATTATAAAGTTATTTTCAATAAAGAAAAATGGCTTATTATCAAAAATGATAAAATTATTTGTGAATCAAATAGAAAAAAATAATCTTTACGAAATTTGCACAAGTGATTTGGTTAGTCAAAATATTTCTTGTCTTGTAGCCAATAATGATTTAACAACTTTATAGCATATGTGACTTAGACATATTGGATACAAAACTTTGCAGAATATTTACAAAATTTGTAGGTCCCAAGGGGTGTGATGTAAGGTTTAGAAGGGGGGTTGAATAAACCTTACCAAATTTTTACAATAGTTCTTTTAAAATATATTAACAGAGTTGACTCAAATCAACTTTGTCCAAGGGACATCTAAGTTGGTTATTCAGCTGAGTTTCTTACTTAACAGACTCAATAAAGCTATTGTTAGTATAACTTGGTTGTTTAAGCCAAATGCTCAGCTTGGCTAATTTGGTTTTAATAGCGGAAGACTTAACACTTTATTTAAAGATCATTTTTAACACTTGTTTAGCACTTAGCTTATTATCAGTTGGCTAGCAAATTTAAGCTTATCAACAAATATGAAATTATATATACAGGAAAATAAATGCTGAAAGTAAATGGACACAAGTATTTTTATAGAGTTTCGAAGATGGGGTAATTCTTCTAATCCTTTCTTCTCCAACTTCTCGAGGAATCCACTAAGTAATAGATCAGTTTACAAAGTAGTGAAAAGTCTGGAGACAGTCTTGATCACACAGCTAACTTCTCCTATGACTCAGTCTAGAGATGCCTTGACCACACAACTAACTTCTCTTTGCGACTCAGCTTCTTCACGAGGCGGTTGTCTTGCTACTTCAGCTTACTTCTCCAATTCTTGGATTTGATCACTGAGCCCTCCAACAAACTTGATACTTGGTTCAGTCATGAATCTTACTACAATCCTTCACTTGAAAAGTAGACCCCTTGTGGTTGGTTTCAAAGTTTCCTCTTCAACTTCTCAAGTTGTTCTATCATTCACAATGTGTGTTGGATTGACACTTTTGATTCTTCAGGCTAGAGGATATATTCTTTTCAGCTCGAACTCGTATATTTTGCTTATTATTCTTGTGTCACTTTGGTATATTGCATTCGTTGTTTGCTTATTTGATGCATATTTTTCTCTTTTTAATCCTCAAGTCTTTTATATTATTATTTGAAAAAATTATCCGTTGAAGAGATAGACAATTTCCAAATAATATTACAAGGATCGTTGGATTGTCCTGACATTCTTTCTCATGTGTGATTGAGCCATTTCCTTGTATTGTTGAATTCCAACTTTTCAGGGTCTGACACCCCACTTGAACTCCTCATTGGCATAATTACACGTCTTAGTCTGGATCACTTTTAGGACCTGGCAGTATGGGGACTTTACTAAAATAAGAAACCCCCTTGATTTCTATGCAACGGTTTGCTGTCAGTTATCTTTAACTTGACTGTCACTTATATCCCAGGTGACTTGAGTCAGCTCCAATCATAGAATTGACTCAACTGTCATTCTAACTTTATGGACTTGACTTCTCAGGTTGAGTTGGCTGACACTTCTCACATCTGTTCCTTGGCTGATTCTCATTCAGTCGGGTTTTGGTCTTCTTCTATGTCATACTCAGCTGACTTATATCAGAGTCTTCGATCATGTCCATAGTTGACTTCTTGTAATGTTGACTTAGCTGATTTAACTTTAACTTCTTCCAGCCCATCTATTACAATATAATTACAAGAAAAAATAGGAGTGCCAACTTCCTAATTTAAGTTTTACATGGTATCATCAAAATCTAACGAATAAATTTGCTAACAAAAACCAACATGTAAAAAGACTACCCAAATTGAATTTTAAAAATATTAGCTTATGTGACACTTGTCAAAAGAACAAATTTGTTGAAAGTAGTTTTAAGACCAAAATGAAATTTCCACAACCAAGCCTCTATAATTACTTCATCTTGATTTGTATGGGCATATTGCTATGACTAGTCTAAGTGAAATACATTACACTATTGTTATAGTCCATGATTATTCTAGATATACTTGGGCTATTTTTCTTGCTAATAAAAATGATGTCGTTAATGAATTTGCTAAGTTATGTAGACTTATTGAAAATAAAACGGAGATACTATTAAGTCTATACGAAGTAATCGAGGCGGTGAATTTAGAGTCTTGTGTGAAACCAAGGGATATGATCATAATTTTTTGGCTCCAAGAACACCACAACAAAATAGGGTAGCTGAAAGGAAGAATCGGACTCTTCAAAAAATGAGTCGGTCAATGCTTAATGAATTTTCACTTCCAAAATATTTTTACGCCGAAGCCGTAAGTACCGCATGCTATGTTATAAATAGTGTTTACCTTCATGCTAAGTTGAAAAAAATACCATATGAGCTTTGTAAAGGAAGAACTCCAAATATTAGTTACTTTAAAAATATTTGGATGTAAGTGTTTTATTTTGAATACCAAGGATCAATTGGAAAAACTTGATCATAAGGTCGATGAAGGAATATTTATGGGTTACTCAACCAAGAGAAAAGCATATCGGGTTTACAATAAGACTAGCATGGTGGTTGAGGAATCTATTTATGTCAAATTTAATGAAGCCTTGGGTGTTGAAGGGATACCCAATAATGAAAGTGATAGAAGCTAACATTGAACCAATTGTTCCAAATGATGCTCAAAATGATCAACCTTCTACATCAAATAATTAACCTTCTACTTCAAATGTTCCACAAGAAGACAAAGGTGATAATTCGGATCTCCTCGTTGCTCTAAAATCCAAAAAATCTCATAATTGGGGACTCTCTAGACAAGGTTATGACTAAAATAAAATTTGCCGAGAAAGCTCTTACTTCTCAAAAGGAGCTAAAAAATGCAAAGGAAGCAATTGAAGATGAGGATTGATTTTTAGAAATGATGTTTGGGAATTGATACATTGTCCTCCATCACAAATAATTATTGGTACAAATGGGTATTCAAGAACAACCTCGATGGCCCAGGAAACATAGTTCGGAACAAGGCAATGTTAGTGGTTCAAGGGTATTGTCAAGAAGAAGGTATTAACTATGATAAAACTTTTGCATTCGTAGCATGTTTAGAAGCTATTCATATTTTACTTGCCTATTCATGTTTCAAAAACTCCAAACTTTACAAATGTATGTTAAACCCGTTTTTCTAAATAGTTTTCTTCAAGAAGAAGTCAATGTAAACCTCTGGGGTTTGAAAAATTTTAAGGCCAAATGATGTTTACAAACTTAAAAAGGTCTTATATGATTTAACATAAGCACCCGGGGCATGGTATGATAGATTAGCTATTTTCTTTTGCAAAATGGATTTACAAAAGTAAAAGTTGATACTACTCTCTATGTTTTTGAAAAAGGCATGATTGCTTATTAATTCAAATTTATGTTGATGACATTATATTTGGTGCTACTAATGAATCTCTTTGTAAGAAATTTTCCAAGTTGATGCAAGGTGAATTTGAGATGAGTATGATGAGGGAGCTCAATTTTTTCCTTGGACTCCAAATAAAACAATACCAAGAAGACATTTATATACACTACAACATAAATGACATAGGTAGCACCCAAAAAATGTTACCTAATATCCATTAAATGTTATTATAGACAATATGGATCGCTTTTTATGGTGATTGGTGATGCAGTTGTTCGTCCTACCTATAGTCTAAGGTATCACTTTTAATATATTTTAGTAACACTTTTATAAGTGTTACATTAAGTTCTTTATTTGTATCACTTTGAAAAAACACTTGTAAAGTGTTACATATAATTCTTATGTAACACTTTTTAGTAGCACTTTTTCTATAAGTAATGCTTTGAAAAAAATACTTATGAAATGTTACATAGAATATTATGTAACACTTTTTGCAGTACTTTATCGTTTTTTGCCCCCAACGGGCTTCGAACCCATGACTTGTTATGTTTGGAGGTGACAATCTACCACTAAGCTAAGTTGATTCTTATATAACTTTTGCATTATTTTATATATACATATATTATATTATAATTATATATTATATACTTTATGTATTAAAGATTATGATATATAATGTATATTAAAAATTATATTGTACACTATATATATTATAGTTTATATTATATGGTGTATATATTAAAATTTATGTTATAATATATTATATATTAAAGGACATAATAAAAATAAAAATACAAATCAACTGATTAATTTTTCATTGATAAAAATAAAAATATCTAAATATATGAAATTAATTTACTAAATTAAGAAATTCTAACAGAAAATAATATTAATTGATAAATAATAAAAAAAGTAATTTACGGACATAAAAAAATTGTAAGTAACTACCAACAATATCAATTTTCATTAGTAAATGTTTCTAAAAAGTAAAAAAAAAAAAGGTTGCCGAAGAAATTGGTTTCCGTAAAAAATTAAAAAATTAAAAAATAATTATAGGGATTTTCGTCGATATTAAGACGAAATTAATTACCTACATAAAAAGTTGAAAAAAATAAAAAGACTTTACAAAAAGAAAACAAAAATTCGATAAAAAAATATAGTACATTTATCTTCATCTATTTTGTGTTATCAATTAATTAAATAAATCGGTAGCATTATTTATTGAAAGCGATATAATTTTGTGTTACCAAAATATAGTCAATTAAGTGTTACAATTAATAAAATATAGTGTTACTTAAAATGTTGTTTAATTAAAGTGATACCTATTTGTGTTACAAAAAAATAACAAACAAAAGTGATACTTAAAAGTGTTACTTATATAAAACTGTTACATATAAGTGTTATATATTGACAAAGTGCTGCATAAATGTTACATAAATATTGTAATGAAAAAATATTACAAACACGTGTTACATAATGTGTCTTATATAAAAAGTGCGACAATTATGTGTTACCTAATATCATTTATGTTGTAGTGATATCACAATCAAAGTATACAAAAGAACTCCTAAAGAAATTTGGAATTGAAGAAGGAAGACCCGTCACTACTCCAATGGCAACCAACGCTTGACAAAGATGAAAAAAGCAAGTCGGTTGATGAATCAAAATATCGAGGTATGATTGGTAGCTTACTTTACTTAATCGCAAGTAGACCCGATATTCTTCAAGTTGTATGACTATGTGTTTATTTTCAAAGCAATTCCAAAAAATCTCATATGAGTGCCGATAAAAGAATTTTTCAATATTTTAAAGGAACTATTTTCATATGGCTTGTTTTTCCAAAGAACAAAAAAAATTCTCTTAAAGGATATAGTTATTTGGACTATGCAGAAAATATTGATGATCGCAAAAGTACCTTCGGATCATGTTATTTTTAGGCGATTGCCTCGTATCTTGGTCTTTGAAAAAAGAAAAATTGTATATACTTATCAACGTTCGAAGCCGAATACATTTCCGCGGCCTTTTTGTTGTACTCAACTGCTTTGGATGAAATAAACCTTAGTGTATTACAAATATTCTTTTAAAAATATTTCTATTTTTTGTGATAACACTTCCGCTATAAATATTTCTCAAAATTCGGTTCATCATAACCGAACAAAATATATTGGGGCCGTCATCATTTTCTAAGGGATTATGTTTCCAAACGAAAAATTGAGATGTATTTTGTTCCGTCTCAAGATCAACTCGCGAATATTTTCACAAAACCTTTAACTGTCGAGTCTTTTACGTCAATCTGAGTTCATTTAGGCATAATGCATATCTAATAAGATCTATGATTGTATTTTGTGCATTTTTAAAACTTAGGGGGTGAAAAATCGGATTTTTAACTCAAATTCGGACAGAACAAGAAAAAAGAGCTCCAGGGACCGGATGAAGAGGGCTTGACCAGTCGACCACCACCTGGACTAGTCGACCACCCTCCTCAATCGATCGAACAAGTCAATTTTTTGATTAAAACCAGTTTTGTCCTAGACTTCGTCCATTTCACTCGTTTTTCACCTATTTCACACCCCTTTGCAGATTTCACACACAATTCACTCAAAAGGATTTTTTCTTGCAAATTCTATATTATTTTTCTTATATTATGAGTATATCATCAACATTACTCTACTTCTTCGATTAATTGGCAAGTTTAATTCCTCTTTTAATCTCAATATGGTTGAACCATTGAGAAAATGCTTTTACTAGGTATATAGATGAATTTGTTGTATCATTCTGTTGGGAATGTTGATTGTTGATGGATTATGATTATAGAACTGTGATTGGTGATGAATATTTGGGCATATGATTACATTAATAAGTGTATATACATCTTCATTTTTATTCTACACACGCCAAGTGTGAGACAAAATGTTTCAATGAAAATTCATCCTTTACATAATTCTCTTGATTTCAAATGTCTTATATGTTTATAGAGATCATGTTTTATCAATCAAATGAGATTTTACAAATCATCTTCTCAAATTTTCCCTTACTATTTGAAATTTCAAGCTTTATACTCAAAAGCTCGATAATTCGATTAAAATGCGCACTTTAATATTTTATAATATTTTTAGTGTGCTAACATTTTTTGATGATTCCAAAGGGGGAGCAACATGAAATAAGCTCATTAGCTCAAATAAGCTAGAAAAAACTCACGAAAAAAGCTATAAATTGTGGATGAAAAAGCCAAAAGCTGATGATAAAACTTAGTCCAATAGATGCATAATGAACTTTATATATGACTAATGATTTCTTTTTGACAAGGGGAGTTTCTAAGCTCTTGAAATTCATGCTCAAAGTGTAAAAGCTTAGCTTTTAGCTTTTAGTTATTTGCTTCTATACTTACTCTTGTTGTGCATATTGATGGGGGAGCTTTTAAAAAATATTTTGAAAAATCTTTGTTCCCATGTTTATGATTCTTATGCATGAAAATTGTCGCTCAAAATGGATAGTTATTTTTTACTAGAAAAACTTGTTTCATTTCAAAATAGGCCTCTTAAAATTATTTTGGTTTGTAATCATAAAAAATGGGGAGTTTGTTAGATAAATGTTTTTATCGTAATTTTGATGATTTTATTTAACTGAGTTTTTCACCAAAACAATGGCCATAAATATTGTCCAAATACTCCTAATCGATTTAAAATATTTTTACTAATTTTTTGAAGTATTTCTTGAATTATTTTTTGACAAAAATTGGATAATACTACTTTCGTGGTCAACCTGGTTCTGCGTGCACAAGATTGTTTTTCAAAACAGAAATGAAACAAAATTGAAATCAACTCAGTTGTTGACCGTCGACTAGGTGATCGATCGTCGTCGATCGACCAAACGGTCGACCGGTACCTGAGTCAAATCAAAATTGCTCAAACTCTTCTGTCTTAGGTTTTCAATGTGTTGGACCAGTCGGCAAAGGGGTTGACCAATCGAACTAGAGGTCAACCTGTCCAACCACCCTTGGACTGGTCCACCAGGATATTTTTTAAGCAAAATTTGAGTCTTTCTATTAGAGGTCAACTGGTCGACCTAAGGTTTTATCAAAGAAACTATTCATTGTGCGGCAAATGACAACTTTTCATGATTTTAAGGGATTGATTTCTAACATCTATAATCACCATTTGATTTGCAATTTTTTTAGAGATTTCAATCTCCAACGAGGAGCCTATGTCTGAAAATCAAATCCAAGACCTCTCATATAAATAAATGAAGGATTGAAGCAACATGATACAACAACACAAGCAATACAACTACAAGCCAACTTCATGTTCTTCACTTTCATATTCTTGTTGTGTTTAGCCTAAGTCTTTCACTTGCACATCTTAAGTACTAGGCTTGATTCTTGATTACACTTGCACTTCAAAATTGTATACTTCAATCGAGTTGTAATCTTGAATTATTTTCAATCATCCAAAACTAGACATCTTTGTTAGTATTCTTGTGGTCATGGTTGCGAAAATCGCTGCGCTAATCGGGCGCTAGACTACTTCAAAGCGGCCGCCTAGAAATAACATATTTTTCTTTTTTTTTTCATTTTTTATTATTTTTACCAATTTTTGGCCGATTTCAATCTCCAACGAGGAGCATATGTCTGAAAATCAAATTCAAGACCTATCCTATAAATAGATGAAGGATTGAAGCAACATGATATAACAACACAAGCAATACAAATACAATCTAACTTCATGTTCTTCACTTTTATATTATTGTTGTGTTTAGCCTAGTCTTTTACTTGCGCATCTTGAGTACTAGGCTTGATTCTTGATTACACTTGCACTTCAAAATTATATACTTCTTTCGAGTTGTAATCTTGAATTATTTTCAATCATCCAAAACTAGACGTCTTTGTTAGTATTCTTGTGGTCATGGTTGCAGAAATCGCTAGGCGCTAGTCGAGCGGCAGTCGAGCGCCTAGCGCCTAGGGCTCCCGGTCTAGGCGGCTGCCTAGAAATAACATATTTTTCTTCTTCTTTTGTTTCATTTTTTATTATTTTTACCAATTTTTGGCCGATTTTTTCCACCTAGTACCGATTTTTTGGCCGCCTAGGAGAGCGCCTAGCTCCAATTTGGCGCTGCCTAGGCGAGCGCCTAGGCCAATTTTCAGCCAACCAATTTGGGAAAAATCAGATCGACCTAGGGGCGCCTAGCGCCTAGGCGGCCGCCTAGGCCGATTGTTACAACACTGCTTGTGGTTAGAGCACACTAGGGTGACTTTATGATGGCTCGGAAGCTACTCCTAAAAATAGACTAGGCAAGTGCACCTATCATTTATAGCAAAGCTAAGCGAGTATCGAGTGCCATTCCCACGAGTACTATGATTACTAGTAATTATCGTCTATTATCCAGCCTACAAATTCGCCAAATAGTTTGTTACAAAGTAAAAATAAAACGAAAGCAAATGAAAGTGGAGAAGGCAACTAAGAACACGAAGGATATTAGATACATTCTGATTAGAAGATGATGGATATAAATGTGCTTGAATATGAATTCCTCTAGAACATCTTTGTGATTATACAAAAATGCATAAAACCATAACCCTTAAGTTTTAATCATCCCTTAACATATTTTCATCCTTCATGGACCGTAGGCATTCCTAAATTAAGTTAAACCCTCTGTCGAGCGTGAATAACTCCTAACCTCAAGTTAATTAACTGCAATCTCTTTCTAGTTAAGACCCCCATATTAGGTTTGATCCTCATCCGGAAGATTTATGTTGTCCTATATCTAGGATTGCATGCAACTCCTTTCACTTACGTTGGTTCTATTTCACCATGAATCTCTCCATTTCCTGGTGAAAAATAAACTTCGAATCAATATTGCGCATATACCAATTCGAATAAACAAGCATAACATAAGCGACTCGCATAAAAACATAAGAAAATATATTAAAATATTCAAACCAATAAACAACAATAAGTTTTAGTGTTCATCACATTCAAACACTAGCGATTCATGATGGATTTGAGAATGAAAACAACAATTAAATAAGAAGTTTCTTTCGAAATCAACATGAATACTTGAAGTTAAAACTTCCAAAACCAACATAAGACTCCCCTGTTAGAAGTATGATGATGAAGTGGTGGAGTTCATTTTTTTCTCCGAGCGATCTTCAATCCTTGTGCCTTAGCGCCTCTCCATGGTGATCTAAGCCTTGTAACTCTCTTTCTCACCACAATATGTGTTTCTTCTCTCCAAAATATGAACTTTCATCTCTAATCTCTCCTCTAAAATATGATTTTATATGTATGTGAATGAATATCTCATTCAACCCACACTCTTGGCTTTTATAGACATTATTTTGGAGAAAGTATTCCTTAATAATGTTATCATTTGATAGTTTAATGCTCAACTTTATGAGTTGGGTAGTTAGAATCATTATTTTCATGTGATCATGTGGGAAAACAAGGAATTAGTGCAACAAAATGAGGTGTAAATGTGCTCAAAAGTTGTCAAAAAGCTTGGTAGATGACTTTTTAACAAATTTCACCAGAAATTGATGCTGGAAAGTGATCCAAACACACCTATGTCACCAAGCACGGGCAGGTCGTGCTGTTTCATTCCACAGGAAGTCAGGATAACATGGCCGTGCTTCCCAACACGGCCAGGTCGTGTCAGAGGCTGTTTTGTACATTTTTTTGAGTTTTTGGCTCCCGGTTGAATACGGTCCTGTTGCCACACCCCCTGGCCGTGTTCAGCCTAAAAGGCCCCGAAATGACGCGTTTAGCTTAGGATTTCGAGCGTTTTTGGATCCTTAAACCCCCCCAATATGTTTTGACATGAATCCATGGTCCAAAATTCACCAAAATTAGTCTCGGATGGTCAATCTACACCAATAAAAGCATCTCACAGTAGTATGCACAATATACAACAAAACATTAACGAAACTAACAACAAAATAACTCAATTTCTACTCAAATACACACATAAAATATGCATAAAAAGACACTTATCACTTTTGATGTTGAAGAGTGTGGTACTCTTACTGGGATAAAAAGATTGTGGTAATCTTCATAGGTGGTGTTGTAAGAAGAGTGAGGCGCTCTTCAAGGTGAAAGTGTAATAGTTTGCTATCTATTAATAAAATTCTTTATATTTTTTGAAATCCACTTTGGATATACCGGGGTGGTAGAAGATTAATCCCTAGGTGAGTTGAACCTCTATAAATCATCAAGTGTTGTTTATTTTCCCGCACTTACATTTTTGCTATCATTTTTACATTCGAAAAAAAGGGCAAAAATCCAAAAATTGGCATAATATATTCACTTGTTCACTAGATTATCGTAGCCACTTGAACTAAAAATAACAAATATATGGGCAACAACCCTAAAACCGATTGGAAACCCTAACCACAAAATCATAACAAATCAACCCAAAGAGACAAGGTAGAACCACAAAAGCCTTGCCCATAGTAATAACTCACAGAACCATAAGTAGTAAAGCATAAACCCTATAATCATGCTCCCAGCCCCACCGAAGCCCTAGCCTCACAAAGAAAGAGGATAGTACTCCGAGATATGGTGGACTAACACAAGAATCACTCAGATCTATGTAACAGTCGCACAGATTCACTAGGAAAACCCAACAAGCTGTTGAGAGCTCTAGAGAGAGAGAGAGAGATATCACATTGTGAGAGAAAATTCGAGAGATGAGAGAGAAAACAAATCAGAGATATGAATTAGGGTTTCGGGTAGGTGCTTATATATATATGTAGGAACGAATGGCTCAGATTAGAGCATGGAAATGGATGGTTGGGATCACATAAGATAGATCCGCGGACAACCAATATGGATCCCTCAATCTAAACTAATAGACCCAGGATTGGATAGGGAATTGGGGTTGGGTTCTTAAGGCCTTCCTGGGCTGCAATTTTGGGCCAACTAAACTGGATGGATCAAGGCAACTAATGGGCAAATTCCAACATAGGCCAAATAAGCCCAGTCCCTTTTGACATACAAAAGTGTAGCCCGACTCGGCCTTTTAACTAGGTCGGTTAGGCTGGTCCATTGGGCCCGACCAATTTTGATACCATTATCAAGAATTCATCGTACTCCACTATGTTACCCCATGAAGGAAGAATACACACCATTACCGTTTTAGTGCGCATGGATAAATCATCGAACATGACACAATAGCCTGCAAACCACTCTAGCCAAGTAAATTGCACTAGTCTAGCTCTGTTCAATAGACTAGACCAAGTAGTATTGATGTGATGATTTGAACTTGAGAATCTACCTGAAGAACCCAGTCTACTCCACTAGGATCACGTCATGGGGGGAATAATATATACCTTTTTATATTTTAGGTTTCTGATTTCGCCGAACTAATCATGGCCATCAGAAGCCCATCTTTAAGAGTTGTGAAAGATGAAAATGTAGGATGTGCTTCAACTGGCCTCATGTTCTAAACAAGGCCAATATACTTATATGCACAAGCGGTCCAAAGCAACATTTCCCCCTACTAGCCTTCCCCAAGAAGTCGTTAATTTCATGTGGGATTCGAACTTCCACTCTACTACTGGAAGCAAGACAACATTATTTATTTGTCAACTAATTGAGGTATATGCCCTGAGTGACTTGATCCCAGGATCACAAGAATTTTGGCCCAACAATGGCTCCTTGGCAAAATATACACCTTCATGTATGCATATAGAAGGGATATAATGGGATTCTACTCGTGTCCACTCACAATTTAATGATTTATCATTCACTTAACTAGATATCAAATCATAGTAATATGTTTCAGCTGTAAAATCAAAAACAAGACAAATACCACAATCCATTATATTTGATATAGTTGCTGTCACCAAATGGAAAATTCTTTGCAACATATCATTAAACTTGGATATATTTAATTTTCGCACAATTTTCATTTTATCTGTATTTATCTATTGCTAAAATGGCTGTCAATATCAAGAATCCCAGGGTTACCAACCTCGGAGAAGCCCATGGTTTAACGAGATGGTTAATTAATTAAAGTTGACGAACCAAAAATCATAATAATAATCATCATCATCATATGCACTCATGAGTCATGACACTTTTCTTGTAAGATCACAAGCACCAAATTAAATGGGCATATGATCAATCGTTAGCCATTGGTACAGCCCCAAATATCATTTGATTCTCTTTCCACTTCGATTGAATTTCGAATAATTAATGGATTCTTTTCTTTTCTTGACAAATATATTTTGGTGTGAAATGACTGCTCCAAAATCAAAGCCCAATGGAGGCGAATTGACGAAAGTATGAGGTGAGAATTTGTAATCAAAGTAGACAGTCCACGTTGACCCACCCACTAATAAACAAGTTGACAACGTGACACGTTTGTGCAATTTGCATTGTCCTATATTTCAAATTAAGTCAGAATTACTAATTAATTTTTCTTATAATTAGCATTAACTCAATTCAAACAAGTCCGAGAGTCAATTGGCAACCTACTTATATTTTATAAAACCCAGACATATATATGGGTTCGATTCTACTAACACTGTCCCCCCACAGGATTTGTACAAAAAAAAAATGAATCAAGTCCGAACTAGAGTTATATTGACTTTAAGACAAAAAAAGAAAGAATGATAAAAAAAATATTGATAATATTGACAATGTATTTTTGTCTAATTTAATACAAATTTTATTTGTGATAAAAATAAAACTGTTATCATTTTTTCGATATATCATTTTTTTTTTCAAAAACATATATAAAATAAAACTTTTGCATTCTAATTTGATTTTCTTCCTATTAGTATTATTCCTTTTGGTAGTGATTGATGATGAATAAAAATGGTGAAGATGGAGGGGGAAAACAAATATAAATATTGGATTGAAGCCTTTTTGGTGGTGATGCCTATTTTTGTCTGCCACAATTGGGAATTTTATAATTCTACTTTGCCTGATCTGTATGGGAATCAAGGAAACATGAAAGGACACAAACAATTGTTATGGTTCAATTGCATTCATTTGTCCCGCCTTTTCTAGTTTCCCAATTGCAATTAGACATGACGTATATATTGCAATTCACTTGAGAGGCCACTTTAAATTACTCAAAGTGGCTTTCTAATTTTCACTTTATTACTATTTTATTTTCTAGTTAAAACAAAGTTAACTTAGATTTATTGAGGTACTATACTTTAATTTTTTATTTTTATTTTTTTGATAATTCGGTTTAGCGCTTACGCCCACTACGCTACGAGACAACAGATCCGGCTCCTCATTGCTGCCGCCAAGGTAAACCACGGGATGTGCACGCACTGACCAGTGTTCTGACAGGGTCTGCTGACGTACAACCATATCCTCCTAGGTAAAGAGAACAATTATGTTCGACCCCCCAATCTACTAATAACGATCTTTCCCCGAATCGAACCCACACGGATGCTATTCAGTATGAGTTCCCACCAAATCTTCACCAGATCGTATATGCCCCGGGGAGCAATTTGATGGAATAGGGATTTGAACCCCTGACCTCCACCCCACAATTGTTTGTGGTGGCCAGGTGGGCTAAGCCACCTGGTTAGGTACTATACATTAATTTCTTGATAGAAGAGAAATTGTTCGTTCCGATTGAATTCGTGATTTTATCCTGCAAACTGCGTATTACAAGACATGTTTAGTCAATGTAGGATGGATTCCTTGTTGGAAATTGATTTTGTAAAATGTGTTTTCATCCAAATTTCATCAATTATTTAAGTGGGTACATTTATTTGAAATATGAAATAATTTTTTTTGAGGAAAATATATAAAATAAATGAGATAAATATAATCAACACCACGGGTAAATGTGTTAACATTTTGAATTTCTTAAACCCATTTTAAGTAAATAAAAATGAATGCATAAAGTAAATGTGAAGAATCACATTCCATATTGAAAACATGGAACAAATTGTGCTTTCTTATATAGAATTTCACCATAGTAAGTAGTTTTCATGTTAAGCTCCTTGTGATTTACCGTACCCTAGTTGATCAAGTGAGTTTTAACTAGTTTGAGCTAGCTTAAAAGGATGGGATAAGGACAAAAATGCCCAACATTCTAGAAAAAGGACACTTATACGCTCCTTGTCCTTTTTTTGGATATTTGTACGCTCCCGCCTCTTTTTTTGGACATTTTTACGCTCCCGCCAATTTTGCCGGATGTTTTACGTTGTTGTTTCAATGTTGTTTCGAACATGTTTCATCTAGTAAAATTTCAGTGAAAACATCGAAAGCACATAGAAACAACCAAGAAACAATATGACAACATTAAAAACTATATAGAGACAACCCCGAAATAATATAAAAAACAAAAAAAAAATCAAAATAGGTAAAAAAAAAAGAAAAAAAAGAATACAATAAAACATTGAATGCAACATAGAAACAATAAAGAAACATCATAACCACATAAAAACAGTATAGAAACAATCCAAAAACAACAGAAACAATATAGAAAATAATACATCAATAAAATAATTTACAAATAGGTAAAAACTACATTAAAGCACCAACTCATAGGCACTTTGCTGGTTTGGCACCCGATATTTCCGAGTTACCAATTTAGTATCCATACTTCATATTTTTTATATATTGGTACCTATTAATTTTTAAAAGACGAAAATGCCCCCAAGTTTTTATTAATTTTTGTTAAAAGTTATGTTTTAATTAGAATTATTAAATTTAAAAATAAATTTATTTAAGAAATAATTTATTATTATTTAAATTAAATTATTAAATTCCTAATTGTAAAAAATAGAATGAAATAAATTAATTATTTTTTAAAATTCGATTAAAAAACTAATTAAAATTAATATATTAATAAAAAAAATTGCTATAATTTTCTTATTTACTATCTGAATTTTAATTTTTAAATTATTTAATTTTATTTTAATTATTAAAATTAGTTAGCTAAACTAAGTTTTATTTTTGATTAATTAAATTTTAATTTTTGTTTCTTAATTTACTAATTTAATGTAATTAATTTTTTCTAAAATTCTTTAATATTTTTAGAAACTTCTTTTTATTTTTTATTAATTAAATTTTTAATTGATTTTATAATTTAAATAAGTATACTCAAAAATTTATTTTGAGTATAACTTATGTTTCTTGAGGGTATTTTCGTCATTAAAAGTGAATAGGTACTAATTTATAAAACAAAATGTGTAGTATGGTTACTAAATTGGTAACTCATAAATGTCAGGTACCAAACCAGCAAAGTGCCTATAGGTCAGGTACTAAAAAATCAATAACCCCAAAAATAGTAACAACGTATGAACAAAAAAAGAGCATAAAAAATAAGTAAAGGTTGTATTGAAACATCGAAACAACAATGAAACAACATAGAAACAAATAGAAACAACATCGAAACAACATAATTAACATATAAAATAATACATGAACAAAAATAAAAAAAAATAAAAAAATGACAAAAAATATGCATGAGCGTAAAAAAATTAAAAATGGAGTACAAAATTGATGTGGGCATAAACTGTGCAGATTTTTCCAAAAAGTAGAATATATGGTGGAATTTCCCCTAAAGAACAGTGTTGAGCATCATTTGAGCCCGAGCCTAAGCCCAAGTTCTCGTGCACGTCATAGATTTAGTTTTTTTAATTTATTTAAAAAATACAAAGAAAGAAAAAAGTCCTGATCACAAGCCGATCAGGTAGCAAAGGAAAAACAATGCAAAAATTCACGAAAAAACCACAAAAATAACTTAAAAACGCAATTTGAGTGAAGGGCATTTCTGTCTCAAGAATTTTTGAGTGATATTGTCATTTGTTGTTTTTGCACGTGCTCGAGTATTGTCTTGATGATCTAATAGGTCTTGTGGAATATCGGCCCAGAATCTGCGAGCTACCATGCCCATATTCTTCATAGCTTCTGAGGAAGCACATGAGTGAATGACAAACGGAGTAGTTGAAGAGACGCCTAGCTCGGTTTTTAAAGCTTCTGATTTGTGTTGTTCTTCCCATCTTGATCTTCGTCATCCGCCATATCGGACCATCTCTTTGGGACTATTGTCGCCATGGCTTGAAAGCTCTCCGAAAGTTCAGTCGAATTAAAACTTTCCGAAGGATCACTAGGTGTTAACAAGTAATTACTAACAGGGTTACTGATATTTACGGTCTCTATGGCCTTATTTAAGTCAGCCTTCTCCTTATCAACCAATTGATCAGCATGCCCCTGATTATGAATAATATTTGATGGTTGCGGTTCATAGACCACCAGCGAACGCTCCTTGTTTCCTTGAGCGTCTTTATCATTGTTCTTAATCGTCTTACTGTCTCCACTGCCATGCAATTCCCCACCATCAAAAATTGGTATGATTTTCCTCATGCTGTTTACTATTGACATCAAGCTCCTCAAAGATATCGAACGAGTTTCGGGTGGCATGTGATTATGAACAGGGTTCACAGATTTAGTAAGTACTCATGGCATGTGACGGACGTGATCCGGCAATCGAGATTGATCTGAGCCAGTGCACCCCATCTGAATGGACACCAGAAATTTTATAAATAGAACTCTCCAAATTCATTTTTTTATTTTTGCATCCCAAATCCGAATGCTTTGTTCTTTTCTGTATAGTTTCATACGGGAGTTTAAAAACACTTTTTGAGTTTTGCAATGCTGCAAACTTAAATTCGAAGTCGTTTCTTAGAGAAAATTTCTTAAAACCGTTAACACTTGCATGAGCATTTTCATTTTACGGAGAGAAAACCTAATTCTCGCATCGACTTTATTATTTTGTCCTATTATCCTACCTATTGCTAGGAAAACCAAACACAGTTGTACAACATTCCTTCCTAAATAGGACAATATCAAATGTTTCTCAGAATTAGAGGGGGGATATTTCATAATTTCGCCTCATCACTTCAATTTGCTGAAGAACGAATGACTATATATGCTATTTCCAAGGATGACACTAGCAATAAGAATTTTGATTTCAATGCGACAAGAAAGGATGATGTATAAAAGAGGTGGTGGCAGACAAGTCACAATTGGACCCATAATTGATAAATCGACATATGTGTGTCCTCTAAATATAGTAATCTTATAAACAACAAAAGCAGGAGACCCTTTATTAACCACTTTCCCTAAGGAGTAATGGACTAAGAAAATCATCATTCATGATTCAACACACCTATTATCATTCCTTTGAACTTCAATTGCGACCTCCAAAACACACACCCTTTTCGTCCCTCCACCACACTGAATGGCCACACACTTACATGATACATGATCCCATCCCCATTTACCTTCATTAATTAATTACAAAATTACCCATCAAATTTAGCCTAATTACAAAAAAAAAAAAAAAAAAAAAAAAAAACTCAGTCATCTTTTAAAATTACAAATGCCCCTGATATTTGTTTTATTGTCTTTGGTGATTGGTTTTCCTGAAAATCAGGTAGAATAATGGGACATAAATAAGGTCGAGGCGAGAATTATATTCTCTTTCCTCAAAATGAAATTGTTAGTAAAAAAATGTAAAGTGTTAATGGTTCTAGGCAATCGTCTCTAAGATACAACTTTCTAGTTCGACTTTGCAGCACTTGCAAAAGTCGAATTTATAGCGAACAAATTTGTATTTTAGAACTTTCGAATTATAGAAGGAAGAGGATTAGACAATATAATGAAATGTAGTATTGAACGGGATGAGAAAATGTAACATCCTAATGAAGGAAAACACATCTTGACAAGTTGGCATGCACCCCCTACACGCTAGAGAGATGCGTCCAGTCATCGCACCTTGTGATCTGATGGTTCAGATTGTATCTTGATAAAGGAACACATCTATTG
The DNA here is from genome assembly GCA_016081115.2 of Rehmannia glutinosa. Taxonomy (NCBI): domain Eukaryota; kingdom Viridiplantae; phylum Streptophyta; class Magnoliopsida; order Lamiales; family Orobanchaceae; genus Rehmannia; species Rehmannia glutinosa. The sequence goes on along the minus strand of CM071930.1, from coordinate 1,240,640 downwards.
GCATGCACCCCCACACACTACACAGACATATCAAGTCATGGCACCGAGTCAACATTCGTATGCCACTAGCTCGCCATGTGGCGCCATATTGGTCAATCTGCCATGTCAATAACACGTGATATGTCTTGCCACAAGACCAAGTGCGCCTCTAAAGTGCCAATGTGACGTGCTCTGGCTCCGGCTCGCACAATGCTTGCAACGTCCTCGGTGCATCTTGAGCTAGCTCAAAGGTAATCAACGTTCAATTTGGTCCACTAGAATACACCATAAGAAACTTCACTTAATTATTTCTTATTATTGATGAAATTTTATATAAATAAGTTAAGCATGTGAAATTATATTTCCATGTGGAATATGAATCTACATATTTCTACTCTTTCTTATTTTCATATGATCATTTAAGTGGCATATATATTATATGTATCAATTTCTCATTAACCTAAAATTAATTTTGAGAAATTCAAAAATGTTAAATTGATCAACTCGTGGTGTAGATTACGTTTATACCACTTATTTTCCATATCAAATAAATAATTAAACTCACTTAAATAATTGGTTAAAACCCATTTTCTAAAGCTGATTTACAACATGTTTTAACTTACATAAATTGCACCCTCGAGAGATCTTAAGAGAAATATTTGTTAGCTAAATACAAACGTTTTGTAATTTTGAAAGATAATTGGAGTTTAGACTAAACATCATGGAGTTTTTTATCCCTTTGATAGAAAACAAAACAGAACATAAAAGGTAAATATTGTTCCATTGGATTTTAGATGATTACAAAACTTGCCTTTATTCAATACATTTGTGTCCTATTTATAGAACCTAGCTGATAGATTTATGTTGTCATTTTACAGAGCAAATGAACGGATTTGAGACACTTGGCAGTCATCCCAATAGGCAAGGAAATAGTGAAAATGGCATAAAATATTCCCGTTACATAGAGATGAGAGAGAGGAATAACTCTATTACAGAGAGGACAAGAGCAAGGTAGTGCTAAATTATATTCCAATATCCCCCCCAATCTGAACCAGGTGAAGGAAACACTTTGACACAATTCCTGAACTTGGTGAAAGATTGTTTGCTCAAAGATTTAGTGAGAACATCGGTTTGAGCAAGAGACGGGACATGTTGAACTACAGTATGCCATTCGTAACCTTTTCTCTAATAAAGTGGACATCCAATTCAACATGTTTCATTCGAGAATGCAACACAAGGTTAGCGGCAAGAGCTTCAAAGACTCCAAGTTGTCTCATCAAATTACAGGAATTTTAGTAGGAGGAACTTTTAACTTAGTGAGAAGATTGCAAATACAATTGACTTCAGTGGCACAATTTGCTAAGTTGCGATACTCAGCCTCAGTGTTGGATCTAGAAATAGAAGCTTGCTTCTTAGATCACCATGAAACAATATTATCTCTATGATAAACACAAACCTCGTAATGGATTTTCTATCACCGAGATCTGTGCCCCAATCTGAGTCCGAAAAACCAGTAATGTGAAGATTTAATTTGGAGATTTGTCAAAAAGAAGACCAAAGGTAGGAGTAGCTGCAAGGTATCAAAGCACTCTTTTGATCGCTTTCCAATGAGAGTATATAGGGTGTTGACACTATACACAATGTCAGGTCTTGTAATAGTGATATATTGAAGACCTCCAATGACACTTTGATATAATGTGGCATCAGTGACAGAATTACCAGGGATTTAGACAAATGAGGATAGGAAACCATAGGGGTGACAGAGCCTTTTGCAGCAGACATATTGACCTTTGCAAGTAGCTCTTTAACATAAGTGTTGTTGACAAAGATGTAGGCCTCCATTACATTGCTTTACTTTAATTCCCAAAAACTGATGAATGAGATCAAGATCTTTAAGAGAGAAAGAAGTATCCAACAACTTGACAATTTTATCAACCTATGCAGCATGGTTACATGTGATGAGAATACCATCTACATAGACTAGAATGGGAATGTAAGGATCTGAAGTTTTTCTGAAAAATAGGGAATTATCAGTATGCGAAAAAACAAAACCCAACCAGTGAAGAACCTTTTTCAACTTGAAGTACCAAGCCCTTGGAGCTTGTTTGAGGCCATATAAGTCCTTGTTAAGCTTGCATACAAGATTGTGTGCATGTCTTTTGAACCCATGAGGTTGTTCCATGTAGATGTGTTTGTCCAATTCACCGTTGAGAAAGCATTATTGACATAAAGTTGTCTTACCTTCCATCCAAAAGTAACAGCCAAGGAGAGAACAATTCTAATGGTGACTGGTTTGACAACCAGACTAAAGGTTTCCAAATAATCAAAATCAGGGACTTGAGTATACCCCTTGGAAATAAGCTTTACCTTATATCGAGCAATATTTCCATCAGAGTTTCTCTTGATTCTGTACACCCAATTACAACCCACTAGTTGTTTTCCTGCTGTCAAAGGAACAAGAGTCCAAGTGTGATTATGGACCAAAGCATCATACTCAGCCTTCATGGGTAGAAGCCAATTTTGGTTAGTAAGTGCTTCTTGAAGAGAAGCATGCTCACTAAGGTTGTGCAGAGTAGTAACAAACATTTTAGGCTTTAAGTGACCAATTTTGGATCTAATTACCACATGATGAGCATTTGTGGCAATAGGATCAACCTCAACACCAGTATCAACTTCATGATCAGAAATGACATTAGTTGGACTAAGAGCCTCAACAGAAGGTAATTCAACAGCTAAAGGAACAATATAGTATGCATCCTGAGAGGCAGTATAAGGTTGTGAAGAAGTGGGAAGAGAGTTAGAACCAATAGACATAGGAGACAAGGGATAGGAAGGAGAAGGATTAGAGCAAGGCTGAGCAAGGGATGGAGAGATGAGGGGAAGAGGAGGAGACAAGATAGAATCTTGAGATGCTAAAGCAGGGCTGGGAGGGGTCTTGAAGAGAAAATGATCTTCAATAAAGACAACATGTCTGTTCATGATTATTTTTGCAGAGGAGAGAAGGATTTTATAGCCTTTAATATCCTAAAAATGTAGAAGGAACAACTCTGAATTGCAACTTATTGAAATTATAAGGTCTAATATGAGGAAAGCAAAGACAACCAAACACCTTAAGAAGAGAGTACGATGTTTTTGTTGGAATAAAACTTCAAAAGGCGTCTTAAGGAAAGTTGTTTGCTAGGAGTACGATTAATGATATACACATCAGATTGGAAGGCCTCCACCCAATATTTTTTTAGAACAGATGAATGAGCTAATAGAGCCAAGCCAACCTCAGTGAATTGTGTATTTTTCCTCTGAGCAACCCCATTTTGTTGAGGGATGTAAGGGCAATAAATGCAATGAAGAATACCATTGGTGTGAAGAAATTTGGAGAGGGGCCTAAATACCCCTCCCCAATCACTTTGGACAACTTTAATTTTCTTTCAAAAGTGAGTATCAACAAGGTGCAAGAATGCTTGGAGAGCTTCAGATTTAGTTTTAAGAATATAAATCCAAGTAAATTTAGTATAGTGGTCAATGAAAGCTACATAGTGAAGACTTCCATTTGTGGATTTTGAGGGTGAGGGTCCCCATAGGTTTGTATGAATCAAAGCCAAGGCTTCTTTATACTCAGTTTAGAATCAGGAAATGGTTGTTTGTGAGATTTAGATTGTAAACAAGCAGTACAAAAGGAGCTAAACTTTTTATTGACAAAACAGTTTAGATTACAATTGTGTAGGACTTTAAGAACATCTCATTGGCAACATGATTAAGTCTACAGTACCATATATCTAAACTTATTCTATTTTTGAAAAAAAAAACAGCTGGAGAATCAAAAGTAGAAGCGGCTGAGGACTTTGTGTGAGTTGATGATGGAAGCACAGACTTTGACTGAGGAGTCTTGACTTGATGCAGCTCAAATCTGTATAATCTATTTCTAAGTTTTCCTTGAAGAAGAGTTTTCCCCGTGAATTGATCCTTAACAAAAACAAATAAAGGGGTGAAATTCAAAAAAGACTTGATTATCTTTGGCAAGTTGAGACACACTGAGAATATTTGTTGTTATGTCGGGAACATGCAACAATTTTTTAATAAGAAAGGCATGATAGTTTTTGGAGTGAAGAGATTTAACCGTTGAATTACCAACATGAAGAATAGACAAACATGTGCTATTTCCTAAATGAAGTTGGTTGTTGCCTTGGTATTCTGAAGCAAGATTTAGATTCCGAGAGTCATAAGTGACATGATTCGAAGCCCCAGAATCAGGTATCCAACTATAATCTGAACTTGTATCCTCAGTTGCCAGCATATACAGACATAGAGTTTTGATTCAACCGGGATTGTCCTGCAGCAGGGTAATGAGTTCTCTCATTTTGCTGAGGTCGGTTTGATTGCAGAGAACAGAAGTTTGGATCCATCCTATAGTAGCACTTATCAGTTGTGTGATTAGTCTAACCATAGATTTGGCACATTAACCTTTCATTGTTGAAGTATCTACCCCATCTTCCTCTTGAAGAGCCTCTTCTTCCTCCTCTGTTTCCTGGAGAACCTTTATCCCTATCAGTAAAATTTCCAAGGTTACTGTTTCTTTTGGGGTAGCCTTGAGTGACAACATTTGCAGTGGGCATATTGTCTTATTCATTAGAGAGAACTACAGATTATATTTTTGACTTAAAACTGAGTAAAAGAGCACTGACATCTTTAAAGGTCTATTTTTCTGGACTTGAGGTAATGGTAACGACCACAGGGTCGTACTCACTACCAATACCAGTGAGAGCATGGAGCAGCTGATCGAAGTCTTGTATTTTGTGCCCAGTGGCATCCAAGTTATCACAGCAAACCTTCACCTTATTCAAATATTCTCTCATGGAGAGGTTTTCTTTTTTCATTGTTTGAAGTTGAATCTTATATTGCATAGTCTTGGCACTAGACTGAGTAGCAAAGTTCGATTCAAGAGTTGTCCACATCTCATGACAAGAAGTGAGACCAACCATGAGAATGAAAACACTATCATACAGAGAAGACAGTAGCCAGGATGCAAGTAACTGGTCCTATTTTTGAAATATTTTAAACTCAAGATTAAGAGTATTTTGTTGTATATTAGAGTCTTTGATGAACTTTTGAGGAACTTACATATCTCCTGTGAGATAGGATTCAAGGTCATGGCCTGTCACTGCTGCTAATACTTGTCTCCAAACAAGATAATTTTCATCACTCAACTTCACAGAGATAAGTTGGTGTTGAAGTTGAGTGACTACGTTTGGAATTGAGGAGACTGGGAAGAGGAATCATCAGCCATTGTAACAAAGCTAAAAAAAAAGGGAAGAGTGGTACAAGAGTCAAGAACTAGCCTGCTCTGATACCATGATAGAAAACAAAAGAGGACATAAAAGGTAAATATTGTTCCATTGGATTTTAAATTTTGTTCCATTGGATTTTGGATGATTACAAAGCTTGCCTTTATTCAATAAATACATTTGTGTCCTATTTATAGAATCTAGCTGACAGATTTATGCTGTCATTTTACAGAGCAAATGAACGGATTTGAGACATTTGGCAGTCATCCCAATAGGCAAGGAGATAGTGAAAATTAAATGGCAGAAAATATTCTCGCTACACAGAGATGAGAGAGAGGAATAACTCTGGTACAGAGAGGACAAGAACAAGGTAGTGCTAACTTATATTCCAATACTCTTAATGTAATTAAGGTTTTTCTTATTATTTGCTTATCATGGGGTGTCGAAATATAGTTAGTTCGTTTTATGGTGATAATACATCGTTTAATTTTTAAATTTTTTTTTTTTAATTGTATCTCGTATAGGATAGTATTATATTGAAATTGGTATTATGTTATATATCAAATTAAATTGGAGGAAATTTGTAACTTTGGATGGGAATCGAACCTATCCCTCATAGATCATTCAAAAGATCCATCGATGTGTCTTATTGCATGGTTATTATTGTCTATTGAGGTCCTACCGTGCGTGTGCAATGCCCCTTAATTTCTAACCCTAAAAATAGCAGAAATGTCAAAAACCCGATTGTACCGTATCACAACAAAATGTTACGATCAACGAAAAAGGTTTCACAAGGGCTTCATTTTCATTCGTATTAAGATAATGCTACATTGCTCAAGATTGGGACTTTGGGCAAATCACTTTGATTTCTCAATGTGAAACTTCAAAATATAGTGAATTCGCTGACTCAACAGTTTTACAATATATTAGCTCTCTAATCTTTGCTATATGGACAAGAAGAAGATTTATATTTATTTGAAGTAAATTAAGATGTTTCTGTCAGGATTAGGGTTTCAAAATGCTACAGCAGCTCGAATAATTAAGTAATTAACTGCATATATATATATATATATAGATATTATATTTCTTGTTTCTATATTAGACGTGAGTTTAACTTTTTCGTGCTTCATGTGATGTATTGATTCCATAACTATCTTAATAAAACATATTATATAAAGTGAAAAGTCAAAGGTAATTAAATATGTAAATAAAAGTAATTGGCGGAATCAAATGGTGTTGGTTTTGTGTCAAATAAATGACAGGTTTTGTCCCACATCACTTGTGGAATAAAAGGGATGTGAGTCTTTTTTGTATTCTCTAGCTAGTATGGAGAGTTGGGAGAAAGGTGTAATTTAGTCAAATGTTTGTAAGAATGTAGGGGTACTGGGGTCGGGAGAGATAATGTTTGTGTGATTGTAAAGATATTTCAAATAGTGGAATTTCATTCTCTGTGAGTCGTGGTTTTTCTCCAGTATTGGAGTTTCCACATAAATTCTTGTGTTGTGAATTATTATTTTTTTTATTTTATTTTTCAGTTATTTTTGTTTGTCCCTAGGGGATAAATGTGGGATCCGATTTTCCCAAAAAGTGATATCAGAGCCCAAGTTGGGTCTCTTGAAATTCTGAGTATGCTTTATGGCCGCAACAATGTCTAACCCACATCAAACAATGTTTCTTGAGTGGGTTCTGGGAGTCTCATTTGGAAGCAGTTGTTCATCAGACTAAGGTGGTTAAGCAGGTGGAGAAATTCAATGGAAGGCTCAAGTTTGGCTTATGGAAATTGTATGAGTCAATGATGTGTTTGTACAATCCGAGTTACACAAGGCTTTGAAGGTGAACTGTCAAGGTGGAGTTGATCATGCAAATAACTCCTAAATCGGGCTAACATTGTGAAAGTGAGGATTTTCCCTAATGAGGAAATGTATGTAATTTTCAGTTGACATGAAAGAGGATGTGGTAATGTTAGTGGATCCAGAAACTTGTACATAGGCATTGACTTGTCATTGATGCAGAGTGCGGTAGAATTTCACACAGGTATTGATTTGACATTGATGCAGGGTGTGTCGTGGAATTTACACATGGGTATCAATTTGGCATGGATACAGGGTGTGTGTTATATTAATGATTGAAGCATTTCCATGAGAGCCAAAAGTTGGAAGTTGCACTATAAATTTTGTCGGATTTTCCGACATGTGTCGAAGAAATTCTTTTTTTTTAATAAGTTGGGAGTACTAGTTAGAGAGTAAGGGATAAGTTTCAAAGAAACTGAAAGATACCAGATTCGAATCCTAGTCAATATCCTTACAAAGGGTGAGCAATACCACTTGAGCTACAAGCTCGTGATTTGTCGGAGAAATTCTTAGAATGGTTGATTTTAAGTGGTCTACGCATATGGTGGAGTAGGATTCGTTGGTTTGAGAATGATCGTTCTCTGGTTTAAGAGTCATGATTGTGGGTGAAGACAATTGAACTTCTTTTATTTTCTCAATGTGGAGTTTGTTGGTTGTGTGTTAAATAAAAGAAGGGGTATTGTCCCGCATCACTTGTGGAACAAAAGGAATGGGAAACGGCTATTTAAGAAATCTATGTGGTATGGTTTCAAGTACACCAATTAATAACACTTTAGGCCGCGATTGGATGTCAATGAGAATCTATTTTCGTTCCGTTGGAGAATTTTTTTTACCGAACATATGATTGTTTATGAAAATTTTCAAAAAATATACTATTCTCTCTCTTTCACCATTTCTCATTTTTTTCTCTTATCAATCAAATCTACACATTTTTTCACAAAAAACTAATCATTATTACACATTCTCCCACAAATTTCACTATTCACATACTCACATATTTCTAACTACCAATCACATTCAATCATTATTTTACTATTTTTAAATCAAATCAACTCTCATCATTACTTTTTCATCTCACATTCAATCACACTCTCAAAATTCAATATTTTTTTTCCAAAATTTTTTTCACCACTATTCTCTGGCAAAATGAAAATTTTCAAAATGAAAGCATATCCAATCACGCCCTTAACCTTTGTGTTTTAACTCTAGTTAAATTTCTTTCTTGTATTTTATAGTATGGAGAGTTAGGAGAGATGTGGGGGTTAGCCAAGAGTTTGTAAGAGTGTGGGGGTATTGAGGTCGGGAGATAGAATCTCTATGTGATTGTAAAAATATTTCACATAGTGAAATTTCTTTCTCTGTGGGTCGTGGCTTTTCTTCGATTTTAGAGTTTACACGTAAATTCTTGTGTTGTGGATTGTTTTTATTTTTCATTTTATTTCTCGGTTATTCCTGTTTGTTCCTAGTGGATGAATGTGGGATCCAATTTCCCAACAAATGGTATAGTTCTTGTAAACGTCATTAAATATTTAAATTAAAAAAACCATCATAAAGAAGAAACTAAACAGATCATTTTTTTAAAAAAAAAAAAAGAAGAAGAAGAAGAGATATGCTAAATATCATGATCATGATTGGCATATTCCTTAGCATATGATCTGGAGAATTCATCCGTCATATACTCTCGTCCGATTTTTTTCTTTTTTTTTAAAAAAAAAAGGTTATATATTAGAAAGTGTGTTATAATTAACCACTAATTAAGAGGGTATTAAACAAACAACTTTTTATAAATTAATCCGAAAAGATTTCATTTTTAATTATTAAAAGTAGAAAGATGCTTTTTATTTAATTCATAATTAAAATTTTGGTGTTAGTATCCGTTTACTTGAATATATTATAATCCAAGTCGAATATTACAAAGCTTGTTTCATTCCTTTGGAACATTGTGGTTTTAATCAATCGAACTGTAGCGATCTGTTTGGCGTTAGGGAAAGCAACAACCTTAACATGACTTGCCAACGTTAACGCTGATATCCGGCATAAAATTTATCTAATTTTGATCATCATGAAAACAGTCATTCAATTGAATCAAACTTGAAATAAATGTCAACAAACCATAAAGCCGTTTTAATATCACGAAATACAACATTTTTCATAAGAAAAACTGAAACAATTCCACAAGAAAAATCAAGTAACTTTGCCCTGAAACAATAAGTGCTAGGCTGCTGGCAGTTATACCTTTCTAGATCAAAATTACACCGACACCAAATGAAAAGAGAAAAAGGAAAGGAAAATAAAGTGTATATAGTGGTCAATTGTGCCCGGTTTTTTAATTCAACCTTTTTCTCTTTTTAACACAATATGAAATGACTCATTTAAAGATTAAATCTCCTTTTAACCGCCGATTATATTCGTTTTAAATTAGCTAAATTTTGTCGAAAGATATATCAAAATTAAATGCACTAACAAGTTTTCAAAAAAATTTAACTTAAGTATTCTTAATTTTGAAGCAATACGAGACATATCTATAATTTATTCTTGCATTTCCTTTACTCTCATACCTTATTGAGATCATATTTGTCAAAAGCATACTAATTATCACATGTTTAATATCATAGGTGCACGCGCAATTCTGATAAATATTCGCCTTCATTTGGAATGTTTACTACATAAGTTTCACGCACACAACCTTTTGTACAAAATAAGATGTCTGGACTCTGGAGCTTATAAGCTGTTTTTTAAAAAGTAGGGGAACCCCAACTTTTTTTCAAAATAAGATCTATTTCAACATCCTCCTTTAATTTTGACTATTTTAACTACAAAATTGTCAATATTACTAACATCTTAAAAGCTACATCATCTTATTTTTATCCAAAAGATCTAATATCCTATAAGCTCCAAAAATAACTTATAAGATGTAAGAGCTTATAATATCTTTTAAATAAGCTTAGACAAACGCCCTCTTACTCAATAATAAATTTAACTTGAATGTTCTTAATAAAACTTAGGTTTTGATACCATTGTTCAAGCACCAAGGATAACCAGATTTGGAAATTGAAATCATATAGTCTCTTTTAAACTTTAAGGACCAAGCGCAATGTCTTGCATATAGGACTTATATATATAAGCTAATATGTAATTTATAGGACCATAAAATTAAAGATTCGAAACATATATAACTAAATATCCAAGTTTAAACAGATTTTAGGATTGAATCTCAAAATAGACCAACTTGCTAATGAAATTTCCAATTTTCCCTGAGATTGATTATGTTGAGGAGATAAACCTAAAAGAGGGATTAGTATATTGGGTTGAGTCTTATTCCATAGCAAAATGGCTAAAATGAATGGCTCATGACATGATGACAAATGGAGTGCAAAACCAAGCCATACAACATCAAAAAATAATTTAGTCTAAGTTCTTAACACAAAAAATCGTATAAACTTCTAGATTGTACACTACAAGAAAACAATCAAATTCCAACAAAATAATTCCAATGAAATAGAAAATTGTTAGAATTTTAAAAATTCCAACGAAAATTCCAATGCTACATTATACCGTTGGAAAATTCCAATGAAAATTCCAACGTTAAATAAAACCGTTGGTATAAGATGTTGAAATTCATGTTGGAATTTAAAATTCCAATGGAAATTCCAACACCACAACTAACCGTTGGAAAATTCCAACGGATTCCAACATTAATAATAAACCATTCGAAATACTATTGGAATTTTAAAAATTCCAACAAAAATTCCATCGCTAAAGCATAACGTTGGAGTTTTTTAAAATTTCAACAGAAATTCCAATTGTACAACATGTTGTAGGAAAATTCCATTGGAAATTCCAATACCATTGGAAAATTTCAATAGGGGTTAAAAGATTTGATTGTATAATCCATATCAATAAAATATATATTCTATTTTGGATTCAATCATATTAAAATTACATGGTTAAATGTGCTTGACTTGGGACAAATTGATGATGAGTGACCTACTGAAAAGTTAAAGATATTAGATAATGAGATAAATTGATTGAATATTCCAACATATACACCATTGGAATTACAATTGGTCTAATTCCAATAGTATAATCTCATTGAAATAACTGTTAGAGTTTTTTCTAATGATTAAATATATTCCATTGATATAACTCTGTTGGAATTAGTGTTAGAAAAAATATCGGATTTCTTTCCAACGGTTATATATTCCAATGGATAAATAATATTGGAAATTCCGTCGGAATATTTTTCCATTGGAATTTCGTCATTCCAACGGCCATTTTACCAACGATGCATTTTATGTTGTAATTTCCGTTGGAATCTATAATTCCAATTATAATTGACCAAATTCCAACAGATTTTTTTCGTTGGAATTTCCTTGTTTTCTTGTAGTGGTATAGAATACATTTTATTTTTGAAACAAAAACTTTTAAGATACTACATATTATTTTAAAATAGGCTATTGAAGTGTATAAAATTAATTTTTTTCATGTATCTTATAAAACGTTATTAATGTAAATTTTATAATTATAAGGCACAAAATTAGAGGATTTAATTATTTAGAACATTAAATATTCAGGACAAGAAGCTTATAAGATACTTCGTCCATCCCAAAAAGATAAGTTACTTTTCCTGTTTCGTTCGTCTTGTTTCTTTATTGAGAGTATTAATTACACAACAATAAACTAAAGTGCCCTGTTTAATTCACTTTGAATGATATATCACCATTTAATGCAAGGGCAAAAAAAAAATTATGGAAAACATTTATAATATCAGTTACATTTATTATGTTTTCTTAATCTGTGTGAGTTGTTCTACTCGCCTATCTTTATGGAATGGAGGGAGTACTAAATTCTTATTCTGGGACATAAGATAATTTTGTCTGAAAATCTTACCGGCCAAAGACTTTTGTAAATTATGAGCCTCGTATACATTTTCCAAGATATTTGAATTTAATTATAAGCTTACTATTTCTAAGTGAATTAAACATGTGATCAAAGTTAGAAATAAATTAAACCAGGAGATAGTTGAAGGTTTTTGTGAAGATAGAATAATTCAAAACTAAATATGGCAATTCACAATAATGATATATATACACACATAATCTAAGCTGAGGTTTTAAAATTAATATATATCAGCTATCAACCATCCACCTTTAATTTCTGTGCAATTATGAGTCCAGCCTTTGATTCTTAACGGCAATAATTCCATCACAAGGAAGTAGGAACCCAAAATAATTGTAGTAATACAAATTAATAATATTAGTATCAGTTCACCAAGGGAAAAATTGCTTGGCAATGTGTCAACTCCAAAGCCTATGACGATTCTACTTTAATTTTGTGCTAAATTACAAACTATTTTGTCCACAATGGGAATGCATGATTATAAGCTCTCATATATGTCTTCTAGTATAAAGGATTTCCACCAATCAAGATTCCACTAACTTAATTCAGAAAAAGTTAAAAATAAAAAAAATTTAATACACCATTAATTAATCTTAGGTCCTATAAATATATTGTCACAACCTCCATACTTTCTTCAAATTAAACCATATGTGTTTGTGAAAAAAACAAAAACAAAATATACATATTGACATCAATGGCTTCCTTTGCATTTTCTACCATCAAACCCTATAGTTATGATAACTCGAAAAACATTGATAGGTCTTATCGACTAAAACAAGAATCATCCTTGTTTGGGAAAACAATTTCTATTGAGAAAAAGATTTTCAGTAGGGAACTGTGTGATGAAAATCCAGGGTTAAGTATCTCAAATGTTGCAACTAAACCACCTGTAATTGTTCCTTCCAAACAAGACGCAGAGAATAATCGGAAGCTTGTGGCGTGGACTAGTGTGAGGCAAGAGCGATGGCAAGGAGAGCTTCATGTTCAAGGGAAAATTCCACTCTGGCTGGTACGTAAACCTTGTTTGGATCACATATTAAAAAAAATCTTATGTAAAATTATTAGAATTAGTATTAATAATAGATAAATACAATATATATATTTGGGGAACGGGGATGGGAATGAAGAATCCCTTTTTATCTAATCGGAATAGGAAGGGGGATGGGGATATAAATACCATCCATGTCCCATCCTCGGTTCTAAAGAAACGGGGAATCCTCATCCTTCCTCCCATCCTTGAATTAACAGGTGAATCTCTATCTCATTCTATTTGGTCCCAACCCAACAGGGATGGTTCCCTGTGGGGATATTGTCATCCCTAAATATAGGAGATAGAATTCATAGAACTATCAGAAAAATATACATTCAACAATACAAAATGCTTCACAGATATACACCTAGTGCATCGCACGGTAAAAAACTAGTGTAACTAGTAACTAAGTTGTATTGTATTTCTGGAAATTTTCTTCTTTATCAATAATTTCCTTCATCCAAACAAGTTATTGATATTCTGTCAAAAAAAACTAATTAAATTAATTATACGTGCGTGTATTAAATACGTGTTCTTAACGTTGTGTATCACAGAATTTCTGCTATGATCTATTGAGATCAAAATAGTTGGTGTGCCAGTATATATAATATATATATATATAATATATATATAGTACTTTCAAGTATAAATATATAATAACTTTAAGAGCTTGTCGTAGCCATTATATAATGCAGAAGAATTTCCATGATATGAAGAATGATTTTTATTTTTTTTAAATCACATATAAGTGGGAGTTTTAAATCACATGAGATGATTTTTAAGAGTATTCTACTCATTAATTTAAAAATATATCTTCTCCTCCACTAAAATGTAATCACACCAGGGTTGGTGATTAATTAGTTTAAATATAAGTCACAATCTCTGGACCCTGGATTTCCATTCCAAATATATTGCTTTACTGGCTATATGGGACCCAAATTAAATAATTGGTTGATTTAATTTGTTCCCATGCAGAATGGAACATACCTAAGGAATGGTCCGGGGCTATGGCACATCGGAGAGTACAACTTCCGCCACCTCTTCGACGGCTACGCCACCCTCGTCCGCCTCCACTTCGAGAACGGCCGCCTCGTAATGGGCCACCGTCAGATCGAATCGGAGGCGTACAAGGCCTCCAAGAAGCACAACAAACTTTGTTACCGAGAATTCTCCGAGGCCCCGAAACCCGACAATTTCTTGGCCTACATCGGCGACCTAGCCAACCTATTCTCCGGCGCTTCGTTGACCGACAACGCAAACACCGGGGTGGTCAGACTGGGCGATGGGCGAGTCGTTTGCCTGACAGAGACCATCAAGGGATCCACCGTCGTGGACCCGAACACGTTGGACACATTAGGGCGCTTCCGTTTAGTGACAATGGGTGGGGCTGGTGCACTCACCACCCAATTGTCACGATAGTGACTTCTTGACTTTACGGGATTTGATAAATCCTGGGTACTTAGTGGTCGTGATGGACCCTTTAACAAATGAGAGGAAAGTGATGGGCCGGGTCAAGTGTCGGGGCGGGCCATCACCGGGTTGGGTCCATTCGTTCCCCGTGACGGAGCATTATGTGGTGGTGCCGGAGATGCCACTTAGGTATTGTGCCCAGAATTTGCTAAAGGCGGAGCCCACGCCATTATATAAGTTCCAATGGCACCCTGAGTCCAAGGCTTACATGCATGTTATGTGCAAAGCTAGTGGCAAAATTGTAATTCTTTTATATCATCTTACGTTATAAAACATCATTTTGAAATAGAAGATCTGAACTGATAAATATCTTATCTTAAGTGTTTATTCATGATAATTCGATTTGTTTTCTTGAATTATAAAAGGTGGCGAGCGTGGAAGTTCCTTTATTCGTGACATTCCATTTCATCAACGCGTACGAGGAGAAAGACGAAGACGGAAGGGTTACAGCCATCATCGCCGATTGTTGTGAACACAACGCCGACACCACCATCTTGCAGAAGCTCACACTCCAAAATCTCCGATCATATTCCGGCCAGGATGTCCTACCAGATGCAAGGTACAACTTCTATAGCGTAAAGTTGAGCTTTTTTTCAGATATTAATAGTAATAGCATATCTACAGTTAATTGAAGTAATTAATCAGTGATTGGAAGAATATTGGTTTGGGTTTGCATGTATTCGCTTTATTGTGAAAAGTTCTGTTCTCTCCACTAATTTACTTATAGTAATTAAATTTGAATAAATCACTAGTTAATTAAGTGCCTCCACTGTTTCAATGGGGATAATCATTTTCGTCATCCTTGGTGAAAGCAAAAGGGCACTTTCTTTTGTTGGTGGTGCCGCAAAATTAAAAGCTATCTTAATTAGTTCTTTCTGCATGCATTGTTATTACTTAGGGATAATTACATAAAAACCCCTGAGGTTTGGATTACAAAGAAACCCAGGCATTTTTGAAAATTACAAACAACTCTTTAAGGTTTTATTCTGCTTACATCTTCCCCCTTCATAATCCAAAAACATTTCAAAAAAACTACCCTGATATTTGTAGTTAACCTCTTAAATTTAAGACAAAAAATCAAACCTGATAGGGCTTTTCGTAATTCTAAAACATCTCTGGATTTTATTGTAATTAGCCCAAACCTTGGGGTTGTTTTTGTAATTATCCCTATCACTTATCACAAGTTTTTTTTGGGATATTTACAGAACCCCCTAAAATTCCGGGCTAATTACAAATAAATCGAGGGTTATTTGAAAATTACAAAAAAAAAAAAATCCTGTAATTTGATTTCGTCTTAATTTCTTCCCCTTTATAAAGCCAAATATTTTTTCAAAATCCCCATAATATTTATAGAATATTACAATTACCCCCTTAAATTTAAGATATTCAAACCTGAAGGGGTTTTTTGCAATTTTGAAACATATTTGGATTTTATTGTAACTATCCCTATTTTTTCTTTTTCCTTTTGAACTAAGAAGCCAATCAAGTGTTCTTAGAAGAAACATGCACTACAAGAAAATTCCAGTTTACCGACAGAATTTACCGACAAAAATGATTTTGTCACTAAATTTTACAATTACCTACAGAATACCTACAGAATAAAAAATATCATTTTCCTCCAAATTATACCAACAAATTACCGACAGATTACCGACAGTTTTTCAATTACCGACAGATTTTCTGTAGGTATTTACCAACAATTTTAGATTCTGTAGGTAAAATATTTACCTACAATAGTTTTACCTACAATGATTTTACCTACACTTTATAATTTTCTTAACATTTACCTATAGATTTTTCTGTAGGTAAACTGGTTTTTTCTTGTAGTGATGTATAATGCCTGATGCAAGAATGATAATCAAAGTAAGTACCATGTAAATTACAGGGTTGGGAGATTCAGGATTCCAATGGATGGTAGCCCATATGGGAGTTTAGAGGCAGCATTAAATCCAAATGAACATGGGAAAGGCTTGGATATGTGCAGCATAAACCCTGCTTTTCTAGGAAAGAAATATAGATATGCTTATGCCTGTGGTGCTCAGAGGCCATGCAATTTCCCCAACACCCTCACAAAGGTATATATACACACACAAACAACAAAACTCATCACCCTCTTCATTAATAGATGAACTAAATAAAGCCAATTAACTTATCTTGAGGTGTTTTGCAGATTGACTTGATGGAGAAGAAGGCAAAGAATTGGCTCGACGAGGGCTCTATACCCTCTGAACCCTTCTTCGTGCCCCGCCCGGGTGCAACAGAGGAAGATGATGGTAAGCTGAAAATATGATTTACGGATAATTACAAAAAGGCAAAATTGCAAAATTAGTCCTGTAATTATAAGGCGGTAGCAAAAAGGTCCTGTAAAAATCACATTTTGCAAAAATATCCTGTAACTATAGCAAACTCTCGATTTTGGTCCTGCAAAATGCACGGTTTGCAAAATAGTCCTGTAACTATATGTAAATCATAATTTTGGTACTAATTTCACCGAATTTCAGTCACGTGAACGACACATGTAGTTCCCAATTACCTGTGAAACTAGGACCAAAATTGAGATTTTCATACAGTTATTGGACTATTTTGCAAAATGTGCATTTTGCATGACCAAAATTGAGACGTTTATATAGTTACATGACATTTTTACAAAACATGATTTTTACAGGACCTTTTTGCTATAACTCTATAGTTATAGGACTAATTTTGCAATTTTGCCTTACAAAAATTACCCATAAGGTTTATCCTAATTACAAAAAAAAAACTCCAATTATTTTTCAAAAATACAATTTAGCCCCTCAAAGTGTAACAAACATGAAACACCCCCTTGATGTTACATGACAAATATTCCTTTATTGAGGGTGGTAATTCAGTTTGTATAAGATAAACAAATCTCAAGGGGTTACTTGTAATGTTTTGAAAGATAACTGAGTTTTTTTGTAATTAGGCTAAACTTCACGAGTAGCAACAAGCATAATAACTGATACTGAATATATATGTGTGCCAATGTAATAATGCACAGGGGTGGTAATCTCAATGATCACCGACAAAAATGGGGAAGGATATGCAGTATTATTGGATGGAACCACATTTGAAGAAATTGCAAGAGCAAAGTTCCCTTATGGTCTACCTTATGGACTACATGGATGCTGGGTTCCAAAGACATGAAATTTACAGCAGATACTATTGCTTACGTAAATTATCGTATTGCGTAAAGAAGCCTTTAGATATGAGGGTCTCTGATGCAGATGATATTATTATGATGAGATTGTTTGTTATGTGACAATCAATAAGATGTTAAATAGGGGTATATGTAAGAAATCATGTGATAGGGAGCAGAATTGTTAGCCTATGCTCCCTTCAGTATTACTTTTTTGTTTGTGTAAAATGCAGCTAGTTTTATAAAAATATCCTTTTTTCTTTGGGTTTATTACAAAAAGTACCCATGAGGGGTAGCTACAAAAAAAAACTCTACTGAGTTTCAAAATTACAAAAGTACCTCTGAGGTTTATTCCGCCTAACCGTTGGAATTTGCTGACATCATAAAACAATGACCTGAAAATCCACAAATGCCCTTGCGGTACAGGCAAAACTGTCCTTTGGTTGTTTTTTTTCAATAAGTTGGGAGTACTGGTTGGAGGGGAGGGGAGGGGATAAATTTCAAAGAAAGTGAAAGATACCGGGTTCGAACTTTAGTCAACACCCTTACAAAGGGTGAGCGATACTACTTGAGTTACAAGCTCGTGGTCTATCCTTTGGTTGTTGACAACCAATAACCTCCCCATGAATTCTTTTTATAAATCTTGCAAATACCAACTTAAAGTATTCAAGGTTTTACTAACTTATCAGTGTTATCACTAGCTAACTTAAGCATATCTACAAACTGAAATTGGAATAAAACAAACACAAGAATAACTGAAAATTATTTAACTTCTGTAAATTACATAACATTTAGAAGGAAAAAAAAAAAAAAACACCTGGTATCTTTCAAATACCCCCTCTAGTTACGAAGAATAAACAACTTTCACTCCTCTGGTTTTCTAAACTAGATGGGGGTAATTTTCAGTACACTTATTTTCTTTTTTTCTTCTTTTTCTCCTCTTTTTGGAATTCTGTGAGGGGGCATCATTGACTTTATACAAATTCCATTAGTTTTACCGCAAACCCTCAAAACCTCAGGGGTACTTTTTGTAATTTTGAAACTTAGCTGGGTCTTTTTGTAATCACCCCAACCTCAGGGATACTTTTTTGGGGTAGACAGAAAAAAGATAAGAAACAAGAAAGTCAGATACCATACCATTGCATAACTCAGAGGCCTGTGGATTAATAGAATCACAATGTATTATTGAGAGTTGATGAATCTGTGATTTATTTTCCTAATTGACAAAATGGGCAATTTCATCCTCTTGTTTGAATGTATTTTTAATAGCATGACAAACGGTAAGATGAGCCTCAAATAATTATCAACTGCACTATCTAAACTCGCTTCCATTTTCTGGAAAACAATCTTAATTTTTCTATAGTGAAGGCTCGATTACCTTGGACTCAACACTTAGAGCAAAGCCGCAAGCTACAAATCCGACAGCCCCAAAACCTCAGTTTGATTGCTGAGCAGCTGATTAATTCAAAAGAATTATCTGTAAAATCATTTTTGATCTGTATACACTGCATCAACATCGTCTAGCTCAAGCAGTTTGGACATCAACTCCTTGTTCAAGTCCATAGCCTCATCATCAACCTGTAATCCAGGAAATAAATAATAGAAAGCTTATGTTGCGGATTTAGTGGCATATGATGCTAATGTTTGCTTGTAAGAAGCTTAAAAAATTGAAAAATTGCATGAAGAACTAAATAATACAAATCAAATCTCCGATATTGTCGTACCTCAACGGGTGTTAAGGGAAGAAGCTCAAATCCATTGTCAGTTTCAAAAGTTATTCCTTCCTCGCGTAGTTTCGACAGTACTGTGGTGTAGTTTTCCATCGAACTTACAATTTTATAGTGCCTATGACCAAAAGAACATGATAGATTTAAAAACATGAATCGTGTGGGATTGTTTTAATTGTCGTACAGATAGATAAAAAAACAGTGTGACAGATTTTTGGCCATTTCTCCGCAACAAAAATGTTTTTTAGCCATTTTTTAGTTTTATTGTCCACTGTTGCCTTTTTTCATTTCTCAAGACCAGTACATTTCTCGGTACGGTACCGAGAAATGTACCACACTGATTTTTTTAGAAATGGCCAAGTACTTCCCCAAAGAATACAAGAAGGGTATGACCGTCAGTTTTTAGTCAAAATAGCTGAAAAACAAAAATTGGTTATATTTCATTTTCATAAAACGCAATTTGGCTTATTACCACATAAAAAAAATGTAGTCAAAAATACAATTAATATGAAAGTGTACAAACCATTTGATGAGAAATTATCTTGAATAGAAACATGACATAAATTAGGAAAAATTGATAAGATTTCCAAAAATAGAAATACAACGAAACAGTCTCTTGTACCTTTCCGAGTCTTCTTCGGGATCATCTTCGTCAATTGAGGGTTCAATGACGTCATCAGCACCAGCATCTAGAGCAATGGCAAGAAGCTGATCTTTGTCAGCATCTTTAGCCTTTATATTTACAACCCTAGCACGTTTAAATTTGAACATAATCGATCCAGAATCTGCCATTTTCCCACCATAGTCCTTCACAACCTCTCTAACAGCCGCCACAGATCTGTTCACTTTATCAGTTAACACCTGAACAATCATTCCTGCTCCACCATACCCATAGACCTGCGATACAGAATGTTCGATAATTGCAAAATGGCCAAAACAGTGAATACGAGATTTCTCACAGAATTTCTCAAATACTACGTAGCCAACTACCTCATAGAATTTTTCAATGAAGGCTTCTTGACCTTTCTCTGACGCTCTTTTAATGTTGCGGTCTATAATATCCCTGGGTATATCAAGCTCCTTTGCTTTCTCAAATAAAGCAGCTAAAGCTGTATTGGATACCGGACTGGAACCACCTTTCTTGACCCTGAGATGTTTATAAAACACAGTCATGACCCAAGTAAAAGTAGCACTAGGGTTGATCTTGAAAAATTAAATTAAAAATTCAGAATTCTTGGAGGTCGTTTAGGAGAAGGCATATAGGAAAGCAGGAAACATGGGCCACGCCGTGAAAATGGAATTTTCAAGATGGAGTTTACTAGCTCCGGCATTCTATCTCTTTTTACGCAGAAACGTAATTTTCATCTTTTCAATTTAGTTTACATGAATATAATGTCCACAAGTATAATGTTTCGGCTATTTTCATTTAATGTGAACATCAATGCTTATACATGGGCTTTTATGAAAGTTAGGTAATGGTGGAAATAATTATAACCTAAATAACAAACAAAATCTCTGGCAATTACAAAGGCCAACATAGTACAGGAAATTGAGAATATAATGTGGTTATGAAATCTACTTTTCATTTTTCATGAACAAAAGCCACCTCAACTCAGTGGTTTTGTGTGGATTTCTGAAGTAAATGAGTGTTATTCTCCATCGAGTCTCTTCAAGTACAAGTTAGCAGATATGTTAAAAATTATGTTATACCATGTTGGCAAAAGGTCAGAGAAACTAACTTACGCAGATACAACTTCCTTCCCAAATCTCGCGTACAGCTTTGCCTTCTTAGCATCCTGGGCAGTCTGCATAAAAGAAGTAGACCAAAACCATGAAAAGAAACTAACCAACAAACATATTTTGTTTCTTGATATTCTAGTTCTCCCTTTTTTCTTTTTTCCATTGGGTTTCATATACTCTTAGTCAAATTAACAAAGTTAGAGATCAAGCCAATTCATGCTGCTTACACTGTGGGGATTAGTCTTGCAAAAAACATTCATTATACCAGTGTAACTAGCAATATAAAAAATCTGATAAATCTATAATGTCCGCAAGAATAGTTGTAAACTGGTCATTATTTGAAGCATTTTTTTCTGGTTGAAAAAGAATAGGCTTTTAAGATCTGGTCATTAAGATAATGCTGAATGCATATCACCTTGCAGATTAATGCTAAGCAAGCAGAAAGAGGTGTGAAACAAAGGCCACGAGCAACGCTCTAAGAGAGTTGGGAAATAATCAGAGTTCATTTTCAGCAGTCGAAAAACAGACGCAATAAAATTCATAGATACCACATACCCATACTTCCAAGAATTTAATCCCATCTCCTCTTTTGGTAAATATCCATTTCTTAAACAAAAGCACGGTTGAAATAATTTAGATGCTTGGAGTTAGACCCTCCAAATTTGAATGAATGGGTTCACATTCACATTGACTGGATTATTTATATCTTCATCTTCAAGGCCCTAAGTCCCCCCAGCAGGCAAAGCTATCTCAGTATTTTCTTCAATCAACATATTTATTTTTTTTTAACGAAAATAGCAATAATTTATCTAACGTAATCGGTCTTCTAATCATAAATATAATAACTAAATATTTTCTCCAGAAGATAAAGATTAAAAAGTCACATTCAACACACAATATGAATAAAATACCTTTCGACCAGCAATTTTACAGGATCGCCGGCCCATACACAACGGGGAGCAAGTTGAGATCTTTCTATCAGGACTTCCAAATTTAAGCCCAGGAAATAAAACCCATGTGCCAGAAGCCGAGTAGCAAGATAAAGATGACAGCTTTCGACTCACAAAACCTGCCCCTGAACCACAATCAACAAGAAAGTATATGTGATGAAAACCCCATCTATAATACCAAAAAAGAAAAAACAATAATTATTCCGAAAGGAAAAGAGAGAAGGGTTTAACTATGATGAAAGAGGGAGTTGGGGGGTTTAAGAGAAACCCCATTTGAAAATCTGACGAGTAATGAACCAACAGCTCTGATTGTTAATGAAGAAGACATTTTTTCGATTTCTTTACATGGAATGGAGATTATTTCTTCTTATCCTTAAATTCCTCCGAAATTCATGCGCACTCCCCCGCCCTCTTCTTTTTTTTTTTTTTCGGGACAAGAGTGGTTTTAGGATGCCTGTTGTTGCCTGTCCTCCTCTTCCTGGTTTGCTGTAGCTGGGGATGTGTAATTGTTTGGGTGGGGGGGGATTTTTGCAGGAAAAATGCAAAAATGGTCCTGTAAGTTTAGGTATTAACAATTTTAGCCCTGTATCTTTTTGAAGGTTATTGATTTTTTTAGTATTTGACCTATAGGTATTTTGCTGGTTTGGTAACTGATACTTTCGAGTTACCAATTTAGTACCCATACTTCACATTTTTTTATAAATTGGTACCTATTCATTTTTAAGGACGAAAATGCCCCCAAGAAACATAAGTTAATTTTTTTCAGTATACTTATTTAAATTATAAAATCAACTAAAACTTTTAATCAATTTAATTAATAAAAAATAAAAACTAGTTTCTAAAAATATTAATGAATTTTTAGAAAAATAAAATTTATTACAATACACTAAATTAGTAAATTAATAAATATAAATTAAAATTTAATTAATCGAGAAGAAAAATTAGTTTAGTTAATTAAATTTAACAATTAAAATGAAAATTAAATTCAAAATTTAAAATTAAGATAGTAAATAAGAAAATCAGCAATTTTTTATTAATATATTAATTTTTTATTATTTTTTTAATCGGATTTTAAAAAAATTGTTTTATTTTTTACCATTAAGAATTTAATAATAAAATTTAAATAACAAGAAGTTATTTAGTAAATAAATTTATTTTTAAATTTAGTAATTGTAATTAAAACTTAACTTTTTAAAAAAAAAAAAAAAATATGGGGGTATTTTCGTCCTTAAAAGTGAATAGGTACCAATTTATATAAAATGTGAAGTATGGATACTAAATCAGTAACTCAAAAATGTCAGGTATCAAACTAGCAAAGTGTATATACGTCAGGTACTAAAAAATCAATAACCTTTTTTTTTATTCTGTATTTTTTTTTTTACATGAAACATCCCACAATGGGATGGGAGATTAAGGGTGTATCCCCAACCTATTTTATTGATTCAATGTTCAAGAATGCATGAAGACCCTATCAATTAATGCCTTCTACATTTTTTGAAAGAAGGCAAACCAATTTGATCAACTCTACAAAAACCTGTTATCCTATGAGGTATAGTTCCCTTCTCTAAAAGTATGAAAAATAAGAAAAGACTTAGAATGAAGACTATTATAAACTTGAACAAGAATGCGGGAAATTGATCAATGTCCTGGAAAAGCATTTGCAATAGTATTGCATAAAATCTGTGAATCTGTTTCTATCCACAAATTTGGAAGTTGTTATGTTTGAAGAAGAGTGGGAGCAGTTCCCAAAGCTTAAAATTCAGTTTGAAGAGGTGTAGACATTCCATCTATGTGTGCAGCAAAGGCCCATAAGATGCCACCCTGGTGATTTCTGAGAATGCCTCCTAAACCAACAGAATGAGATTGGCCCTTGTAAGCACCATCTTTGTTGAGTTTAAGCCAATGGGGTTTGGGAGGTTTCCAAATAACTGGAACATGTATTGGTGGAGCAGGGGCAGAGAAATGCATTTCCCTACTGCTTGCTAATTCCAAATATCCTTTTCAAGTCTCTGAAATAAATGAGACTTGGCAATCAGAAATATATGAGAATCAACATTATGAATATTCTTGTTGTGAGAAAATCTTGCATTATCATGTTTAGGACTATTTCTCTCTCTCCAAATGAACCAAAGAATAAAATATGGGATTAGCCAAGTAATATGTGTTGTGTGTGCAAAAGGTGCTATATTTTTCCAAGCTGGCAAAAGAAGGTTCAAGTGCTCATTGTGCGGCCTCTAAAACCTAAACCATGATGCATAATGATCCCAAACCCTTTGAACATGATCATTGAGTAAAAAAAGATGAGGGATGGTTTCCACTTAGGGTAGACTCTGGCAGCACTCACATTTGGAAGCCAGGGATATGCTTCTCTTCTAGAGTTGATCATCAATAGGTAACCTGCTTTGGAAAAGCCTCCATAGGAAAATAGACATAGACGGAGTAAGATAAGCATTCCAAATAGAAGAGAAAATGGTATTGTGATTGGATCTAGGCAAGATAAGAGAATAGACAATAGCAATGGAGAATTTGCCATTTGGACAGGTTTCCAGGTTATAGAATCTTGTTTGGGCACAGAGATGGGAACTTGACATATATGGGTAGCCCAAACAGGACTCACAATGGTGTTAAGCCTCCCAATATCCCAAGTGCCATTAGTCCAACAAAAATCAATGGCAATATTCTTTAAACAAGCTTTATCACCAGGGATAATATCATACAGGGGGATGAACCAAACCAAATATCAAATCAAAAACTGATAGAACTAGACCCAACAGACCATATGATATTAGTATTCATGAGCTCTCTGATATGACGCAATCTTTTCCAAACCAAGCTATCAATGGGGGAGGAGGGAGCAAAACAGATAGGCATACCACCAGCATATTTAACATGAATAAACTAAGCCCATAAAGACTGTTTTTCTCCAAGCCTCCACCATAATTTCATAGAAAAGGCAGACACAAGAACATGGATCTTTTTTATGCCTAGTCCCCCTTCATGCTTAGGCATGCACATTTTATTCAAAGCCACCCAATGAATCTTTTTCTCATTAGCAGTATGACCCCAAAAAAACCTAGCCATGATTTATTCCAATTGTTTAATAATGACTTTAGGAGGCTTGATAACTTGAATTAAATGTAAAAATATAGAACTCAAAGTACTTTTAATTAACATAAAGCTGCCTCCAAAAGTTTTCCATTCTTAGACTTGAATTTTTTGCTGCATTTTAGAAATCACGGGAAGGAAAAGAACACTCTTCTTATGCCCCTTATACAAAGGGCATCGAAGT
Organism: Rehmannia glutinosa; assembly: GCA_016081115.2. Classification (NCBI taxonomy): domain Eukaryota; kingdom Viridiplantae; phylum Streptophyta; class Magnoliopsida; order Lamiales; family Orobanchaceae; genus Rehmannia; species Rehmannia glutinosa. The sequence goes on along the minus strand of CM071930.1, from coordinate 1,215,270 downwards.
AAGTAGCATGTAAAGGCTGATTAGTGAATTGAGTCAAATTAGCAATTTGAGCAGTTCCATGGGAGGGAAACTGAGCATCAACAATAAATGAGCTCTTGGATTTATTGATAGACTCACCAAAGCCAAGGCAATAGAAATCAAGAAACTCAACAATGGCTGACAGAGATTGAGCATCATCATTAGAAAAAATAATGATGTCATCTGTTGATTGACATGTATTTTGCATGTATTTTGGGCGTAATATTGGCTAGAATGTGTGGATATGCATGCATTATATGAGTAAATAGGGTTTTATTCCTGTTTTGTGGAAAAGGATTACGATTTGCTCGTTTTGTAGGAATTTCTCTATAATTGTAGCATGTTGGCAACAAATTGGAGCATTGCAACCGCCAATAATTAATGTGAAGTACGAAGTTGGGAGTCGAGTCGAGAAGAAGTCGAACAAACTGGGCAAAAAACGGAAGATAACAGCCAAGTACGAGTTACTACAGGTGAGCACGGGCAGCCGTGCCATACAGAACGACCCGTGCTCAACCCAGACCTTAGGCCACAAGGTTCGACCTATAGCACGGGCAGCCTGTGCCAAATGGCACGGCTCGTGCTCCCTTCGATGAACTGAGCAATCTTTGCGGCTACCAGCACGGGCTGGGCGTGCCATATGGCACGGCCCGTGCTCCTCTGCGGGAAAAATAGAGTTCGACTCATTTTCAACTAGGTTTCGACCCAAACGAAGTACAAATAGACCCGGGGCGGCCACAAACAAGGATACGCTGATTTTTACCCTAGAAACCAGAGAGAAGAGTAGTTTTCCACCAGAACCACACCTTCGAGGATTGAAAATAGATCGAGAGATCGACATCATCCCCGAGTCACTCATTCCATCGTATCATTATTTCAATTAGTTAGATTTTCATTATGAATAATTTGTTTATGAATTGTTTATCTTCGATATCTGGCTAAAAACTTTGTGATTCTCGGGTTTGGGAGTAGGTTAATAAACACTTTTATTTGATGATAAAGGATAATTGAAGTTAATGTTTTCTTCCTCTATTCAAGTACTTTGCTTTAATTCTTGTTTTATCAAAAGGCCATTGATTTAAACTTGTTTGATGTATCAATTCATAATTCTAACCGATGAGTTTCGATACTAGATCTTGAGTACTTGACACAAATAGCTTGCATGATTGAGAAGTCTGTGAATATTTGTGAGATCTTATAATCTTTGGAACTTTTGGGAGTTGGATATCTCATGTTGAGTAGAGATGCTAGCATAGATATTCCAATCAACGCTTTTACATGCATCTCGAGAGAGAGAGTAAATTACTTTGGTGATTGGTCTATAGAGAAGAATACGTTTAACCTTGGTTTGATTAATATGATAATAAAAGGGGGATATTAACTGAAACCATAACCCAAGAATCCATCCATCCATACTTGATCTTTCAATCGTTCTTTGCTTTGTTATTTTAGGATTAATTTCTGCTTTAGTATTAACAACCCAATCCTTCAATTTTCGATCGTATAGATAAAAATAGGATTATTATAATCCAATACTTAGTACATTAATTTATTAATCTCTGTGGATTCGACCTTGCTAACCCTATTCTATGAACTGAACCGTACACTTGCGGTGAAGCTAAATAAAATAGGCGAATTTTGGCGCCGTTGCCGGAGATTAATTAAATTTTTAGTACTAATATTGCGATAAATAGAACTATTCTTAATCTAGACATTTTTTTTTCTTTTTTTAATTTGTTGTTTATTTTGACTTCTATTGTGGTTGACTTGTTTTCTTTAGTTGGTTCAGGTAGTGCATGATCACTCGCTCGAAGCAAGGAGAATTAGCACCGTTCATACCGGAGGTTGAGGCTTTTGCTACGTGAAATGGTACAGCTACTAAACGGGCAGAAAGACAGCAAGACCAAACTATGGCAGGAGTAGAAGATGACAACAGGGTCAATAACGGGGTCAATAACGGAGGTAACAACTAGGCCAACAGGGTCAATGTCGAGTTACGATGCGAGGTTCCAAAGGCTCGTGATCCAGCAAGAGGTGATTCGCGATTACTTTTGCCCAATCAATCGCAACTATGGTGGAATTGCCAATGTCCCAATCAATGCGAATAATTTGAAATGAAGCCAAAGATCGATATCGATGGTGCGGCGAGAATCGGTTTGGGGTTTCCCGTCAAGATCCCAACTCTCATCTTGCAAATTTCATACAGATTTGCAATACTATCAAGATGAATGGGGTGATCGATGATGCTTTATACGTCTTCGCCTATTCCCTTTCTCTTTAAGGGATAAGGCTAAGAATCGCTAGTGCACCCTAACTCGAGGGAGTGTGAACAATTGGGATGAGTGAGTCGAGGTTTTTGTTTAAATATTTCCCACCAAGTAAGACACTACTGACTTAAAAGCGAGATCACTCGATTCGAGCGGTTTGACTTTGAGCCTTTGTACGAGGCACAGGGAGAGATTCCGGGATTTGTTGAGAGGTGCCCGCAACACGGATTTCCGGAGGATCAACAGCTATGTTTCTTTTACAATGGGTTGATGGGGCAGACTAGATCGTTTGTGGATGCCGCAACAGGGGGCGCACTACTTGCGAGGTTTCCGGAGGATGCGTTCAACTTATTGGAGGAGATGGCCATGAATAGCTATCAATGGCCCTCCAAGAGGACTAATGTGAAAAGGGTAGCCGAAATGTCTGATTCGGACCCAATTAAGGAGTTGACAGCCCAGATGGTCATACAGACAAACCAATTAAGTGTTTTGTCAAAGGCAAACGAGGGAAATGCGGGTGCAAGTAATGGGGGAGTTCCTCTAGATCTGATAGAGGAAGCAAATTATGTGAATAACCGAAATTTCAACAATTTCCGGAACAATCAAAATCCCACTCATTACCATCCGGGCTTGAGGAACCACGAGAAATTATCCTATGCAAACATGAAGAACATGATGCAACCACCACCGGGGTTTAATGTGACAAACGGTGTTATTATTGCAGATCCTAAGCCAACCATGAAGGATATGTTCACCTCATTTATGAGTGAGATGAGGAACAGGTTCAACAAGGATGAGGCAAAGATGGATAAAATCGAAAACCATGTCACCCAATTGGGGTCCTAGATGAAGAATCTTGAAACCCAAATTGGTCAAATAGCTATGATTATTGGTGGGCAGCATCAGAAAGGCCAATTTCCGGGCAACACTGAGATAAACCCAAAGGAACAGTGTAAAACCATTCATCTGATGAGTGGAATGGTATACGAGGGGCCGAAAATACCAGAAAATTCTGAAAAATTGCAGGACGGCACAGCCCGTGCGCCACCGCACGGCCTGCCCATGCGCCTTACTGGATCGGCGATTGATGTGCCGGGAGATGTGAAAACTGAGGCAATTAGCGAGGTTGAGGCCGAGGAAAAGTTGAAGAACATCTTGCTAAACAAAAAGGGGCTGAGAAGCTTAAATCTTCCTCTAACCCTGATATCTCTAAACTTAATGTTCCCCTTCCTTTTCCCTAACGTTTTCAAAAGAAAAAGTTAGACGCACAATTTGCTAAGTTTTTAGATATCTTTAAGAAACTGCATATTAACATTCCTTTTGCAGATGCTTTAGAGCAGATGCCCAATTACGCTAAATTTTTGAAGGATGTTATGTCAAAGAAGTGAAAGATGACTGGTTTCGAGACAGTCAATCTGACAGAAGAATGCAGTGCGATAATCCAAAAAAAACTACCACAGAAATTAAGAAAGCACTATGTGATTTAGGAGCGAGTATTAATTTGATGCCTTTGTCTATTTTCAGGCAACTTGGGTTGGGAGAGGTGAAGCCATCTACGGTCCCCCTACAACTCGCAGACCGATCACTTACTTGTCCAAAGGGAATCATTGAGGATGTACTTATCAAAGTGGATAAATTCATATTCCCTGTGGATTTCTTGGTGCTGGATATGGAGGAGGATAAAGACGTCCCTTTGATACTTGGGCGTCCATTCCTAGCTACGGGGAAGGCCTTAATAGATGTGCAAAAGAGAGAGCTCATGTTACGGGTTAATGATGAGCATGTTTTATTTACTATCTATAAGGCACTTCGATTTCATGACAGAGTGGAACATTGTAATTTCATTGACGTAGTTGAATCTTGCATTGATGAGTATGCGGATCATACATTGCTTAGGGATAATTTGGAGTTTGGTTTGACACACTCGTGTTCAACATCGAACATGACCATTGATATTGATAACCAAGACTTGTCTGATTGCGTTAGTGCTTTAGATAATATGCAGGAACTACCGAGGAGCGCAAGAGGCGCGCACACGCAAAAAAACATATGGGAGTCAGTTCTACAGGGGCGCACGACCCGTGCTCTTGAGCACGCCCAGGTCGTGCGCATAGCCAAAGGAAATCTGAAGAAATCGACGATGGCACGGTCCGTGTCAAATGGCATGGGCAGCCCATGCCTAAGGTCGAGGAAAGCCCTGAGAAATTCGACGATGGCACGGGCAGCCCGTGCCTGTGGTCGAGACTAAGAAAGACACCCCTGAAGACGGCACGACCCGTGCCAATGAGCACGGGCAGCACCTGCGTCTATCTGACGAGGCCAACTCGAACTTAGAACTCAATCCCTTGCCCAAGCATCTCAAATATGCATTCCTTGGAGCGAATAACACAAGTCCGGTAATCTATCATCTTTTTAACTTCAGTTCAACTCGTTAAATTGCTTAGGGTGTTAAGAAAACATAAGTCAACGATATGTTGGTCAATCTATGATTTAAAAGCATTAGTCAATCGATTGTAATGCATAAGATTAGAATGGAATATGTATAGAAACCTTCGGTACAAAATCAAAGACGATTAAACCCTATAATGCAAGAAGTCGTTAGAAAAGAAGTTTTAAAATGGTTAGATGCTGGAATTATATATGCTATTTCTGACAGTTCTTGGGTAAGTCCGGTACAAGTGGTGCCGAAGAAAAGGGGGATGACGGTAGTGAGAAATGAAAGTGATGAGCTTATTGCAACAAGAGTAGTTACTGGATGGCGTATTTGTATCGATTATAGGAAGTTAAATGATGCTACTCGCAAAGATCACTTTCCACTTCCCTTTATTGATATGATGTTTGATCGTTTAGCGAGATATGATTACTATTGTTTTCTCGAAGATTATTCCGGGTATAACTAGATCATGATTGCCCCGAAAGACCAAGAGAAGACGACATTTACATGCCCCTATGGTACATTTGCATTTCGCAGAATGCCATTCAGATTATGTAATGCACCCGCAACTTTTCAGCGATGCATGATGGCTATCTTCCATGATTTCATTGAGAAAATAATGGAGGTTTTTATGGATGATTTTTCTGTGTTTGGGGATTCATATGATCATTGCTTGGATAACCTTTCTCTAGTTTTGCAGAGATGCGAGGAGACTGACCTTGTTTTAAATTGGGAAAAGTGCCATTTCATGGTACGGATGGCATTGTTTTAGGCCACCGAGTCTCTTCTGCAGGTTTGGAAGTTGATAGAGCGAAGGTCGTGGCAATTGAGAAACTCCCACCTCCAACAAACAAGAAGGCCATTAGAAGCTTTTTGGGGCATGCCGGATTCTACAGAAGGTTTATTCGTGACTTTTCTAAAATCACTAAACCTTTAAGCCAATTATTAGAAAAAGATACTGCTTTCAATTTTTCCGATGATTGTCTGCAGGCTTTTGAGATTCTGAAGAAGGCTTTGGTGACATCACCGATTCTAGTAGTTCCGGATTGGATTCAACCCTTCGAGCTTATGTGTGATGCCAGGGACTTTGCAGTTGGGGCCGTTTTGGGTCAGAAAAGAGACAAGATGTTCAGAGCCATCTACTATGTGAGCAGAACTTTAGACAGCGCCCATCAAAACTACACCACCACTGAGAAGGAAATGCTGGCAATCGTGTTCGCATTCGATAAGTTCCGGTCTTACTTGATTGGAACTAAGACAATAGTCCACACCGACCACGTGGCAATCAAATATCTATTCGACAAGAAGAATGCCAAACCGAGGCTGATTCGGTGGATCCTCTTATTACAAGAATTCGATGTGGAGATTCGAGATAGAAAGGGCTGCGACAATGTAGTAGCCGATCACTTGTCCAGACTAGAATACAAGAAGGAGGAGAAAGAAGACACGGAGGCAATTAAGGAGGAGTTCCCCGATGAGAAATTTTGATGTTACAAGCTAAATTTCTATGGTATGCAGATTTTGTTAACTATTTGGTTGCAGAGGTCTTGCCTCCAGATTTATCATCTTATCAAAAGAAGAAATTCCTCCATGACGTCAAGTTCTACATGTGGGACGACCCTTTGCTCTTTAAGAGGTGCGCTGACACCATCATTCGACGATGTGTGCCTCAAGAAGAGTGGGAGGGAGTTCTACAACAGTGTCATTCTTCACCTTCCGGGGGACACTTTGGTCCAACACGCACGGCGGCAAAGGTATTGCAAAGTGGTTTATATTGGCCTACGTTATCTAATGATTGCTACCTATTTGTACAGCAGTGTGATAGGTGCCAGCGGATTGGGAACATCTCGAGACGACATGAGATGCCCATGACCAATGTGATGGAGGTTGAACTCTTTGATGTGTGGGGGATTGACTTCATGGGCCCCTTCCCATCTTTGTCGGGTTATCAATATATTCTACTTGTAGTGGAATATGTATCTCGATGGGTTGAGGCAATTCCAACACAGACCAACGATGCAAGAGTAGTGCTCAAATTCCTAAAGAAAAATATATTCACTCGGTTTGGAACCCCGAGAGCTTTGATTAGCGACGGGGGGTCACACTTTGTGAATAAACTAATGAGCACTCTACTTGTGAAGTATGGGGTCAAACACAAGGTGGCATTAACATACCATCCGTAAGAAAATGGGCAAGCAGAGGTAGCCAATCGCGAGATTAAGCAGATTTTGGAGAAGACGGTAAATATAAATCGCAAAGATTGGGCCATGAAGCTAAATGACGCATTATGGGCATATCGGACTGCATACAAGACACCATTGGGCACATCACCGTATTAGTTAGTGTTTGGGAAATCGTGTCACTTGCCCGTCGAATTAGAGCATAAGGCATTTTGGGCTGTGAAGAAGTTAAATTTTGACTTCCAAGCAGCGGGTGAGAAGAGGCTCTTACACTTAAATGAGATGGAGGAATTCTGGGATGAAGTCTATGAAAATTCCCGGATTTACAAGGAGCGAACCAAAAGATGGCACGATCGAATGATAAAGAAGAGAGAGTTTTTACCGGGTGAACAAGTCCTTTTGTTTAACTCGCATCTTAAACTCTTTCCGGGAAAACTTAAGTCTAGATGGTCAGGGCCATTTGTGATAAAGAAGGTGTTAAATCCTCCAGGAATAGTGAAGTTGTTGAGCCGAGATGGGGAGACTTCATGGTAAATGGCTAGAGGATCAAGCATTACTTGAGTCGGGATCAAAAGGAAGAAGTGACACGCCTCACTTTGCTAGAGTCGTGATCGACTAAATAGGCGTCAAGCTATAGACGTTAAATTTAGCGCTTGTTGGGAGGCAACCCAATGGTTTTTTGTTTTATTTCTTCCCATGTTTTCTTGGTTTGTTTTTTTTTTTCCCTTTTATAAGTTAGGATTTAATTGTTTTCATAGGTTAGAAGAGAGTTGGATTTTTTAAACCCTATGTACTTTCTACCCCAAATCCTTGGCTAGAATGTGTGGATATGCATGCATTATATGAGAAAATAGGGTTTTATTCCTGTTTTGTGGAAAAGGATTACGCTTTGCTCGTTTTGTAGGAATTTCTCTATAATTGTAGCATGTTGGCAACAAATTGGAGCATTGCAACTGCCAATAATTGATGTGAAGTACGAAGTTGGGAGTCGAGTCGAGAAGAAATCGAACAAACTGGGTAAAAAAATGGAAGATAACAGCCAAGTACGAGTTGCTACAGGTGAGCACGGGCAGCCCGTGCCATACAGAACGACCCGTGCTCAACCCAGACCTCAGGCCACAAGGTTCGACCTATAGCACAAGTAGCCCGTGCCAAATGGCACGGCCCGTGCTCCCTTCGATGAACTAAGCAATCTTTGTGGCTACCAGCACGGGCTGGGCGGGCCATATGGCACGGCCCGTGCTTCTCTGCGGGAAAAACAGAGTTCAACTCGTTTTCAACTAGGTTTCGACCCAAACGAAGTACAAATAGACCCGGGGCGGCCACAAACAAGGATACGCTGATTATTACCCTAGAAACCAGAGAGAATAGCAGTTTTTCAGCGGAAACTTCGAGAGATCGATCAAGACCACAACCACACCTTCGAGGATTGAAGATAGATCGAGAGATCATCATCATCCCCGAGTCACTCATTCCATCGTATCGTTATTTCAATTAGTTAGATTTTGATTATGAATAATTTGTCTATGAATTGTTTATCTTCGATGTCTGGCTAAAAACTTTGTGATTCTCGGGTTTGGGAGTAGGTTAATAAACACTTTTATTTGATGATAAAGGATAATTGAAGTTAATGTTTTCTTCCTCTATTCAAGTACTTTGCTTTAATTCTTGTTTTATCAAAAGACCATTGATTTAAACTTGTTTGATGTATCGATTCATAATTCTAACCGATGAGTTTCGATACTAGATCTTGAGTACTTGATACAAATAGCTTGCATGATTGAGAAGTCTGTGAATATTTGTGAGATCTTATAATCTTTGGAACTTTTGGGAGTTCAATATCTCATGTTGAGTAGAGATGCTAGCATAGATATTCCAATCAACGCTTTTACATACATCTCGAGAGAGAGGGTAAATTACTCTGGTAATTGGTCTATAGAGAAGAATACGTTTAACCTTGGTTTGATTAATCTGATAATAAAATGGGGATATTGACTGAAACCATAACCCAAGAATCCATCCATCCATACTTGATCTTCCAATCGTTCTTTGCTTTGTTATTTTAGGATTAATTTCTGCTTTAATATTAACAAACCAATCCTTCAACTTTCGATTGTTTAGATAAAAATAGGACTATTATAATCCAATACTTAGTACATTAATTTATTAATCCCTGTGGATTCGACCTTGCTAATCCTATTCTATGAACTGAATCGTACACTTGCGGTGAAGCTAAAAAAATAATAGGCGAACATCTGCATAAGCCAAATGAGAAACAAGGAATCCCCCTTGAGTGTTATAATACATGAAGGGGTTAAGGGAGAACAAATGATGCAGCCCCTTAGAGAGAAACTCAACGCATCAAGGATAAAGAGAGAAGGTGAGAGGGGATCTCCTTGTCTCAATTCCCTGCCAGCTTTAATGAAGCCACAAGCTTGTCCATTAATAAGAACATAGAACCATCAATTGGAGATAGAATTATGCACAAAAGTAATCAGCACCAAAGTAATCTATCTATTAGGGAAGCCCATCCTAGAATGCTAACTAGCTTGAATTAATTTAAGCTAACAAAGATATAATCACTAATGAGCCTATTTATAATAAATCCACTTTGATTAGAAGAAATAAGGCTAGGAGGAAGAGCAACAAGCCTATTATAATTTTTTTTAGTGATGATCTTATTAGGCACATTACAAAGACTAATAGATCTGTAATCAATCCATGTGGAGGGATGAAGGTTTTTTGGGAATAAGAACAATGGTAGTGGAGGTATAACTTTTAAGGAGAGTATGTCCCTCAAAGAACTCATGAACAACCATAATTACATCATGTTGAATTATATCCCAACAAAACTGGTACAAATGAGAGAAAAAGCCATCAGGGCCACCTGCACTATCAGGGCAAATAGAGAAAACCATTTATTTGACTTTCTCTTCTGTGGGTGAAGCACACAAAGCATTAAGTCAGTATCCTCTGGAATTTGAGAAATATAAAAGGGGCAAGCAAAATCAGCAGTAGGGGTATCATTACAGAGATATTTAGAGAAAAAAATTAACACATGATCTCTGAAGGTCAGAATCAGAGGTAAGAGTCAAGCAATTATCAATGATACTGTGAATTCTAGCCTAATTATTTTCTTTCTCACAAGGTTATGGAAGTATTGGGCATTCCTCTCCCCCTCAACAATTCATTTGCAAGAAGACTTCTGGTGCCAAGAATCCTCTTCTATTTTATTAGCCATGGTCAGTTGAGAAATACCTAGGTGAATGCAAGTTTTGTTATAAGAAGAAAGGTCAAAATCATAAGCTCACACTAGTTTCAGCCTCTTTCAACTTCGCGAAGATATTCCCAAACACATTCTTGTTCCACCATTTAAGTTTCTGTTTTACCATAACTAGCTTATGGTGGAGATTTAGCAGCCTAGATAAGCCAATAGGAGCCTCCAAAACCTGAGCCACAGTTGAAAGAAAAGACTGATGTCTAGCCCACATTTTCATGTACCTAAAGGCAGTAAGAGATCTAGTAATGGTGAGAGAAGCTTGAAAGAGGAGAATGGCATGATCAGACTGAACCCTAGGCAAATGAATGACAGATGATTTAGGGAAAAAGCCATCCCAAGGGCCATTAAGAAGAATTATATACAATCTCTCCATTAGACCATTTCTAACCCAAGTATTCATGTTATTACCCTCAAAATCAGCATCAACAATACCACAATCACTAATCATTTGACCAAACTCAATCATATCAAGGGTTCTGTTAGAATTACTTCCAATTCTATCATCAGGAGATAGGAAACAATTAAAATCCCCACCAACTAATGAGGGGAGGGGAAGAAGGAGCAAAGATTCTGAGATCATTCCACAGGTCCCTTTTCTCAACTCGAGTACTTTTTGCATAAACGAATGAGGTATAAAAGAGGAAGGATAAAAAGGGGAAGAAAACCGCAAAACAATGTTTTGCTTAGTGTCCCTGAGAAGTTGACCAGAGATAGAATTTTTCCAAAACACCCAGATTTTGTTAGTGTGATTACCAACACCATAGTGAAAGCCTAACTTTCTACAAAACATAGGGAAATCAACACTAGTCATAGGTTCCATAATAGCAAAGATAAGAATGTTATGATTTCTACAAAGTAGATTCACATGTATGATAGTGGGGTTGTTACCAATACCCCTTACATTCCAAACTAAAATAGGAAGACTCATAGATTTTTCCTGATTCTAGTTCTTTGTGGCCTAAGAGTCTTGTCAGGGTATTTTTTGGGAGAAACGGAAACAACTCTTTTTTGCAGAGCAATATTCTTTTGAGAAATATTTTCCTCCTGATCTTCATAGAATGGGGAGGATTGATCCTCAACCCCTCTATAAGTAGAATTGTAGAGGTAATATTAAGATAAGAGTGGGGAGAAAATCCCTTATCAGGGATGTAAATATTGGGATTAAGGTTCTTGAGAGGAGAAATAGAATTTTGAGTGTCAGAGGGAAAATTGATAAGAACTTAGCAGACTGCTCAAGGTTATGTTTAGGAACAAGGGTAGTGATAGGAGGAGAAGTCACCAACTTAGACTCTAGTGGCTTGCCAATCTGAATCCATTCTTCAGCCACAAACACAGGGGCAGGTATGATGGGAACATGCACAAGAGCAGAGTTAGTATGACATAGGGAAGGTATGCTGTGAATTTAGTCATGTATCTTAAAAACTATAGCGATTTTTGTCCTATTCTTATCGGAGTTCCGAATTCAGCAACCAACTTGATGTAAAAGGGCACATGGCAGGTCTTATTGTCGAGGTGGACCCATTTTATTTCAAATCAAAGTACTTGCTCAAAATTCGAGCAAAATGGGTCCTTTAACTTTATTAGGCTAGTAAAAGATAAGAAAAGACAAAAAGAAAATAAAATAAAGATTTATTAATATATTAAAAATATAAGTTTAATAAATGATATAAACCTAAACACAATATATATATATCAATATTAAAATATTTTACCATTATATTTTTTTATTTTTATAATTAAAATATTTATATAGAAAAATCATAAAAAATACAAAAGTTATAAAAACATGTTAAAAATTATTTTAAAAATGAGAATGTATATTATATGTATAATCATAAAACAGAAAATAGTTTATATTTATAATTTATTGGTGTACTATATTATATATATATATATATATGACGTGGATGTCAACAATAAATGAAACAAAAATAATTTACAATTTCCATAAATTTGTTAATATATTTACGATAAGCAAGTTTCCAACATTATTTTCTTTAAATACATTACATATAAAAAAATTATAAAATGTTGGAGCATTTCTTGTATAATGCTAATAATGAATAAAATCAAAATTAATTCACATAAAATTTATTTAAGTATCTTAGTTTTCAAAGCATACATATATTTCATTAAATTAAATAATATTGATAAAAAAGTGACGTTTAAAATGAAAATTGCACATCTAACTAAAAAATAAATTCCAATGTATTTAAATTTAAATGATATTTAAATATAAATTCGAAATTTAAATCACATAAAAATGATTTAAAGTTAATTTTGTATTTACTTAATAAAGAAAATTGTTAATTGATAAAGATAAAAAGATAAATAAGTGAAAAACTTTCATCTTCTTCTTTTTCGGGAGGGGGGGGGGGCGGCTTTGGGAGAATTTGTTTGGGTGGAAGATGATTTTTTTTATTTTTCTTATTTTTAGTTATTAAGTGTATAAAATTTACATGCTTATTTAATTCTTTTTCTTTAACCGGGACTTTGAATTTAAACTTAAATATATATTTTAGGTTTTGCATTATTTCTCTTATATATATATATATATATATATTATGTGTGCGTATTTTTTAACGAGAGACTTAAAACTATAAATTTAAACTATTTTCTATTTTATCATTATATTATAATATTTTTTTTCTAAAATTATATTTATGTAATCATTGTATTCTTTATATGATATTCAGATGTTAAAAGGTTTATTTATAAAAATTAAATATATATATATATATGAGTAAAATATATTAATATTGTACATATATTTATTCTATAAGATATTAATTTATTTAGATTTATATCATTTATTTAAACTTATATTTTTAATACATTAATAAATCTTTAATTTCATTTTTTTTTTTGCCTTTTCTTACATTTTACTAGTCAAATAAAGTTACGCTACCCATTTGTGTTTGAATTTTGACCAAGTATTTTGACTGGTAAAAAAATGGGTACACTTCAGCAACAATACAGATCATGTGTCCTTCACAGGCAAGTTGGTCGTCGAATTTTGGAATTCCAGAGAATAGGACCAAAATCGCGACAATTTTTAAGATACAAGACTAAATTTGCAAACGGACAGGACTAAATTGCTTAATGCATAAAGTTATAAGACCATTTTTGCATTTTCCCCATTTTTTTATGTCTTTTCTCCGTAAATTAAATTTTAATTTGATTTTTCTTAATAGTTATCTCATTATACGTAATTAAGTATAACCCCAAAACTCAAACAGTGTAATAGAGTATTATAATTCTTAGCTCTAAATTCGAAATGTTCCTTTGTTTGTTTTTGAAGGAATTCGAAATGTTCCTTAATCTGGCTTACATTCACAAATTTGGCTTTGTGGATTATATGTACCTCGGAGGGACTCATGAAGTTAGAAATTGTAATTTTAATGTCTTAAAAAATGCACATTAATCAAGTTTTGTCTGAACCGTATAATTTTAGAGCAAGTCTCTTGTAAGATTGTTACACATCTAAATTCGTCAGACGGATCTACCTAACTTAGTATTGTTGAATATGAAATACAAGAAGCAGCAAAAAAACAAATGTGGCCAAGCATACAGTATTGTCGCCACCACCGCAACCATGAAATGTTTCTTTTGGCCAAAAGGTACAAGTAGCAGCTAAAAAAAAAATATTGTGGCCATGGCTGCTTGGTGAAAAATCGTTGGTAAAACATTTTCTAATTAAGGAAACTGATTGTTGTTTCATGTCTTCAAAATATTAGGAGCCCTGAACTAAGCTTTCATAAGTTTAGGAATTAGGATGCAGCCAGGGGCAGAGCCAGAACTTATATGAAGGGGGGCCAACAGTGAAAAAAAAAACCATTACATGCACTTGTAGCTCAAGTGATATCACTCGTCCTTTATAAGGGTTCTAACTCGAGTTCGAACCCTGTATTTTTCAGTTTCTTTGAATTTTTTTTTTCCCCTCCAATCAATACTCTCAACCAGGGGCGGATCCAGGAATTAGTAGTAGGGTGGGCTAAGAAGTAAAAATTTCACTAAGAAAAATTATCTATATATAGAGATAATAATAAGGTGGGTCGGGTCCGGCCAGAATAACAAGAAGCCAATAATTAAATATAAAAAAACTAAAAAATAAATATTTTTTTAATTTCATACTTGATGATGACACCTAGGAGTGACAAATCGTTCTTGCCGACCCGATAAATAACAACTTGACACAATAAGCTCAAGCCCGAACACACACAATAACCTTATTGGACCAAAATTTAAATTCAAACACGACGCGCTAAAAAAACAAGAAACATGGTACGACACGATAGATACAATTAGCAAAACCGTTAAATTGATTTAGTTGGGACAATTAGGCCACTAACTAACAAAACATATGATTTTCTTAATATATTTGATAATTAGATACATTTCTAATAAATTACCAATACAAATAGTTAAGTACATTTTAAAAGTAATGAAATGATAAATGTACAAATGACAAATAAGGATCGCATAATAGTCTAAAAATTACGAATATATTAAATATAGCATCAATCTCATTATAAGACAAAAGTTTTACATTCTTGATTTTTAAATTGCATTTAGATTTTGGGGTAAATTTGAGTTTTGCATTAAATTTTGGGTGGGCTAATTTTGAATATTGTAAAAATTATAATACTAAAAATATAGTTTTTGAAAATTTGCACTGGGCTTGAGCCCAGTGCTAGCCATACATGGCTACGCCTCTGCTCTCAACTTATTAAAATATTATATATATATGTATACATATATACATACAAGATAACAATTTTAAATATATTACTTTTACAAGGAACAAGTACATTAATATTTATTAGTAAATATGGATAAATTACATTAGTAAAACAAAGAAGGTCTCTCACAAAAATCATCTACATTTGAATCTATAATAAAAAGATTTGCAATTTGACTTTCAATATATACTGACAAACAATAATTAAGAAGATCAGTTTTCATTTTTATTTCTTTTATTTGATGAAGAGAAAAAGAAGAAAATTAATTTTTAATATATTAAAAAGAATAAATGAGGCATACAAATACAAAATCTAGTATAACTTAGTAAAGTTCATGGGTATGTCCGTTTGTGGCCCCTAATAAATTTTACCAACATATTTTTGGGGACAAAAACTATGTATAATGTTTATATACATTTTTTAAGGCAATACTTATATATAAGTACTTAAGTAGTACATGGGAAATTTTAAAAATTTGGACGAAAAAGTACATGTTATGTCACTGCAATGGATGTTGCGGACCTTGCGGTTGCCTATGGACGGATTTATGGTTTGTTTTCATCCATGGACCATGAAGCTAAAAGTCCTTTGATAGTTTATTGGTATGAAATTTATTTGTGTAATTTAATGACTATGATCGTTAATATATTCAATCTTTAAAAAAATTAATCAGAAAAATTCATATTTTTCAGGGAAAAAATTAATACTTCTCAAGGGAAAAATTAATATTTTTCAGGAAGCTATTAATATCAAATTTATTACTTTAAAAATATATACTTTTTAAAATAAATATGATAATTTTTTAATTAAAAAAATACTTAAATAAAGTTGTGTATAAGTATAACTTTGCGGACAAATAATTGAAAAAAAATACTTAAACGTATATTTTTCAGAATAAAAAATAATATTTTTCGAGTCTAAAGTGATATTATGCCACTACCTAATATTACAAATCTATCACCGTGCCTAATGATACTATTCTGCCCTGAAAAGTTACTTTCAAAATGTTTACCTTTTAGAGTAAAACTGATACTTTTAGAGGGAAAAAAAACCAATACTTTTTAATTATGATCATATGCGCCTATTAGCCTAATATTTATGAAAATACTAGGTCTTTTGGGCTGAATCACAAGTCATGGGGGATCCGTCCGACAAAAAAAAGACCCATAGGAAGGTCATGTGATTTTTTGCCATAATTTTATGATATATTCGAATTTGCCTTCTTTTCTTCCTTCGGCGAAGGACTAAGATACGCTTGAATTTGGGATTATAGTTAGGAAAATCAAAAATGGAAAAAAAAATTCCTTTTCAACAAATATTTCAACTTTAAAAAAATTCAGTTGAGAATGGTACAGCAATTTCTCATATTCATAGTCACATTCTTGATTTTTTCATTTCTCTTTAGATCAAGTAAAATACTATAAATAATATTTTTCTCACTGCCCAAATAAACACAGCTTAGGTAGAAAATTGTTCATATGCTCATGAGTCACGAGTCATGCCACTTTAAATGGAGAGTCCGAACTCCCAACCCAACCCAAACTTGAGGTAGACAAACCAATTCAACCATGGCCCGAAGCAAAACAAATTTACAGACCCACCTCCCATGACAAGATTCCCAACTGAAAATGAATGGCAAAGATGAAGAAATTGAGCAAACACAGCTAAAAATCAAAACAATGGATCAAATACAAATCCAAGTTCAACTTAATTTGCATTTTTTAGCAGTACATATATAAGTAGTACACCGGATTAGAAAAACAAAACAGTCTGTCACAAGAAACCTGTTTCATCCAAGAAACTTCATATTAATCTTGATCTTCATTCCATGCCTGAACTGTCCTCATCTGCCTTTCCTTGCATTTTTGCAGCAGTCTTGAGTCTTGACTCTTGACTTTAATTTGCATAAGCCACTGATAGAAAAACCATTACATTAGAAGCCTTGACAACAAAAATTGTCACAACTGGATTGATGAATTCTTGCCAAACGTCCGGGTATTCTTGCAAAAGCAGGTACTTGTCCGTATTGTAATTAAGTTTTGTGGAAATCAAACACTATTCTTACAAGAAACGTTCGCAATCAACCAATTGATTATCGCAGATATATATTCTCTGTTAACTTAGCATCACTACAGGAAAACATATAGATTAAAATTGCATGCTAAATCCCGAGAAATAGATCAACCAAACAAAAAAAAAGAACATATGCAGTACTATAACTCATACAAACATGGTTATGAACTCAGAAGCGCCTAAATCAAGAAATCGATAAATACACAAGTTACTTACAATACCGGTCTGTGCAAGTCCATTCATCCATCAACCCCATTCTAACACACAATTACGCCTCAATATTCTTTCTATCGATCCCATAAGAATCCATACCCTGAATCTTTTGTCAAGAACGATGCGTTCTAAAGTTGAGCAGCCAAACACCAAATGTTCAAGATCATGACCAGTTATAGCAAATATATTGTCCGTCCAAATAAGCTCCTTCAAAGAACCGTGGCTGGCAAAAGCACGAAAGACAGTCTCCGTAACCATTTCACAGCCTGACAAGTCAAGCACCTCTAAATTCCAGCAGTTTCTAGCTAGAGCAACCATAGCTACAGCGGACACATTAATCAACCAAGACATATTCAATTTCTTCAAAGTCGAAAATGTAGCCACAGCCATCTCAAAACCAATGTCGGTCACCTTCGGTCCACACTCTGCTAAATTCAGTTCCTCCAAACAACTCATCTCCTTCAAATAAATCAAGCCACAGTCTGTTATTTGATCACATTCAGCAATATTCAATATTCTCAGTGTATTGCACAAATACCCTTTTGCCAAGAAAGCCAAACCCATATCTGTTATCAACCAACACCCCTGCAGAATCAATACTTCCAAATATTTCAAACCCCCAATTGATTCAAGCGCCTCATCAGAAACCCTCCTACAAAACCCTAAATCAAGATTTCTCAAATTTCCTGAAATCCCTACTAATGAAACAACCCCACGATTCCCAATTCCACTTCTCTTCCTTAACAAAACTTTTCTCAAATCACGACATCCTATTGCAATATCACAAAGGCCTTCATCATCAAAATCATCTTCTCCAACGTCATCAAAATCGTCTTCTCCAACAATTTCGCAGCGAAGATCCCCTGTTTCCTTGTAATTAAGGTTAAGCACTTGAATTCTAGGGCATGTATTGGCTAAAAACTGGATAAGGGAATTACGAATTGGCGTCGATGCTTGAAATTTGAGTAAATTTGGAAACCTTGGTAAGAAATTGGGGATAAGATCTGCCTCGAAAACTTGCAGACTCGATCTGTGAAGTCCTTCGACTCTTAACCAATTTTTGCATACTTGAGAAAACGATTTCCTATCATTCGGGTCTTCAAATTCATCCAGAATCAATGCTAGTAAATCATCCGACAGCCTTTCCATTATAGTAGTTTTTTTCTCAGAATTCTTAGAGCACCCCTAACCCTAAGGCGAAAAACAAAAATAGGATAAACTATTCTTAGAATTTATTTTGTTGTGGCCATTACAGTACTTAGTAACGGAGAAGACAAATCATTTTAAGAACAGATCGAAGGCGCTGTATAACGCAATGTCAACGGCTAAATTGCTTACCAGAGAGCGGTGGTGCTATTCTAAAATGGCAAAATTTCTTTTACAGAGAGTAGCGAACTGGCGATGCTTTCTAAGGCAATATTAAACGTCAGATATTGCTTTTTTTCTTTTTTTTTTTAGTGCAGCATTGCTTTTCAAGGTTAGGTTTGGTTTGGTCCATGCCACCCACTTGGGTGGCACCCTAGTGGGTGGATTCACCCTTAGATCACACATAGACACACACACACCCACATGGTGGGTGTGATCCAAGTGATCCACCCACTTGAGTCTGCCACCAAGTGGGTGGCATGGTGACTACAACGCTTTTTAATAGGGATGCAAATGAACCAAATCGCCGTGGCCTATTCGGGCTCGATTCGATAAAAAGCTGCTCGAGTTCGTTTAATGAGACTCGTTAAAATAAACGAACCAAACTCAAACTTAGAGATATTCGGTTTGTTAGCTCGTGAACAGGCTCGTTAGTAAACTCGTGAATAGGCTCGATAGTAAGCTCATATAAATTAAACTAATAATTTGACTTAGATTTTAATTTTTCATATTTTTACTTATAATAATATAAAAATATTTCAATAAACTTATTTGTTTGAATAAAATTATAAGTTTTAGTAAATAAATTATGCGGTTTAGATATATATAATTTTATTTTTTTGTAATAAATTGAAGAATAATTTAATATATAATTAATATTTACTAAGCTCGTTTAGGCTCGATTAAGCTCGAAAAGTTCGTGAGCCATCAATATGTTCGATAAATTCAGGCTCGAGTTCGACTCGATAATAAACGAGCCAAACTCAAACACTCAAAAGCTCGGCTCGGTTCGGTTCGATTGCAGCCCTACTTTTCAAGTCATTTTTCAGGGGACGTTATTAACACCTCCAATAGCTAACAATACAATCCCTTTTAGACAAAAAAATAACTCATGCATGACCGTCTTATGGGTCAGAGCCTGTAAGATAGATCCTACCCGACCCGCCCATCTTATTTGCATTTTTTTTCCAGTTGTTTTTCAGTCTTCTCCCATGTTGGACCATGTTTTTTGTAACTTTCATTTTCTTCCTTTCTTTTCGCCCCGTCTGTGTCCTTTTCTACAACTTCGATTTTTTTTGATTTTTCGACTTTTAACTGTTCTTTGATACTTCGAGACAAACTCCGGTAAGAACATCCTACATTTTCTCCGATTTTGTTTCCAATTTTCTGCGATTTTAGGTTTTTTTTTCGAGTTGATGTGATGCAGTCCCTTGTGGTGTGTTCCCGACGGTGTATCTAGGTTTTTGGTTGTTGCTTTTAAGCTTTCAAGTTTGCAGGTACTTAATTTTATAATTTCTGCAAATTTTTCGGTATTTTTTCGAAAAATATAAATTGTAGAGGAGATTTTCTATTTCTTTTGTGTTCTGATGATATTTGTTGTTAGTCTTGCGATCTTCACATTGTCTTTTTGCCCTACTGACAATGTATGTGATTCTAGAGTTATTTTGTTATGTTTGTATGCATATTTCTGTTAATTTGACTTAACAATATTCATGGTTCTGTGCATTTTCAATAGGGGGAGGATCAAGTGAGACCATTATTGTAGGTGAGACACAATGGACTCATCCCCCACCATTATTAAACAATGGCTGAGATTTAATGGATAAACATAGCATTAATGGGTTTACTTTTATTAAGTTAAGGGTAATATAGTCAATAAACAACAATTATTCTGTTGCACATGGAAGGCAATCTTCTCACGTTGATTCTCCAGTCTCTCACACCATAATTCAGTCGGCAATTGTGAAAATTACAGAAATCTCTCAAAAATCACGGCGATTTCCATACCCAAAGCTCAAAGAGACAACCATAATTCAGTCGGCAATTGAGAATTACAGAAATCTTTGAAAAATCACATCGATCTCAGTAACCAAAGCTTCAAAGAGACGAAAACACATAAAAATTGTGAAATAATATGGCATCAAATCCATTGGAGAATCATCGCAAACTACGGGGCATTCTGCAACAATGGAGGTTGAAGAACTCCGCTTCATTGAATAAGCAGCAAAAGGTATGCAAAATTATTGAATAGGATGAAAATCGAATACCCATGAGTAACGTTTATACAATATAAATACACTGCATATGTTGAAAAAATGAATTTCAGAGTATAACTAGTACAAGGTAATTAGATTCAAATCTTAAAAACTGTAAAAGTTTCAACGAAGAAGATGAAGTTCGAATACTGGTGAATACTGCTATATACTTAAATTATAATGCATATATAATATAGTTATGATACATACATAGAAATAATTTATTGCATAGATACTCTCTACACACGTAGATAGTTGTATATTATGGTTTTGCAGAGTGTACCACTACATATATATTATGTGTTTATTGTGTATACATAGATAAAAGTAATGTAATCATAATCAGGCACGGGAAAAACAAGGGGGAGACCTATATAGGATTATGTATTTGGTGCATATAAAGAAATGTAATATTGCATATATAGAACACGTTCATTGTATAGTTGTGTTTGCCACAGGCAATGATGATATAAACCTAGACAGAGGCTTGTCATATCTCCAGGATCTACCAAATACTGGATCCCTGATATTGAGCAGGAGAAAATACCTCGAATTGGAATGCAATTCAATACATTAGATGATGGCATTCAATTCTATAAGAACTATGGATCAACCAGTGGTTTTGATATACGTAGGAGTACATCTAGATGCTATAAAAATAAGGCAATACATGTGCAGTACATTGTTTACAGTCGAGAAGGTTACAAAAATATTAGTAACTGCGTTCGAGATAATTTAAATGCAGACGATGAGGGGGGTAAAACTAGAGAAAGCCGGAAAAGAGCATCCAGTCATGTCGGGTGTCGTGCAAGATGTATATTTCAACACACAAATGTCAACACATACGTGATCAAGCAATTCGAGGAGCGTCACACGCATTCTATGAGATCCGAACCATACAGACAATTTCTTCGAGTAAATAGAAATCTGAGTTTTGGACACAAGAAATTCATCATGGACTGTACTAAGGCAAACATTGGAACAACTAAAACTTATAGAGTGTATAGCCAAATGGTTGGAGAAAACTCACAAGTTGGTGCATTGCAAATAGATTTCAAAAATTTGAAAAGGGACTTGAAGGCTTACATATGCGGTGCTGATGCACAAATGATAATAAACAATTTCCTAAAGAAGAAAAAAGTATGCTCGGGTATGGCCTTCAATTACGCTGTTGATGAAAACGAGCAGCTGACAAGGTTGTTCTGGGCAGATCCAGTATCGATTCAAAGCTATACTGTCTTTGGTGACATCATCTCGTTCGATGCTACATACAACACAAATAGGTGAGATACAGAACACTGTTTACTACAAATATATGTTGCAACATACATATAGAATTATAAAAATGTTGCACAACTATATTAAATGTGGTTCTTAAACATTCTTACATCTAGACCTGCATATTTATGTATTTAATACTGCATATATATAAATATACCTCTGCATATTTATATATTTAGTTCTGCATAAAACAAGACCAAATGCACTGAGCACTAATTTATTCCTGTCTTTAGGTACAAAATGGTTTTCACGCCATTCACCGGGATTGATAATCATCGACGTTGTATAACATTCACAGCAGGGTTAATATTGAAAGAGGACGAGGAATCATATATTTGGTTGTCCAAAGTTTTTTGAATGCAATGGATCGAGAGCCACACTACATTATCACCGACCAAGATCCTATCCTGCAATGAAGAATGCATTCCATGTTGTTTTTAAAAAGGCAAGACACAGATTATGTATGTGGCATATAATGGAAAAGGTGAGCTCGAAAGTAGGTCATGTACTGTCCAATAATGAAAAATTCATGTGGTGACTAAATTATGTTGTTTGGGACCAATATCATGAGCCGTTTGATTTTGAAAAAAATGGCATGAAATCATGTGTGATTTTCAATTAACAGATCATCCATGGTTTAAAAATGTATGATATTAGGCAAAGTTGGAGCCCCACATATTTCGAGACGTGCCAATGGGTGGGTTGCTACAAACTACTTCAAGGTCTAAGAGCGCCAATAGTTGGTTCGGAGGGTTCACAAACCCTCAACTCAATTTGGTTGAATTTTTTATGCACTTTGACAGCACTATAAATGCACAACGACATGCAATTGACAAATTGAACAATGAATGTGAGGCTTCTAGTCCAAAATGCGTGACACCATTGGACATTGAAAAACATGTGGCAACAGTGTACACGCGCAGAGTTTTTTCTGACATAAGCAAAGAAAATAAAGAGGCTTATTACACATGTTCAGTTGTACAAATCACCAGTGATATTGGATATAACACTTACTCAATCAAAGACGACAATGGTGGCATTTTTGAAGTCATGCACAGAGACAATGAAACAGTGGCAGCATATACATGCAAAAAATTTGAGCAAGATGGACTAATATGTCGTCATATGTTCGTTATTTTCAAAAATCCAAAGACGATACCTGCAAATACCTACCTACAAGATGGATGAAAGCAGCCTCTTTGATACAATATATACAAAGAGGACGTTTGTACCAATTTGAAGGGGGAGAAAAGGCAAACAGAGCTTTGAACAGCCTATGGGCAGATTTTCATTGTTGCATTGCCCTTGCACATGGCAGAATAGACAAGATAGAAGAATTGTCGGGTATAATATCGACACACAAAAATAAGATGTTGTCCGAGCAAGCAATTGAAGCCACCAAGTCAAGCAAAAAACAAATATGGAAACCTATTGTGGCTCCACGTCAGAAATAGACATCACGATATTGCCACCAAAACAAGCAAAAAACAAAGGAAGTGGAAGCCGAATAAAAAGGCGTTTGCAAAGCCAAAAAGAAAAGGCAATCAAAGCAAGCACAAAGCTAAGGAGACGATGCGGGACATGTGGTGAAATCACAACACATAACAGTCGAAAATGCCCCAAAAGAACTACAATGTTGTCATCGTACTTATTTTGTTTGATACAATTTACAATTGTTGCATTTTTTGACATTCTAAATCTGTTATATGTCTATTAGATTTACACCAAAAGTGTTCAGTTTTGGTAATATTTGCATTTAAATTATACTATTTATGCAGTGAATGTCCAATAAGTATGCATCCTCAGTTTGCCCCAATATATTTACATACGTGCTGAAAGTGTCCATTAAATATGAAACACATTATAACTAAATATGCATCACATCATAACTAAATATGCAGTAACTTCAAAACATGCCAACTACAAAATCATATAGTACATAAACAGGTATTTATGCAACACAATGATAATAGCTATGCATAATGTGTACAATAACTATGTACTAGTGTGATGCTCTACGAAACAGGGAATAAAAAAAACTAATTATAGATTCATGAAAACAACAGTGATACATTTCTGTTAGTCTTTTCCAAAAAAAAGGTCATTACACTGACCAAAAATCCACTGTTGCATAATTCTAATACCGAAACTACTACATTGCTACATATCTAAATACTAAAAACCACCAAGTGCCAGTTAGATGAAACCAGTCAATACAAAGTTGCACACTTAAAGAGCCACCAAAACAGAAAATTATCCAGAAAAATCCCCAAAGTACAAATTTTCCAATGCATCTTTTCATTAGACAAGGAATAAAACTAAGTGTCTTTCTGTCCAGCCAAGAATTTCTTTGCCTCTGACATGTTCAAATCCCTTTGCTCGTTCAGTTCTTCTTGAACAATAGCACAACAATACAATGTCCTTAGTTTTGTCTTCAAACATATGTTCCCCTTCTCCAGGCCAACATTCCAATTCCTCGTGCCTCCCACCATATATGTCTCCATATGTCGCATTGCGAATATGCCACAATCAGTCTTGTTCTCCGAGTCCCTCCATGGCATCGCAAGCTTAACAAGTTTGGCTTTTTCCACTATATAAGATGATTTATAGCACGCACGGGCTAGAAGGTATCGGGAAAATAGTCGGATCTGCATATAAACAAAAATTAAATATTCATGCATCATAATAAAAGTAAATATGCATCGTAAAAGTAAAAATGCAACAAAATAAATATAAATATAAATATTCATTAAATATGCACAGAGACAACAAACTCACCAACAAATTCGGAATATGCTCGTATTTATCGCATTCAACCCCTCCAACCGACGAGTTATCCAGAATGTGACATACTCTTTTCTTCAAATCGAAACAAATCACATAAATGTGCTCACTCTTGCAGATGGGAAAGAAGAATTAGAAAAAAAGAAATTAATCTACATTTAAAAAAAGAACAAATAACAACAAACAAGCATTAAAACGTACTTAAACAACAATACCATTTCAATCGCCTGCAATCTGCTTGCGCTAAAATCCCCAAATTCAGCGTCCAAATTTTGTAAAAACATTGAAAGAACACCTTCTTCGTCCAAATCCTCGGAAGGTGATACAACCGTGTTCAACTACAAAACAGAAAAAAATAGTTCAACTGGAAACAATGACTAAAACACACAAAAACATAAAAAAAAACAATGCAACAAAATCATACCTTACAATATATCGTCGCAAAGAACCTCAATGGAGATCCTGCAGCCCTCAGTTGTTCCTTTGCATTCAAAAGGATGGACCATATGTCAATAACTGAAACGCTAATATAAGATCCCGGCCGCATAGACTCAAAGTCTTCCCTCATCAGAATCCGATCACCAAACTTGAAAAGGACATCACACCTACTTATATAAAAAAATATTACAAAATAAATAGAACAAATGATCAACTAAAATATAATAGATGACAGGAAACTCAAATAAAATATTATATACTTATCTTCACGTGGATTCTCAAAAATCCATTTCGAAATCATATTGTGGTTCTTGTTGAGCTTCTCAGTCACGTCAACTTGTCTTGCACAAAACGGCGACGACAGAACCTCTATTTTCCGTTGATTCCTAACACTCTTCCTTGCGCATACCTTGGATCGTCCCCTCCAAGTTGGAGCTTTACCATGACCAGCAACCTGACGAACCTCAACACCAACACTAATTTCAGCATTCAGCTTCTTGCCAACTTCATCACCAACAATGTTACTTATTTCTCCCTGCCATCACACAAAAATCACCGAAACCAAATAACAATTACATAAAGTATAACATAAAAAAATAAACACACAACAACCAAAAAAATAAAAACAAAACTTACTGCCTGAACTTTGCCACCAGTTTCATCTCCTACAACACCATGAACAATCGTTTCATTGTCCACATCAGGGACAATAGCTTGGATTTTTCCACCTACAGGCGTAACAAAAATATAAATATTATATTCTATTTTATCAATGGCAAAAAAAACTTTTAAACAACATAAATTATGAAAAACTTACAACTGGAACATTGTCTCCATCCGCATTCCGTTCTTCTTCCACATCTGAATTTCCTTGATCATATTGTCGTGACGTCTCCAACACAACGTCCCAAACAGGATTATTGAAATCCTGCGTCACACCAAAACTAAAACTTGGAGCATCATCATACTACTTCTTAAACTCCTCCCTCTGCAACAATGCATCTTCCACCTTCTCTAAAGCAGAAATGTTTTCAGCGTTGTTCCAAAACGCCTCATTCTGATGTGTTTCTCTTATTCCACATTGATCTTTACTTGTTTTTCCACTATTAAAACAAATAAACTTCCTAGCAACATCCTAAATTTTACCAAAATCGGGATTATCTGAAAAGTCCTTCGGGGCATTCTTGACCAATGAAATGGTGTCAACAACATCCATCGCTATACGAGCCAACTTGGCCAACACCTTCCCAGCATACCCCTATACAAAATGGTAAATCATAATTTATATGCTATACCATCTTCAATTCTCAAAATAACATACTAAATATGCAGTGTCTTTGTGCTAATTATGCATCAAACATACTCTAAATATGCAAACATCTGAAACAAAAGTGTACAATCCAATTATTACAAAGAAACAATATTATCTAAGCAATGACTATAAAGTAAATATGCATTATAGTTATACTAAACATGCAGACATGATTGAGCCAACATATGCAAGGTGAATATTATTGTCTATATATAAAATATGCAATAACGTTTCTCTAAATATGCATAATATCCATACTAAAAATGCAGTAAAAAATCAACATACAAAACACAATGGATTCAAATTTATAAAACATCAAAGTGCATGTAAATGTACCTGAACATCATCAGCATCAGAAGATAACCCAGGCACATCCTTTCCCTTGTCAACACCACCCGCCACACATTCAGGAACAACTTCACCATCAAACAACCCGTCAAGATATCCCAATCCAAAGCGACCATGATCAATCTCACTTTTGCACCTATCCTTTAATAGCTCAGACGTCAAAGCCAACTTGCTTGGGACTTTTCTAGGAACGTCCCTTGTCAACATAACCACTCTATCAATGTACAAACCATGTTACAATAAAGCCATATCACACACATAAGATAATTAAACAACTAGCAAAACAAATATAGAAAAAATATAAAACTCTCAATCAAAAAAAGTAGAGGGCCGTTGAAATAAGTTTTTTTGACGAATAACATCTATCCCTGTTTGTAATCAATGTTTTCAAGGTGTACTCACACCAATTCATCTTCCTAATATTTGTAACATCACCCAAACTCTTCATAATCGGGGGATTAATATAACCACACTGTTGTACCGTACCGACTATAATACCATCCACCAAAGGCACTTTAATAACCACACTGTTGTATCGTACCGACTATAATACCATCCACCAAAGCAACAAAGTACCTTCTAAACCACACATCACCATCCATGTCCGCCATCATTCTCTGACAAACAGTCTCAGGAGTAATTTTATAACCACCATTAGGGGCCATTTCAAAATCACTATGCCACTCATCAAATACACCGCATGTCTCAGATTTCGTCTTCTTCTCAATAGGGATAGGTCCATTTGGAAATCCCAGCACCCTTTTAACATCTTTCACATCAACATGTATAGACCTCCCTTTGGGCAATTCAAGTTCACAACTGACAGGGTTAAAGTTGTCCACTAACCAATACACGAGCCACGACGAAAATTCATCAACCTTTAATTCCAGCAGCCTACCGAAACCCATCTCAACCACAACATTCAGTTTGATAAATGGTTTTATCATGATTTTGATGATTTTGTTTTTATACCAAAACAATGTTTTTCAATTTTTGTCCAAATACTCCTAAATGATTTATAATGTTTATACTAAACTCTTGGAGTATTTCTTCAAAGGTATTTTCGATAAAAATTGGACAATACTTTTGATGGTTTTGAGTTAATGAGTTTTTACATCAAAACTATATTTCAAATGTTGTCCAAATACTCCCGTTTGTTTTAAAATATTTTTACTAATTTTCTGGAGTATTTCTTGAAGTTTATTTTCGATAAAAATTGGACAACACTTCTGTCTCGAGGTCGACCGGTCGCCCTATAGGGAAACCTATACTGATGATGCATTTTGGAACACAAAATGAGACAGAAGAGTCGTCGCCCGGTCGCCCAGGCGTCGTCCGGTCCCTGGGAGTTAAACATTGAAACAGAACTCCCTGTTCTCCAATTTGGTCATGGTCGACCGGCTAAGCATGGGGTCGACCGGTCGCCATGTGTAAAGTTATGTTCTTATTTTTAAACGTCTATTTGTGCGCGATCGGTCGCTCTAAGTTTTCGACAGCAAATTCTGACCGTTGTGCAGCAGACCAACTTTCCTTAATTTGTGGGATTGATTTCTAACAACTATATTCTTGATTTTAATTGTATTTTTCTATAGATTTTCAATCCCCAAGAGGAGCCTATACATGATCAATCATCTCCTATAAATAGAGAAAGTTTTGGAGCAACCAAAACAACAATTGAGACACAACACAACAAGATACATTCAAGCAAACACATTAGCATTGTTATCATTCTTGTTGTAATTTGCCTAGCTTATCACTTTCACATCTTCAGGTCTAGGTGTAAGTCCAAGCGGCTACGATAATCTAGAGGGGGGGTGAATAGATTATCTCCATCTTTTCGATTTTACCATTTTTTTCGAACCGAAGGCTCAAAGACAATAATAAAGGTGCGGAATGTAAACAACACAGGTCGATTTATAGAGGTTCAGCCCACCTAGGGCCTAATCCTCTACCACCCCAGTATATCCGGGATGGATTTCAAAAAAAAAATTTTATTAATTACCAAAATTAATACAAACTCAACTTACAACACCTTGAAGAGCACCACACTCTTCTTCAACACCACCTTTGGAGATTACCACAATCTCCCTTTGAAGATTACCACAATCTTCCTTCAACGGCACCTTTGAAGATCACCACAATCTTCAATCTTGAAGAATACCAAATTCTCCAACACCTCAAGAGCACCACACTCTTGAAACACCTATCACCTGTAAGTCCAAGCGGCTACGATAATCTAGAGGGGGGGGTGAATAGATTATCTCCATCTTTTCAATTTCGCCCTCTTTTTCGAACCGAATGCTCAAAGACAATAATAAAGGTGCGGAATGTAGACAACACACGTCGATTTAAAGAGGTTCAACCCACCTAGGGCCTAATCCTCTACCACCCCAAAGATATCCGGATGGATTTCAAAAAGAAAAAGATTTTATTAATTTACCACAAATTAATACAACACCAACTTACAACAACACCTTGAAGAGCACCACACTCTTCTTCAACACCACCTTTGAGATTACCACAATCTCACTTGAAGATTACCACAATCTTCAACGGCACCTTGTGAAGATTACCACAATCTTCACCTTGAAGAGCACCACACTCTTCAACACCTCAACAAGAAAGATTACCACAATCTTCTTACACCTAACACCTAGCTCACCCAAGTGTGTTCTTACCACAAGAACACTCACAAGGATATCTTGTGTTTGGTTGATGAATTACAATCAAGATTACACTTTGAAAAAATATTACAACTCAAAAGTGCAAGTGTAATCAAGAATGAAAGCCTAGACCTCAAGATGTGAAAGTGATAGTATTAGGCTATTACAACAAGAATGTTGAAATGAATAACAAAGATTATGTGCTTGTGATATCTCTTGTTGTTTTTATCAAGTCTTGTGTTTGATCCCTCAAGCCTTCATCTATTTATAGGAGAGCCTTCAAATTTGAATTCCAACATAGGCTCCTCCAAAGGCTCCTCCAACATAGGCTCCTTCATGGGCTCCTCCATGTTTTCTTTTGTCTACAAATAAGACAAAGAGATTAAAATAAATATGGTTGTCTCATAAGGATACAAAAATCGGATTATAGAACAATCCCACATTTTAAGGAAGAATGGTCTCTGGCCGCACAACGGTTATAATTTTTTGTCACAAACTAAAGGGCGACCGGTTGCGCACAAAAGGGCGTTTGAAATAATCTTGAAAAAATTACACGGCGACCGGTCGAGGGGTGCTCGACCGGTCGACATCACCCCTAGCCGGTCGACCTCTCCAAAAATAGAACAGGAGATTTTGCACACTTGTAGTACCTGGTCGACCCACAGGCGGCCGACCGGACCGATCGGCCGACGCCTGGACCGGTCGACCGCTGACTGATTTTTCTTCCGTCTCATTTTCTGCTTCAAAAACATCTTGAGTACGGGTTGCCCTATAGATTTACCGATCGACAAGAGACAAATATTGTCCAATTTTTATCGAAAATTAACCTCAAGAAATACTCCGAAAAATTCGTAAAAACATTTTAAACTAATCGGGAGTATTTAGGACAATATTAGAAATATAGTTTCAATGTGAAAAACCCATTGACTTAAAAAAACATTAAATGTGTTGTCCAATTTTATATCGAAAATAAACTTGAGGAAATACTCCAAAAATATTAAAACCATTTTAAATCATTTAGGAGTATTTGGACAACCTTTAAAACCATTGTTTTGGTGTAAAATCAAAATCATCAAAATCATGATAAACCATTTATCAAACAATCTCCCCCTTTTTGATGATTACAAACCAAAACAATTTTAACGAGGTCGATTTTGAAAACAAAACAATTTTACCTTAAAGAGAACTATCCGTTGTGAGCGACAACATTCCATGCAATAAAAACACATGGATGGGAGTAGAGATATTCAAACACATATAGCAAATGCTCCCCCTATCAACATGCACAACAAGAGTTATATAGAAGCAACTTAAACATAAGCTAAAATATTAGCTTTTCGATATTGAGCTTAAGTATCAATAACTTAAAAGCTCCCCCTGTCAAAGATACATCATTAGAACCGTATATAAGTCCATACTACAACCAATGGACCATGATTCATACATAACCATAATGCACCAAGTGGACTAAATATGATCCACAACTTACGGCTTTATGAAGCCATAGCTTATAGCTTCTTTTCGTTAAACATCTCTTAGCTTTTATGAGCTAATGAGCTTATAACCTGTTTCTCCCCTTTGGAATCATCAAAAAGAATGTTAGCACGATAAATACATCATATATTCTTATCAAAGTGCAAAGTAAACCGATGTATCGAGCCATTTGAACATTGAAGCTTTTAAACCAAATAGAAGAGTCGAATCATACGACTTGTAGAAGCTTATGAAAAATCATTTGATTTGCGAAAACATGATCTCTATAAATATATGAGACTTTTGAAATCGAGAGAGGCGTGTAGGTGATGAATTTTTTCATTGAAACGTTTTATCAAACACTTAGCGGGCGTCAAAATAGAAAAAGTTATATATAGCCCTTGTAAATGAAATCAAGCCAAGTTTTTCATCACCAAATACAATATAACAAATATCATTCATCAACAATCAATAAGCTCATCACAAACATATATGAATTACATCAAGAAAAATACATATAAGCCACAAACTCAAGGGTTCAACCCAATTGAGCTAAAGATAGTGAAATTCTTACCATTCAATCGGTAAAGTCGAGCAATGATGATGATAACCGAGCTAGATAATCCCCAAAATATAAAATGTATGCAATAAAACAAATTTGGAGTGAAATTTGTGTGCAATTTGCGAAGGGGACGAAAAATGGACAAAATAAGCCAAAATGGCGAAGTCTGGAAACAGAACTATTTTTAGCCAAAAAATCATCCAGGGCGACCGGTCCAGGGCATGGGCGACCGGTCGACGGCGGCGACCGGTCGACCTTACCCCTACCGGCCAGTGGTTCTTTTTCTGTTTTGAAAATCCAAAATTTGATCCAAAATCCGATTTTTGCGCCCCTCGCTTTTAAAACGTGCAAAATGCAAACGTAGACCTCATTCAATATACATTATGTCATAATCAAGCTCGAAATGAGGTAAAATACTCGGCGTTAACGATCAAAAAGTCCGCGAGTTATCCTTGAGACTAATTAAACACATCTCAAGTTTTTGTTAAAAATCACAATCCCTTAAAAATATATCGAATCTCAATATGTTTAGTTCGATTATGACGAACCAAATTTTGAATACGAATAACCGTATAATAGATACCGAACTTGTTATCCCGAAAAAAAAATAAGAACGTTTTAAAGCTTTGGATACAACAAGTCATAAGAAGAAGTGCTTTTCAAATATTTGAAAATTTCTTTTAATGGCACTTTAATGAGATTCGTTGGGATAATTTTTGAAGTCGAGCATATAGACATAAGGTATATGGAATGTCGATTCTATAGGAATAATACAAGAAGACATACCTCGAATTTGTTTGTCAACCGACATGCCTTTCTCAACCTTTATCAATCTCTTCATTGATAGCCATAGAGGTTGGAATGATTCTTCCTTCTTCAATGCCTAACTCCTTCAAGAGTTCTTTTGAAATGTAACCATCTACTTGGCATTGAATGATTTGAAGTCCAAGCAAGAAATCATGCTCATTTCAAGTACACCTTGCATCAACTTAGAAAACCATATCTTGCACAAATATTCATTAGTAGCACCAAAAATATTCTCATAAATATGCACAAGTTTAAACAATATTGCCCTTTTTCACAAACAAAGAGAGTAGTATCAACTTTACCTTTTGTAGAATCATTTAGCAAAAATAGCTAAGTCTATCATACCATACACGGGGTACTTGTTTTAAACCATACAAGGCCTTAAAAACAATCATTTGGCCTAGAAAAATTTTAAACCCCGGAGGTTGTTTTACATAGACTTCTTCTTGAATAAAATCATTTAGAAATTTGGATTTAACATCCATTTGGTAAAGCTTGAAATTTTCTTAAAACAAGAATGGGGCAAGTAAAATGCAAATAGCTACAAAATGTGCTATGAGTGCAAATGTTACATCAAAATCGATTACCTTCTTCTTGAAAATACCTTCGAGCTACTAACCTCGCCTTAGTTCGACCAATGTTGCCTTGGTCATCGAGTTTGTTCCTAATACCCTTTTTATCTTCTTCATCACTATCATCATAGGGCATCCAATTGATCTAAGGTGTTCATAATAGAACATTTACATCCAAATATTTGGAGTACTTCATTTCTCATCTACACAACTTAACAAACTCATTAACGGCATCGCTTATACAAGAAAAAATAGCCCAAATGTAAAAACATGCTTCAATCATCAATCACAAAATTTCTTGCAAAAGAGCATAGTAGGAATAGACACTATATATATATATATAGATCATGAAGCAAGAAACACATACTATGCATTTAGAATATCATCAAGAGTCTAATAAATCATGCAAGTTCAAATAAGCTTAAGAAAGCTACAAAAGGTCTCTTTTGAAATTTGAGAATCCGATAGCATATAATTGAGACCTCATTTAAAAGAAGTATTTGAACAAAAGTTGACAGAGCAAATATGTGCAATCAAATATCGAATGATGCCTTTCAAAAATCTAAAAATCCTCTTAATGGCATTTGTATGAAATACTATGAAAAACAAGCACATAGGCACATGGCAATACATATATCGAGTCTATAAGAGTAAGAATAACACAAGTAAACATACCTCGATAATTTATGCCTTTTCTTGACAAATAATGACGAAAATGGCTATTTGTGAAAATATGTAAATCCTACACAATTCTTAAAACAAATCTAGCACAAATCATAATGATAAAAGTGTAGGCTAAGAGATATCACAAGTAAGCTCATTCCATAAAAAACCATAAGAGATGATAATACACTTTAGTCTACAAAAATGCACAAGAGTTTTAAAAACATCATATAAGGTCTTCCTTTTTAAAAACAAATAAGTTTTGAAGACCTTAATTTAAAATACATGAAAACTCATTTTGCAAGTAGGACACAAATAAAAACATGCATAATAGACAAATAAAATGCATATTTAATTAGGGAGATACGGTTTACCAATTATGCCGTCTCCATGGGTTTTTCCAATGTTGATGATATTTTCCCTTTTGAAAATCTTCATGTTGATAGTAATCTCTCCAATTACTCCATCTCCAAAATTTTTGTCCTTCCCATTGTTGATGGTCTCTTCTTCTTTGAAAATCATCTTGTCTTTGCCATTTCCAGGATTGTGTTCTTCCCATTTTTGATTATATCCTCTTCTTGAAATTGGCTTTGTCGAACATAGTTTCTCCTTCTTTGATCACATGAAACGGTCATTTGATGTCTTCTTGGTATAAATTTTCTTCGATCATTATTTCGCGGTACCTAATATGACATTGTTTTGTGGTACCCTTATGTGTTTGGGTCCTTTGGGATTAGTCTTGAGACTTTTAGGTCTCCAACAATAATTGGAGCTATTTCTAGCCCGACAAGTATTTACCGTATGACCCTTTTACCGCAATAAAAACATGTAATAATTCTAGGAGCATAATGACCAACGTGCTTAGAGACTTGATTCTTTTTCATGTGATTGACACCCTTAGGCTTATGATCAAGTTCTAGTTTGAATTATCACAACAATCAACAATATTGGTCATCTTATCGGTACTCAAGTTGGATTTAGATAAATCATTTTTCAAGCAATTTATATCCTCAACAAGAGTACTATTTTCTTTCTCAAGGTTTCTAACCTTGTCAAGAGTGGTGGTGTGAGCACATGATAGTGATTCATAGGAAGTAAATAAACTATCCTTATCATTCTTTAAAACAATGAATTCCTTTTTCAATTTTTTGTATTTAACAAGTAAGTTTTGGAATTCATCTTGTAGCTCATCATAATCATTTTGCAAGTCACTATATTCATTTTGCAATTCATTGTCATAAGAAGTAGAGGGTTTAGAACTTACCTCGTTTTCTTCTTCGATGCCCATGAGGCATTGTTCAACTTGTTCATCATGGGAGGTTGTAGAAGGCTTATTCCTTAGATTTGAGCTTGTATGATCTTGAGAAGTAGATGCTTTTGTTTGACTCCTTTCATTTGCAAATACTCCATAGATGGCTTCTAATTTTTGCCATACTTCATGTGCCGACTTTATTCCTACAAT
The DNA here is from genome assembly GCA_016081115.2 of Rehmannia glutinosa. Classification (NCBI taxonomy): domain Eukaryota; kingdom Viridiplantae; phylum Streptophyta; class Magnoliopsida; order Lamiales; family Orobanchaceae; genus Rehmannia; species Rehmannia glutinosa. The sequence continues at coordinate 1,180,297 of CM071930.1, read as the reverse complement.
ATGTTCATATTCTAAATTAGTAAATGAACAATACAAAACATTTAAGGCCTTACCGTTTAGGGAGATGATTTTCTTCTCTTCATCATTGAGCTTTTTGAAGCCTTTTGAGGTGTGTGGTGTATCTTTCATCGGAATGGATTCTCCATTGATGATGGTGTTCCAAATATCGAACCCACAACCTTGTAGATAGCATTCCATTCTTTCTTTCCAAAAATTAAAATTCTTGGAATCAAATAGTGGTGGCTTGGTGGTGGAGGTGCGGATAGATGAGCTTCGTTCGTGGCGACGATCGTTTCTCTTCACTCGCGATGTGAAACGAGCTTGCCAAAGAGTTTGGCTCGATACCACTTGTAAGTCAAGCGGCTACGATAATCTAGAGGGGGTGAATAGATTATCTCCATCTTTCGATTTCGCCCTCTTTTTGAACCGAATGCTCAAAGACAATAATAAAGGTGCGGAATGTAGACAACACACGTCGATTTAAAGAGTTCAACCCACCTAGGGCCTAATCCTCTACCACCCCAGTATATCCGGGATGGATTTCAAAAAGAAAAACGATTTTATTAATTTACCACAAATTAATACAACACCAACTTACAACAACACCTTGAAGAGCACCACACTCTTCTTCAACACCACCTTTGAGATTACCACAATCTCACTTGAAGATTACCACAATCTTCAACGGCACCTTGTGAAGATTACCACAATCTTCACCTTGAAGAGCACCACACTCTTCAACACCTCAACAAGAAGATTACCACAATCTTCTTACACCTAACACCTAGCTCACCCAAGTGTGTTCTTACCACAAGAACACTCACAAGGATATCTTGTGTTTGGTTGATGAATTACAATCAAGATTACACTTTGAAAAAATATTACAACTCAAAAGTGCAAGTGTAATCAAGAATGAAAGCCTAGACCTCAAGATGTGAAAGTGATAGTACTTAGGCTATTACAACAAGAATGTTGAAATGAATAACAAAGATTATGTGCTTGTGATATCTCTTGTTGTTTTTATCAAGTCTTGTGTTTGATCCTCAAGCCTTCATCTATTTATAGGAGAGCCTTCAAATTTGAATTCCAACATAGGCTCCTCCAAAGGCTCCTCCAACATAGGCTCCTTCATGGGCTCCTCCATGTTTTCTTTTGTCTACAAATAAGACAAAGAGATTAAAATAAATATGGTTGTCTCATAAGGATACAAAAATCGAGATTATAGAACAATCCCACATTTTAAGGAAGAATGGTCTGGTTGCAAACCGGTTATAATTTGGTTGTCAAACTAAAGGGCGCCGGGTTGCGCACAAAAGGGACGTTTGAAATAGTTGTGAAAATTTACGCGGGCGACGGGTGGGGGGGTGCTCGACCGGTCGACATCACCCTAGCCTGGTCGACCTCTCCAAAAATAGAACAGGAGATTTTGCACACTTGCAGTGCAGGTCGACCCACAGGCGGCCAGGTCGACCGACCGGCCGACGCCCGGAGGCGGCCACGGTCGACCGCTTGATTTTTCTTCCGTCTCATTTTCTGTTTCAAAAAACATCTTGGTCACGGGTTGCCCTATGGGATACTAGGTCGACAAAGAGACGAAATATTGTCCAATTTTTATCGAAAATTAACCTCAAGAAATACTCCGAAAAAATTCGTAAAAACATTTTAAACTAATCGGGAGTATTTAGGACAATATTAGAAATATAGTTTCAATGTGAAAAACCCATTGACTTAAAAAACATTAAATGTGTTGTCCAATTTTATATCGAAAATAAACTTGAGGAAATACTCCGAAAAATATTAAAACCATTTTAAATCATTTAGGAGTATTTGGACAACCTTTAAAACCATTGTTTTGGTGTAAAATCAAAATCATCAAAATCATGATAAACCATTTATCAAACATCACCTAGATCACCCAAGTGTGTTCTTACCACAAGAACACTCATAAGGATATCTTGTGTTGAATGATGACCAAAAATCAAGATTACAACTCAATAATGAATAATACAATTTGAGTGCAAGTGTAATCAAGAAATGAAAGCCTAGATCTCAAGATGTGAAAGTGATAAGCTAGGCAAATTACAATAAGAATAATAACTATGAAGAACAGTGTTTGCTTGGAATGTTCTTGTTGTGTTGTATCTCAATTGTTGTGTTGGTTGCTCCAAAGCTTCTTCTATTTATAGGAGATGTCTTGTACATGATAGGCTCCTCTTGGGGACTTGATTTCTGTAAAAATTGCAAGACAATTGAAGAAAAGAGCTGTTAGAAATCAACTCCATGATTTAAGGAAATGTTATCTCATTGTCAAACGGTCGAAATTTGCTGTCAAAACATAGGGCGACCGGTCGCGCTCAAATAGACATTTGAAGAAAACATAGCAAAATACAACAGGGCGACCGGTCAGGGGGGACTTCGACCGGTCGACCTTCACCCTGACTGGTCGCCCACAATATAATGTCAAGAGTCGATTGTTCTGTTTCAATCTTAATGCCCAGGTACCGATCGACGTGGGTGTCGACCGGTCGACACCCTGGTCGACCGGTCGACCTAGTCATTTTCTCCTCCGTCTCTTTTTTCTGTTCCAAAAATCATCTTCAGGTACGGGTTGCCCTATACGGCGACCGGTTGACCTCGAGACAGAAATGTTGTCCAATTTTTGTCGAAAATAAAACTCAAGAAATACTCCAAAAATTTAGTAGAAACATTTTAAACCAATCGGGAGTATTTAGACAACATTTAGGAACCTTGTTTAGAAGTAAAAACTTATAAACATAAAATCATTAAAAGTGTTGTCCAATTTTATCAAAAATAAAACTTGAAGAAATACTCCGGAAAATATTAAAACCATTTTAAACCATTTAGGAGTATTTGGACAACAATTAAAAACATTGTTTTGGTGTAAAAATAAAATCATCAAAATTAAGATAAAAACATGTATCAAACACTAGGCTTTCATTTTTTGATTACACTTGCACTCAAATTGTAATATTCATTATTGAGTTGTAATCTTGATTTTGGTCATCATTCAACACAAGACATCCTTGTGAGTATTCTTGTGGAAAGAATACACTTGGGTGATCTAGGTGATAAGTGTTTCAAGAGTGTGGTGCTCTTGAGGTGTTGAAAAATTTGGTGTTCTTCGAGGTTGAAGATTGTGGTAATCTTCACAAGGTGCCATTGGAGATTGTGGTAATCTTCAAGAGAGATTGCGGTAATCTCAAAGGTGGTGTTGTAGAAGAGTGTGGTGCTCTTCAAGGTGAAGTTGTAAGGTGTTGTATTAATTTTGATAATTAATAAAATCTTTTTTCTTTTTGAAATCCATCCCGGATATACTGGGGTGGTAGATGATTAGGCCCTAGGTGGGTTGAACCTCTATAAATCGACACGTGTTGTTTACTTCCCGCACCTTTATTATTGTCTTGACTTGTTTGATCCAAAAAAGAGCGGTAATCGAGAAAATGGGGATAATCTATTCACCCCCTCTAGATTATCGTAGGCGCTTGGACTTACACATTCTTCTGTGATAGCTCTAATTCCTTCATCACCCCAACTAGAGTCCCTGGCGTCGACCTTGTGCTTATTGTAGGGAATTCATCTTTCGCTTTGGATTTGGTTTTCTTTTGTTTCTTAACAGTCGGAGGCTCACTTCCCTCGCCAACCTCCAACCGTGCAGGCTCTTGTCTTTTTTTATTGTTCCTAGCCATTTACCAACAATAACCTACAAACACAAAAATAATGAAAAAATATATCAGGACAACTAACTAAGTATGTATCAGAAACATTCTATTATAGCAACAAACCCATACTAAGTATGTATCAGAAATATTATATCACAGCAACACAACTAACCTACGTATATATACATACAGATACACCTGCTACAAAAATTTGAATGCAACAAAAATCACAACAAAACCCACCACTAAAACACAAACTCACAATGAAAAACACAAACACAGAATGCAACCAAAATCGCAACAAAACTCACCATTAAATCACAACCTCACCATGAAAAACACAAACACAGAATGAAAACGCAAACAGTAAACCCTAGTTGCAACCAACAAAATCACCGTATAACAACAAATCAAACACAATACTTTTGTTTAACACATAAAACATAAAAATATTTGAAAAATAAAAACAAAAAATTCCTAAAAAATTGAACAGTTCTACAAAAATAAAACTCCAAATACCTTGTTCTTCCCCACCGATAGTTGAAAGAATGAACACTCTGAACTTGCTAAATGAAATACCGTCTCAGACTTGGGGGTTGATGATGGAGAGATTGAGATGAAAACCGATAGTGAATTAGTGAAAATATTAAGGAATTTGAAAAGTTACCGTGCCTTTTAAGCGGGATAAGCAAGGGATGAAGGAAAGTGACGAAGAGACGTGTCTGTTCAGGGGTATGTAGATATTACCAAATAACCCTTAAGTTGGCGGAAATAAGTGTTGGTGAGGGAGGAAACTGAATTAAATCACAACCTTAGATTTTTTAAAATCAATGGGAAGGATGAGTCCACATGGTCTCATCTAAGGAGGGTTGTCACACTTGAACCAAATCATATATATATATATATATATATATGATAATGTGAATATGCATCTTGGAAGTATCATATTTGATGTTTAATAGTAACATCAATTGCGTTTAATGTATCATTTTTACTTTTTAATATATTGCAGTCTCATGGTTTTTAGTGTTTTACTGAGTTTTTCACAATTTTATGTAGGTTTCTATCGTAGTGGAAGTTGACACGACAGAAGATATTGATATAGAGGAGAGGTAGAGGTAGGGAAGGGGAAGGGGTCAGGGACAAACAAGAGGATGATATAAAGGAGGATATAAAGGAATCACCAGTTATTGATAGCCAAGTAAAGAAGTTATTGCTAAGATGTCGACGAAGGAAATTAGAGTTGAAACATCGACGAAGCAAGCTAGTGTTGAAACGTCGACAAAGGAAGCAATTGTTGAAATGTTGATGAATGAAGCCCCTGCTGACACATTAATGAAAGAAACCCCTGGTGAAACCTTGATGGAGGAAGCCCCTGTTCAGACGTCGAACAAGGAAGTCTGGTGTTGAAATGTCGATGAAGGAACCCCTTGTTGAAACCTTGATGAAGGAAGCGACTGTTGGAAGCTTGACGAAGGAAGCCCCTGTTGAAACCTCGACGAAGGGAAAAGTTGATGAAAAACAAGTAAGCCCGGATAAGGATGTTGGTGATATACGTGACAGAAGATTGAGTAGGGTTGTTGGGGACAAAAAAAACTTCAGTGAAGGAAATCAGTGAGAGTATTGGTAAGGAAGGAGAATTGGTAGAGGAAGTTGGTAATAATCCTCGTAAGAAAATAAAGCTATCAGACGATGATAAGAAGAGGTTAGTGTACTTAAAAGTATTAGTTTTTGTTTTCAAAGTATCATTATTTTTGTGAAAAGTATCAGTGTATGTTACATAAATGTTGATTTCTGGAAAGTATTAGTATATGTTAATAATGTAATATAAATCAATGTTTATATGCTAGAAGTATTATTTTTCATTCTGAAAAGTATATAAAATTGATTCAAAAGTATCATTATTGTATGCCCTGTAATTCATATATTAATTGCATCTAAAATTGATGATTAAAATCATAAGAAATCTGTGTACTTAAAAGTATTAGTTTTAGCTTTCAAATTAGATTATTTGTTTGAAAAGTATCAATATATTTCACATAAATGTTGATTTTTCTCATCCAATATAAATTTGTGTCTATATGTTACAAGTATCAATTTTTATTTTTGAGAAGTATCTAAAATTGATTTAAAAGTATCATTTTTATCTGAATAGTATCGTATTTGATACTTCGAAGTATTATAAATTGCTTCCAAATTGTTATTTTTCATATTTGATTGTATTAATTATATATTATTTTTTTGCATCAACTTTCTTACGCAATAGAGACTCAATGGTTTATTTGATGTAGAGAACTCTTTGACTGATAGACAAAAAGAGGATGCGAAGAGTATTGATTTTGGTGAGTTATTGAACCTTAAAGTTAAACATTTACCTACTCAGATAATTATGTGGTTGGTGCAAAGGTTTAATGGGAAGACTCACATTCCACTACATCTCTTTCATTGTGGAAGGGTTTTCCCCTATCTCTTGGTGCATCAAATATTAGCATTTCGTCGTTGATAGTACAAGGTATTTGCAGATTCTTTGAAGGTAAGCCGTCATATTGTGATTTTTGTTCTTTACTGTTTTTTGAGGTTGCGATTTTTTAGTTTATTGTTTAGCTTATTATGTTTTAATATGTTTCACAGTTTTTTAAAGCACTAGTTTGGGTTTATTTTCCGATTTCAAATTGTATCTACGCATTGTGTTGTCTGGGTTGGGTTTTTAATTATTTTTTGGTGTTTTCACTTCAGTTGACACTTTTGGGGAATTATTCAGAATGTTTGTAGTTGTGTCTGTTGCATTGAGTGTGGTAGGTTTGTGCTCTTTTTTTATCTCTTTTTTTGATCTACTTATGTGACTTGTTAATATTGCTTCTTAAGTATGTGCATGTTACTTGGGGAATGTTTACTATCTCGACTTCATTGCAAAATTATTTTTTCCTATGGGTTTTTGTCTTTATATTTGTGTGACTGGTTATTTCTGCTTGTGAAGGTATTAATTGTTGCATATGAAATGATTATAATGTTGCAAAATTGGTACGAGTATTTTCCTTGGCTTCATTAATTTTGTTTTATGACATGCTTAAGCAATATAATTACATTGCATATGTAGTATAATCATACTGCATATGTAATTTAATCTTTTTTTGGTCTATATTATGTTTGCATGTTTAGTGTAAAAATGTTGCTTATGTAGCAATTCTTGCATTTTTAATACTGAGTTGTATTTATTGGTATATGTGATATTCTTGCATATTGTAATTCTTGGTTATTGCTAGTGTGTGTTGCATATGGAGTATATGTGTGTTGCTCATGTAATGTCTAGGTAATGCTTGTATAATTTTTTGTGATGTCAAGTTTTATGTAGTTGTGTTACATACGTAGTGAATATTCATTGTTTCTAAATTATAAGGTTGTTGCTTAAGACACGCTATGTGATACACATGCATTGTGATTTTCTGTTGTTTCTATAATGTGAGTTTATTGAAGTTGTAATGTGATTTTTGCAGCGGGAGATGTTTTATCGGTACATTTTGTCCAAAGGTTGTACGTCGGCAACACGCTTTACACAAAATTCTAAGTTGATGAGACTGACTATGAATTAGAGGGACAATGAAAACAAAGTGGATTATGTTGTTTTCGCTATGCGGCACATGGAAACGTACATGGCAGAGGCATGAGAAATTGGGACAGTGAGCTGAAGAAGAAAAATCTTGCACAATTATCCATGATGCGGGCGAAATATTGTGTTGCAATTGCTCTGGCTGACATGGATGAACACAAGGCTACTGAATTTAACCGATGCAAAGAAGTTTGGTGGATGAACAAATAGTGATTTAAGGTTGGCGTAGGAATTTGTTTTTCTTATGTAAATGTAGGTTGAACAAGATACTTTATGCCATTTGTGTTTTTTGTTGTTTTTTGGAAATATTTTGATAAACTTTTAGGTAGAATCATATATTTTCGGGTTTTGCTTACATAGGATGTTACGTGGAAATGTTTTTGGGTTGGTATTTTGGTGTATTCCTAAGTTTTTTCTAGTGGTAGATCGTATGTTTGTTTATCATTTTTCATACAATAGCATTAATCGCAAAAATCTCTTCACTAAACTGCAAGTATACAACATAGTTTATTGAATAATGACAAACAAGGTCGTATTCCTCAGGGATTAAATACTAAACACTTAGGCTATAACAACCTCGTATTCAAATTTTATTGAAGAACCCAAAAATCAAGAAAGTACTATCTAATCTAAACAAGTAAGAATAAAATATGTAAATTTATTAAAAACCCAAACTCCACAAGTTTTTTCAATAAATACGAAAGCAACCCTAGGAACATTAATGTCAACATGCTTCTTCAATATTAAATATAATTAATGTTTATCAAAACTAATTCATGTGTTTCTATGGATTCAACTCCTAAATTAGCTTATTCCCCCTCCTGGGTGGCGCATAAATAGTAGATTAATAAGAATTGTAAAACTCCCGATACATTATAACTATTATTAACTCCCAAAAGATCTTTGAATTGAAGTACTCCACACAAACCGTTGTAGTCTCCCGATACATTACTCCCATTTATGTTTGAGCCCAATTTTCATTTGTTAGTACTCACCTCCCAGAATATGGACTAACAAATATGACATGCAAAATAGTGATAAGATAATCTACAAGAAATAAGCATTCGAATTCATATAATAGAACACATAAACTAATTAAAAAATAATCAATATAGATTTAATATGAATCCACGGTTTTAATTATGCCATAAGATCAGAAAGATTAGCCCATCATATTCGATAACAAATTCATAGACAAAGTTGAAATCCAATAGTTTGACATCGTTTAAGGACAAACAATAGATCTAAACTAAGAAATAAAAACCCTTCTTGTCAGGATGAATCCTCCCTCTAAGCCTTTGAAACTCTTGTGCTTCTGTAGTTTTGAAAGGCCTTGTGGTGCTCTTCGTAGATTAGCCCTCGTCTCTCAGAAGACTATAGATTTGTTATCCTAATGTATTTTGATGTATTTTATAGTTTATGATGTTGTATTTTCATGTAAGGCCTTAGTCTTTTTATATAAGTACTTAGAGAGATCACTTGTAGAGTTCTAACGAGAAAAGAGTCAAAATTACACAAAAAAGCAGATCGAACTGCCTTGTGCAGATCACACGACCAGACCGTGTAAATGGTTTCCTTCTCTGTTTTTTCTCCGAACACTTCACATGGGCGTGTTGGGTGGGTCGTGTAATATGTCTCTGAAATTCAAGTCGCACGAACGTGTAAAAATCACGCGGTATCAACTCACACGTCCGTGTGAGCTTCACACGGGCTGACCATGTGAGTGGTTTCTGTCCGTTTTTTTTGCATATTTCAATCTTGTATGGGCCTTCCAACTGATGTCTTTCCATTTAAGCTATGTTTCCTATAAAATATTACAAGAATACGCAATATCATGCCCTTCTAAGAAAACCAAGTAAAATACAATAAATATGTATGCAAATTCATTAATTATATATCATTTTAAGCCCCTAAATGCACGTATATTTTACACATATCAAGCATACACTAAATAAATATTATAGATGCAATTGTGATATACTACATAAGCAAATTTATCAAGTATGCATGCAATGCTAATATAGATATATTGAGATACATTCGTAGATATCCGATGTTGCTAATTCAATATCGAACTAATTTGTGAGGGCTTAAAATTGTTAAATTGTTGTTATACTTTTGAAGAATGTATTAGTGCTTACCAAGAGATAGCAATTATGTAATTCCAAAATAAATCGGTTTTCAATTATTAAGTATATCAGTTCAGCTTAAAAACATATGTGTAACCAAGAAACAATATAAAGAATTTACGTAACACTTAGAAGGATGTAAACTGGTGATAAAGTAGATTAATTTTAAGCTTTTTTTTCATGCAATAGTATACACAATTAAATAACATATGCTTATTAAGTGTACTTGTGATGCATATGTAGAACAATTGTTATGCATATGAAGGGATAATCATCATAAAATTCAGTTGAATCCTTTGCAAGTACATAGGTATACCAGTTCAGGCTAAACATTCGGGTATCCAGTATTGTGTAGAGTCGGGCAATATTTCTAGTCGTTCTCAAGGTATATTGGTATAGCTCCTTGGCATATAAGTAACAATCAGTGATGAAGTATCATATTACTTGTTAGTATAAATACTCAATATCTACATAAGCAATAATTTTTTTTTCTGAAGCATTCATGTGTTTAAAAGCAATATAATAATACTAAACAAACACTAACTAATATCTTCATAGGCAGGTTTATGCGAGTTAATTTACCCTCAATTTTTTTTTCTGGAGTTGCAACATTTGGAGAAACCTTCCTCAATTACATTGTTCATGTCTTCTGCACGCATCATGATTTGAGGGTGTAATGTTGTTTCTGGATTATGATTGTGGGACGAAAACTGGTTAGTATCAACGGTGGCATATATATGCAGAGGTGATTGATTATAAGATTGTGCATGGATAGCGTGATTTCTAATTTGGTAACTGAATCCTATTTTTGTTGGTATGTATTGTTTTTACTGGACTAATTTACCCTAATGATAAATTAATTAGGTAATAAATTACAATTAAGCTTCTTAAATCTTCGACCTTCAAAAAATTAGATCTATGGCTAGAATTGGTCTCCATGAACTCATCCTATGACATGGTATCATATAACCTCCCCCTTTCAAACATATACACCTTAACATAAACGTAGACAACAAACAAAATATATTTCCTTATCCACAAGAAAATAATTTCTGAAAATTCATTTCCAAACACAATAATACATTTAAAATATATCCATACAATCTTGCCACTCAACTTTTACATGTCCGAAAATACGAAGAAAAAGGCGGGAAACGACAAATTTCTTTTAAGCATATCTATATATATAAAGAGAAGTCTTGAGAATAGTATGTTAAATTTTTCCCGCTCATTCCAGTTACTATAAAAAAGTAAGAAACATATGTGTAAAAATAAGAAGTGATAGATATTTGGTGTTTCATTATTTTGGTAGCCAACTTTCTTTAAATAGTTACTTTTTAAAATAATATAAAAATAAAGTTATGTAAAATTAGCTTTCAAAATATGTGTGTATAGTGAATTAATTACTGCGTTTATCTTTTTCTTTTTTGTAAAAAAAATAATATTTTTTCTTTTTGATACGTTTTCACGTATAATATATCAAATTAGTCAATTTTTTTACGATATTCAGTTTGACTCTCATAATGCATATATAAAATAAAACATATAACAAATAAAAATATATAAGAAATATTTGCTTATTATTTTGTAATTTGTAATGGACTTTAACAATTATTCATTTGAGCTATTCGACATCAATTTGTATATTAATATATTTTGGCTATTTATGATACATGTATTGTTGTTATTTGGGCTTAGCACATTCTTAATAATTATATAGAGTTATATTTAAATTGATTAATTTTAATTAAAAAATACTTATTTTAATTGAAGAAAATATCTAAATACATATTTCTAAATTTTATATATCACATATATACATATATAACATTATATATATTTATGTAAGAAAGAAAATTAAGATTTAATTATTATAAAATTATATTGATAATATTATTTTATATAGAAAAAAATTATGAGGTAGTCTTCTGTTAGACGGATTCAACCTAACGGATCAATCCGACGCGCGAACCCAGAGCCCCAGCCCTACCCTAGCGACCCAACATAATAAATTTTTAGGGGACCTACTAATACTTTTCCGTGGAAGTACTAATACTTTTTATTAGAAAACTAATACGTTCCCGGGGAATTACTAAATATCTTTTACATAAAAAAACTAATATTTTTCAGATGAACTACTAATATGTGAAACGGGGACGACAAATATTTTTGACCGAAAAAAACTACTATTGTTTAGGGGGATCATTAAATATTTTCAAGTGAACTAAGTACTAATACTTTTTAGATGGACTACTAATACTTTTTAGATGAAAACCTAATACTTTTAAGTGTTCTTGTGCTACTATGTCACTGTTCAATTTACAAAAATAATACTTCAAGTAAACTATGTACTAAATGTTTTTTGAGGACTATTAATATATTTCAGAGAGACTGCTAATACCGGTCCTTGGATATACAAAAATGATATTGCTAATATTACAAAAACACTACTTGGTCGGTTTTGGGATCCGTCTAACTAATTTTGGCGCATTAGACCGAATGACATGAGTTTTTGTCTTTTATACATATTGACGTACTTCTCATGTTAATGGAATTTTTTTGATTTATCAACATATTTTGATATTCAAGTTCCAAAGTTGTACATTTGGAATGAGATATGAATTTATCTGTTTAATAAATTTTTGATACATGTGTATATATAAAAATAAAATAGCTTTTGTCTTTTTGAAATGTTTTATTTTTTCTTAAATTGTGTCGCTAAATTTAAAGTATAGCTTTTGTTTAATTCATTTAATAATTTACAATTGTTCAGCTTTCTAAACCCCAAAATATTGGAATTGAAATGATTCTATTATTGATTTGTATTGAAATACAATTTATTACATATTCAACATTGGGGCAGTATTCCTCAAAAAAAAAAACATTGGGGTAGCAAAAAAAATCAACATTGAGCAGTATTTTTTTTTTCAAACTTCTACTTTCTTATGGATAAACATGTTCTATAAATAGATACAATTCATATTATTCACACAACCAACTATTTTGTATTTAAAGAGTTTTTTTATAGATTATAATAATTTATTTTTTATTGTTTATTCGTATCACTTATAATCAAACTAACTATCTTTATATTTTAATTATTTTTTTAGACTTTAAAATTTTTGCAATCACTATTTCTTTTATAACATAGTTAACAGTAATAGATAAATACAATACACATGTTCGTGAATGGGAATGTGAACGTAAAATCCCTATTTTATATGATCTTGTTGGGAAGGGGGACGGGAATACAAGTACCATTCAAGTCCTATATTCGGTTCTAGAGAAGCGAGGCATCCACATCTCCGCTCCTATCCATGAACTAACCGATGATTCTCCGTCTCATTCTATTCTATTACCAACAGGGATGTTGTCATCCATAATTACAAAATATAAAATTTACAAAACTATTAGAAAAATATACATGTAAAAGTACAAAATAGATGCCTCACGGATAGAAACTCCGTGCATCGCACGGGTAAAACACTAGTGTCATTAACAGTACATGCCAATGTCACTCCTTGGTCAATTTGAATCCTCTATTATTTTATATCACATATTTAGCTCTATTTCAATATTATAATCCAGTTTCCCATTGGTCTGAATCTTGTGGCCCACCATATCCCGACTTCCTCTCATTGTAAGTTATATGGTCTTTTGAGGATTCGACTTCCCAGTCCCTTTTCTTTTGTTCGCTAACCAGCAAGCATGGAAGTGTGCTATATTTGCTAAATGGCTCAAAATGGTAAAGTGTGCTTATGGAATGGTTCAGAAATTAGATAAAAGGAAGTTTGAATTGTTTGTCATTTGCCCGGATTCTCAAATTGTGTTCATGAGGAGTAATGCTAATTTTTGTAAACATGACATTGCTTTATTATATTTTCTAGTTCTTCTCCTTTTTCTTTGTTTAATCTGTACCTTGGAGGGACTCATCATAGCGAGAAATTCTAACTTTAATTTAGGGCTATCGACACAATTTGCCCAACATTTCGGTAAAAAGGACATCTATTTATGTTACCGGGCTTTTTCGACTTTTTCTGCTCCCGTTTTTTCTTTTTTTTGGACATTTTTATGCGTCACCAATTTTTCCAGATTTTTTTATGTTGTTATTTTATGATTGTTTCAAGTATGTTTCATCTAATAAAATTCCAGCGAAAAAATAATTTTTCTGATTTTCTCGCATTAAATAATCAAACTTATACTCGAAATCTTAACAATCAAGAAATACACACATAAAACAACAAATGTTGAAAGAAGAACACAATAACATCGAAAAACATGGAAATTACTAAGAAACGACAAAACAATATTGAAAATTATATAGAAACAACCCAAAAACAACATAAACAATATAGAAAACACTACATGAACAAAAATAGCTTAAAAACAGGTTAAATACTGCATTGAAACAACAAATAAACATCAGAACAACATTAAAAACAATATAGAAACAATTCATAAACAACATAAACAATATAGAAAACAATACAGCAATAAAAAGAGCTTAAAAATAGGTAAAATTACATTGAGACATTGAAAACTATATAGAAACAATAAAGAAATATCATAACATTAAAAATATTATATAAAACAACTCAGAAATAATATATAAAACAACACAGAAGTAGGGCAAATGCAACAATTTTTCTTTAATTTACTTCAAAAATGTAGATTGAGATCAAGTTTTGTTTTAACTATTTCATTTTAGTGATATGTTCGAATTTGCCTTTTTATTTTCCTTTCGACGAACAAACGCTTGAATTTGGGATTACAGGTTTTTTCTGGATTATTGAAAAAATAATAGTTATAATTAAAGAACATGCTTTCCTTTATATAAACATTTCAACTTTAAAAAAGTTCAGTTGAGATTTTTATAGCAATGTCTCATATTCATAGACATTCTTGTTTTTCATCTCTCTTTAGAATAAGTAACTATAGATAAAACGAATAATTACAAAAACACCCCGAGGTTCAGGCTAATTGCAAAAAAAAAAAAAAAATCAAGAAATTTTTTTGAAAAATGGAAAAAAGAAAAAAACCATTCATGTTTGATTTCATCTTACATTTTTCTCCCTTCATAAAAAGAAAAAATATTTCGAAAATCCCTAATATTTTTAGCCTCTTAGATTTAAGACCAAATCAAACCCGAGGGGGATTTTGTATAATTTTTAAATATTTCTGGGTTTTCTCTAGTAATTAGCCGTAACCTCAAGGGGACTTTTGTAATTATCCCTAAATAATATTTTTCTCAATGTCACTTTAAATTGAGAGTCCGAACTCCCAACCCAACCCAAACTTGAGGTAGGCCTGCCCACTACACACACTAATATTTCAACCATGGATCAGATGCAAACCTAGAACAACTCCCACTTGACCATGACAAGATTCCCAACTGAAAATTAATGGAAAAGGAAGATGAATAAGTTGGGAGATCAAAACAATGGATCAGATGCAAATCCAAGTTCAACTTAACTGCATTTTTAGCATGTACATATGCAAGTAGTACACTGTACACAAACAAAACATACTGTCACAAGAAAAAAGTTCCATCCAAGAACCTTTAAAGTATTCTTGATCTTCAAAATTGAGTTTCCATGTCTGAATTGTCCTCACTACCTATCCTTGCGTTACCGCAACAAAGTCTTGAGTCTTGACTTTAATTTTCATAACCCACTGATATAAAAACCATTACATTAGAAACTGTAACAATGAACATTGTCACAACGAAGCTGGATAGCCGAACTTGCCAAGACTCTGGGTAATATTGCAAAAGCAGATACTTGTTCATATTGGAATCAAGTTAAATGGAAATCAAACATTATTCTTACCAAAACAATTCACACTCATCAACCATTTAATCATCACTATTCATGGTTAACATAGAATCGCTACAAGATAACAATCAGATGAAAACTGCATGACAAAACCCCAAGAAAGCCATCTAAAAAGATCAATCATTGAGAAAAATATATATATACACACACATATATATAGTATACCTTATATGCTTCCTACAAACATGGTAATAAACTCAGAAGCTTCAGAGGGAGTGTTTGCAATAACTAAAAAGTGATTATCGATTTTCGGATTAAAAAAAAAATTGTTGCTTCAAATGTGAAATGTAAACTTATGCTTGATTTAACTTCTGATTTGACTTTCACAAACAAATAAACATTTTTACAACCTATTCACCAAATACTCTATATTAACGAATTAACTTCTATTTGCAAACACTACCAACTTCTACTTCTCAACAACTTTTAGCTTCTACAACAACAAATAACAAATCAGTTCTGCGGATTTTTTTTGTTGCAATACCTGTTTATGCAGGCAAGTCCATTCATCCATCAACCCCATTCTAACACACAATTCCGCCTCAATATTCTTTCTTCCACTGCCAAAGGAACCCATACCCTGAATCTTTTATCAAGAACGATGCGTTCTAAAGTTGAGCAGCCAAACACCAAATATTCAAGATCATGACCAGTTATAGCAAATTCATTATCCGTCCAAATAAGCTCCTTCAAAGAACCGTGGCTGGCAAAAGCACGAAAGACGGTCTCCGAAACAATTTCACAGCCTGACAAGTCAAGCACCTCTAAATTCCTGCAGTTTCTAGCTAGAGCAACCATAGTTACATGGGACACATCAATCAACCAAGACATATTCAATTTCTTCAAAGTCCAAAATGTAGCCACAGCCATCTCAAAACCAATGTCGGTCACCTTTCCACACTCGGCTAAATTCAGTTCCTCCAAACAACTCATCTCCTTCAAATAAATCAAGCCACAGTCTGTTATTTGATCACATTCAGAAAGATTCAATATTCTCAGTGTATTGCACAAATACCCTTTTGCCAAGAAAGCCAAACCCATATCTGTTATCAACCAACACCCCTGCAGATTCAATACTTCCAAATAATTCAAACCCCCAATTGATTCAAGCGCTTCATCAGAAACCCTCCTACAAAACCCTAAATCAAGATTTCTCAAATTTCCTGAAAACCCTACTAATGAAACAACCCCATGATTCCCAATTCCACTTCTCCTCCTTAACAAAACTTTTCTCAAATCACGACATCCCCTTGCAATATCACAAAGGCCTTCATCATCAAAATCATCTTCTCCAACATTTTCGCAGCGAAGATCCCCTGTTTCCTTGTAATTAAGGTTAAGCACTTGAATTCTAGGACATGTATTGGCTAAAAACTGGATAAGGGAATTACGAATTGGTGTAGATGCTTGAAATTTGAGTAAATTTGGAAACCTTGGTAAGAAATTGGGGAGAAGATCTGGCTCGAAAACTTGCAGAGTCGATCTGTGAAATCCTTCGACTCTTAACCAATTTTTGCAAACTTGAGAAAACGATTTCCTATCATTCGGGTCTTCAAATTTATCCAGAATCAATGCTAGTAAATCATCCGACAGCCTTTCCATTACAGTACTTAGTAATGGAGAGGACAAATCATTTTAAGAACAGAGCGAAGGTGTTTTATAACGCAATGTTAACGGCTAAATTGCTTACCAGAGAGCGGCGGTGCTATTCTAAAATGGCAAAATTTCTTTTACAGAGAGTGGCGAACTGGCGATGCTTTATGAGGCAATATTAAACGTCTGCCTTCTTTTTTTGTTTTGTTTTTGGGAAGGCTATTAACTCCCCCAAATCTTCTAAATACATTCTCTATTTTTAATTAAATAATTATCATCAATTTAAAAGACTAATATGCCCTTATTCCCTACCAAAATTCTAAATACACCCTCCATCCTTTTTTTATATTATATTATTCTCTTTTAATATTTGCTTTCATTGAGGTAATTCCAAGATTAGTATTCTTAATCTTTCACATAAGTATTTTAAATGAAAACTTGCGGCATCCGGAGTTTAGGAAGATATACTCCCAATTGTTTCTATAAATCAGTAATTCTAACTGATTCACTAATGAGAAGGTCTCCTGTAAAACCGTCTTACGGATCTTAATACGTAAGACGGGTCTCCAGCATTCGGACCCGGTTTCATTCTCAACCCCGCAAAAAAAGGGAACGCACGTGCACGTCTCCATTTTTATCGCTTCATTCCCTCTTATCTGTGGAAAATTACAGTGCGGTCCCCACACTCATCTAAAATTTCAAAATGCTTATGTCACCAAACTCTGATCCACCGGAAGAATACACCAACCACCAAGCTGCCAATTTGCTTGAGGAAAAGTGGACAACACACATAAATTAAGCGCACATCATGTGATGTAAGCCTGTAATGATGATTTTTTTAAGAATCAATAATGTGATTATTGTTATTAAGTTAATTAACGAAAGATTCAAAAACAAAATGGTTAGAAATTGAATTTCTACATTCACCATTGCAGACTGAGACTTATAATTACAAACATACGTTAATTCAAGATTAAAAAAAACTTTTAAAGCAAGACTTTTAGTTAATTGTTCTGTTCGCACAACCAGTAAACCAAGATTTTGTTGGGGAACGCAGCTACATATAAAAATTAAAATTGAAATTAAATTATTAGTTTAATTTATACGAGCTTAACAATGATTTAACATGCAGAATGATATAATATATGGTCAATGTTGAAGTACAGTGACATAAAATTGATATTTTCAAGCCAATTTATGATATGTTAAAGCTTAGTTTATGATACTTAAAAGACAATTTCTGATACTTTCAAGCATTAAAGATCTAACATGCTGAGTGATATAACATATGTTCAAGGTTGAAAAATACAGTGACATAAAATGATACTTTTAAGACAATTTTTGATACTTTTAAAGCAATTTAAATCTTTCAAGTATCAAAGATCTAACATGCGAGTGATATGTTCACTAGTGAAATACAATGACATAAAACGATCTTTTAAAGGCAATTTCGATCTTTCAAGTATCAAAGATCTAACATGCATAGTGATATAATATATGTTCAATATTGAAATATATTGACATAAACCTACTTTTAAGGTAATTTTTGATACTTTTAGGTCCATTTCTAATACTTTCAAGCATCAAAGATCTAACATGCTGAGTGATATAACATATGTTCAATGTTGAAAAATACATTGACATAAAATGATACTTTTAAGATAATTTTTGATACTTTTAAGACAATTTCTGATACTTTCAAGTATCAAAGATCTAACATGCAGAGTGATATTATATATGTTCAATATTGAAATACAGTGACAAAAGCTGATACTTTTAAGGCAATTTCTGATACTATCAAGTATCAAAGATCTAACATGCATAGTGAAATAATATATGTTCAATATTGAAATACATTGACATAAAACTGGTACTTTTAAGGTAATTTTTGATACTTTTAGATCCATTTCTAATACTTTCAAGCAATCTACATTTTATAAACATCATAGTCAAAAAAAAAATCTTAAATAAACATAAACTATCAGTAGGTAAAAAATAATTAATCCAATAACTTCAATCACCATATCTAACAACAAATCTAACAAATGTAGGTTAATGAAAAGTTCAACATAAATCTATGCATAATTCCACTTTCGTAACCTATAAAAATCTAAGAAATATTTGAAATATATAAAAATCCCCAAAAAATATATACAAATAGTGCAAAAAAAAAAAAAGAAATTCACAATTTATCAAACTAATTACTTGCAAACTTCAATAGTAGAAAACAATGGCCAAGAGAAAAAAAACACCCAGTGGAGGAGCGACGACGAACGAGAAAGAACCAAAAAAAGCGTTAAATGCATGTACCCTGATTTTTTCCAACCAAACGAGAATTGGGGTACCCTAAGTAAATAATCAGTTTTGTCTTGAAAATGTATACTTTTTCGGGTAAAAGTGATGTGTTTTTGAATAAAAATATACTTTTCTAGTCTAAAGTGATATTATATCAAGTCAATGGCGTATCCAGGAATTATTAGGGGGTGGGCCGATACACGAAATTGGGGTAAGCCAGATAAAAAAATTAAAAATTACACATAAATATTAACCAATTTTTTTTAAAAAAAAATTACCTAGTAAAAAAAATTAAAAAGGGGGGTCGGGGCCGAGTTGGGCCCCCTATCTCCGCCACTGTATCAAGGGGAACTACTAATATAATTTTATTACTTTGAAAATATATATTTTTTTAAATCTAAAGTGATATTTTTTTTAATAAAATGTGACACTTTTGAAAAATTCAGCTTTATTCCTGGTGATTATTTGTAATTGATATCAAGCTTAAAAAATAATTTCTAAGACATAATGATTGGACACATAGATCCTAATTTGTGAAGATTCATGAGAATCTCAATGGATAAATGAGCATTGCTTTGGATCTACAGTACACGGACCAACACAGTTTGAGCGGGCTTTGGGCGGTGCAACTAACGATTCCAACTTTAAAAATAAGCCCACAAAATTATAATACCCAATCCATAAATCTTCACTCACAGTTGGGTAGGGCAGCCACCAGCCAGCGGGTCAGGCGCGATCCGTCTTACGAGAAATGACCCGTAAGACGGTCTTATACAAGTTTTTGCCTTCACTAATTATCTTTTTTTTTTTTTGGATTTAAATCTACCCATTCACATCCTCCATCTTCTCCACAAAAATTGCGAGTTTTTTTCTCTCTCAACCCTAAATTTTCCAGACGCTGTTGTATCGGGCCATCAAGAACCATTCAAAATCGTTATTTTATCGTGCCATCTGGAGATTCGTCCCTCAAAACCCCAAGGTGTACAGAATTAGTTCATGGTGCCTTTCGCAATTACATAATTCTCCAATCTTGAGTTTCCCGTCAAACACAACCTTCTTCTTTCTTATTATTTTAGAGCAAGTCTCTTCTGAGACGGTCTCACGGATCTGAATTCGTGAGACGGACCTCCTAAGGACTCCGTCTTGAGAACATGAACCATGAAAATAAATTTAAAAATAATAATGAACCATGAAGAAACAAAAATAAACCCTAAAAACATGAACCATGAAGAATAAACCCGAAAAATAAAAAAAACCCAAAAAATAAAAAAATAAACCCTAAAAAAACTAAAAATCCTAAAAACCCAAATCAATTAAAAATAAACCCAAAGTCATTCACGAGTTTGATCTAATTTTGAGGTTGTGGAGTTTGCCTTTTAGAAGTAACTTCTATATAGTGGACAAGGAGTCCCTCAACATTATTTTGATGATCAAATTTGCATCTTATCAATGCTAGGAATGGAAGCCTAATCATTACCAAGTGCAACTATATGAGGGAATGAAATTCATTGTCAAATAAAATGTCTTTAACTTTATCTCCCATTCAAACTCAACTTCCTAAAAAAACAATTACATTCCATTCGAAAAACCTTATAGAGTATGTAACAAAGCAGCAATTTATAGCTCATGAGTCTAGTTCCCTTTTATAGGCCTAGAAACCGTACATTATTAGACAACCACAAATATGCACTTGTCTAATGTTAGACTTTTACATATTCATAATCCTTAAAGGGTTTTAGTTTGTTACTGCTTAGTTTAAACTCTTTGAACACTAAATATTGTAGTCTTAAATGCCTCTCTATCAGCAATCACGGTAAGGAAAAATGACTAATCATATTTCTTACTATGTCCTTATTTTTATTTCATATGTTTTTGTACCATTTACAATAACATGCAAGTTTCTTCGCATGAGACAATTACATTAAAATTATAGGTTATCATTAATGATAATGAACAGATGAACCAAAATATTTGAATATAGAAAGAGACAAATTTGCAATTTCCATATGAACAAGATTAACCAAATTTACTCAAAATAGAAATAGAAATTTTATCTCATCTAAATTCAAAATGACTAGTCACTAATGATAATATAAGTCAGTATAGCCTCATTTGTCATAGCCCCTATAGAGATGTATATTTCAACATCACTTGACTATTGACTTCACATACAACCTTGCATTAATAGACTTTATGTGAGTAGTAGAACTATAATTACCCACTAAAGCACGTAAAGGTACAAAACTAGATTAGCAGAAATAAACTAAATTGAGAAGCAATTCATTTTTAGGTATCCACCCTTATTACAAAAGCAACATGTGAAATCCTTATCATATTTCTTTTGCATTTTAATTGTGGTGTCCAACTGCAACAACATTTCTCTTTCGAGGGGTAGTCGCTAAATGAGTACTTAAAGTCTTTTCCCACTTAGACTTTCTTTTCTCGCTCAATAAGACATAAACTTGTGGAAAGACCACTGTTCTCTAGAAAGTTGTAACTAACTACTTTTGAAAAAATATCTTATTAACGCGAGAAAAGAAAAGATACCATATGCACGAGCAAGACCTGAAACTGACTTTATCTTTAGTGCCTTAAGTTTGAAACTGAGATTGAATGTTTCCTAAAGTACTCCCGTATATTCCACTTTTCTTGAGTGAAACAAAATTAATCAAGAAATTAATTTGTTTCAACAATCTTTAGATATAATGCCCTAAATGTATTTCCGAAATAATGCCCTTCAGATATAATGCCCTAAATGTAGGGGTGTCAATTTGGGTTGGGGCCGGGTTCGTGGTCCGGTTATTTGGTTCACGTGTCGAAATAGCTAAATCCCCGACCCGACTTTGTTTAACTATTCGTGTTAGAATGTTGAACCCGGACCCAACCTGCTTATTTCACAGGTAACCTGGACCCGACCCGCTTAACCCCTCTAATAAAATTATTTTTGTATATATTTAATAGTTTTAACTGAATAAATTTATTTTTTTAAAATCAATCACTATCATACGCTATTCTATCAACAAAATATATCACAATTCACAACATACAAAAAGAAATAACATAATTGCATAAATAACATAACATACTAATCATATTTTGAGGATAATATTCAAAAAGACATGCATAATAATAACAATACATAATTAAAGAGGTTTTATCATTTGAGTTTTAAAGATATGTCTTGTTTGTTGTTTTTTCTTATAATTAATTATTTACCTTATTTTCTTTTAAATTCACAAATGGGTTATACGGGTTAAACGGGTCATAGTAGGTTGACCCGGACCCGGCCTATTTAATTGGCAGGTTACTCGGGTTCGACCCAATTTCGACCCAGACCCACGAAGCCTGGACACATACCGATTAATTTTGTGTTAGGTTTGTATCGGGTTTGCGTGTCGGGTCCTAAATTGACACCCCTACCTAATTGTATTTTCGAAATAGTGACACAAGCACTTAAATAAACACAATATTGACATATATTTAAACTTTAAACAAACAATTAATATAGAGAACAAAATATATTACTCACAACTAATATTTATGCCATACCATAAATAAGGTATGGGTAAGTTAACAAAATGGGGACCCATGACAAGGCACCTAGTACAACATTAATCCCGATCGAAGGACAGAAAATTAATTGTAAGTGGTAACCTTGTTGTAATGATCAAGCACTATCAATAAGTTCTGTCAAACAAAAGTCTATTAAATGATGGACTTATGCCCACATAAAAAGTCTGTATAATCGTCATATACTTATCATCACATGTGTGTGTTATTCAGGCAAACTATGTCAAACTGAAGGGTCAATCACAGACTTCATAATTAACTCCACACCATCATCTATGTAATTTCAATAAAGTTGATCTACACAACAGAGATCACGAAGGCAACATGATGCTTTGATTAACTTAATTAAAGATTACTAGACCAATTGAGCAATATAAATAAAAAATGCTCAATTGAACAGCGTTACACGCCGCCCCCTCTTCTACATAAAGATTTAAAGTCTGAAAGTTATATTAGACATTAAATCCGCCTTTATTTAGATTTAAAGCATAGGAAACCAAATTAGGAAACAAATCTAATTTTGGATAAGCTCAAATACAAATACCCTGATTAGAATTTAAAGTCCAAACACTAAATTGGACCAAAATTCAATTCAGTGAAAAAAATCTGCAATATAAAACCGAGCCCAAATAAATTAAGTTCAATATAGCCTTTACTTGGAGTTTATGCTAAAACCAAAATAGGACCCAAAATTCTATACCATGCAAATACTTTAATAGGGTTCTAACCGAATTTGGGTTGAATTCTTTATGGATTATATTTGAATAAAATTTAAAATAACTCCAATATTTATGGATTGAAGTAATTCTACCCTTATGACCCAATACCCTAAGCCTTGATTCAAATAATCCAAAATTTCTTATATGAATTTTGGTGACATAATACAAGCACCAAATTCATACCTTTATAAAGATTTTAGGATCTAACACAAACTAATCCCAAAATCTAACCTTAAATTGGATTAAAAAGAAATTGGGTTCAACGTCAACTTAATTTGAGCCCCAAAAAGTACAACTTTATATGAACTTAGTCAAAAATTAACCAAATTTGAATTTAAAGCCTGAAAACCAATGTAGACTTTAAATTAACTATAGTAGATTTGAGGCTCATAGAACCAAATTAAGCCAATAATCTAACTAAAATAGACCAAGTTCAATATCAAAAAGCTAAAATATCCTACCATATAATTTGAGATAAAAATAGACACAAATCTAGACATCAAATTTAAGTTCAAATTTATATTAATTTCACAAGTTTAGCTTAAAGAAGAACTTAAATACAAATAAAATAAAAGCCAACATTTTATTTTATTTAATTTAAAATGAGTACAATCAGTAAACTTTAATCCTTATTTGATTTAAAGCCTGAAAACTTAATAAGCTCTAAAATCAACTTTAAATTGGACCCAAATTCCAAATCGATTTAGACTCAAAAATCAAAGATCCAAAAGGTCCGATCATTTTAAGTCCAAATAAAATTATATCATAAACAATTGAGCCCAATTAACAGAACTTAATGCCTATAAACCAATTAGACTTTAATAACAACTTTATTTAGATTAAAGCCTAAAAAACTAAATTAGGCTAAAATCTAATTTTAATTAAGTCTAAAAATAGCAAAATTAGACTTAAAAAACAAAATTATTCAAGCCTAATTAACAATCTATCAAGGCGCAATAATGCCCAAATTAACAATTCATTAATAAGGGCTCAAATGACAATTTAATCTTGAAAATGTCAATTAAACGTTTTACCAGGGACCAGCAAGACCCATAATTCAGTCAAAAATCAGAAAATAGTGATGACACCCGAGCCGAGCTTGAAGCAAATCCGTCCACGTGGCCATTCAGCACGTGCGCATATGGGAGCCACAGGGCGACGCAGACCGAGCTAATGACGTCAGCAACCGATTTGATGACATGGCACGAATTGGGCTCGGCTCGTCAGAGCCAGATTAAAGCAAAAAATTTATGGCGGGAAATTTAAAGGATAACCATCCGATCGAATTTAGTGCTCCATTAGCACAAGAAGCTGCCACTTGTCAGCATAATATCAAGATGAGTCAACAAGTGGCAAAATACTTGGCCAACATGCATGCTCAGAGAAGGACATGTGTTCCTTTAAGATTATTTTAGTGTTAAGTGTATAGTGATTATTAAAAACCCACTAATGAGATGGGTATAAATAGGCCTCATTTATGAGGAAAAAGACAAGAGAGAAATAGTAGAGAAAAACGCTTGTAAAATCATTGCTGTAAAAGAAAAACCAGGCCGTAAGCTTTCGTCTCATTTTTTGTATAAAAAGGCAGAATTAGCCCTGAGTTAAAGTCTATTCCCATTTCCATGCAGTACATTTCCATATATTTTTGCTTGTTGACCAAAACGCACGTCAACAAATTGGCGCTAGAAGGACGGCCCTTTAGGTCCAGTCCTATTTTCCAGTTAATCAAGCCACGTGAACTCAAGTAAATCTAGTGTTAATTTCCTTGCAATAGACAGAATAAGTCAGCAATCTCGAAACGCCCGTCTGACGGAAGATCCACCTCTAAATAATCAAACTGGCCAAACTACCAATGGCCAGAACGTGCCCCTGACTGAAGCAGGGAGCACAACTTTATTTTCTTTTGCTCAACTTATCGCAAACCCCACTTTTATCCAACAAATGAACCAACTCATCTCCCAAACACTTGCAACTACTAATTCGCAAATACACCCTCCACCTCCTATAGATACTCACCTACCTAACCCCCACTAAATGTTAATGTTAATCCTCAAGTCCCCGCGCCTCCTCGATATGAAGGCCAAGAGGCCAGTTCTGGTAATGAACAGTGCGGTCGCCACGATAGAAGACGACCGCGCGATGACGTGGAAGAACAAAGTCGCGTGGCGGAGTCACAACCGGAGCCCACACGCCACCGCCATACTCGCTCTGTGTTTGCAGGTCGGCTGGGGGTGTACCCTCTTCGCCCACCCGATCAATAAGCTCTAGGCTCCGGTTTCTGGATGAATGAGAGCCAGGAAGGGCCAACCAAACCTAGGGACCTACCCCACTGGAGGAACGAGAGGTGGAAATCTTACGTCTTTGTCGCCGATTAAATGAGTTGGAGGACGGTCCTGAAGAAGCCCAGTACCAAAGGTCGCATCAGGTAACCACCCGGCCCTCTGTTATATCACCTTTCGCCCCCGACATCCTAACAACTCCCTTACCGCCAAAGCTTAAAATCCCGCAGGTCGGTCTATACAATGGCGAGACTGACCCGACAACTCATATACACAAATACTTGGCATGGATGGAACTTTACAGCCTTAGCGATGCAATCCTATGTAGGCCATTTCTATTAATACTGCGCGATCGAGCCCACTGTTGGTTTCGGACCCTGCCACAAGGGTCCATCCGATCTTGGGGCGACCTAGCACCCACGTTTATGGCGCATTTTCTTACTTCCAAAGTCCGAGTTGCACCAAAAGATTCCCTTGTAAATATTAAGCACGGAAAAGATGAGCCTTTAAAGAGTTACATAGATCGGTTCAATAAATAGATTTGAGAAATAGAATCAGTCTCGGATGACGCTATTTTGATCGCGGCCATGGCCGGCCTCACTCCCGAAACATGGTTTAATTATTCTATCCATGAATCGGGGCGACCTCATACCAGGTATTTCTTATCCGCGTGGAGCGCCATATCTGTGTGGAAGAGGCCATGGCCAGTCAACGTCCCGAGCAGAAGGCAGAGGGCGTGAAGAAAGATGGAAACAAGGATCCCGCTTCAGGATTGGGGTCAGGGTTTAGGCCTTTTTCGGAGAACCCAACCACTGGATATAAGACGCAACAGGATGTACGGGCCGAGGTTACCGCGCTAAGGAGTGCTCTGACCCACACTCCTTCAGCGATATGGAACAAGATACAAGGTCTTAATTTATTGCCACCGGCTCGGCCTTTGAGGATGGAGCCCGCAAAATTGGATGCTCGAAGATACTGCGCCTATCACAAGTCGATAGTCCATGACATGGATGAGTGCCGAGACCTCATCAAAGAAATAATGCGCATCGTTCAAAGGGGTGGTCTGAATAGGTATGTCCACGAGTTACCGCCACCACTAGCGCTTGGTCCGGGTGTAAATCTGGAGCGTTTGACGAATCCAGTTCACCTACCACTGTCGCCGAACGAGAATCAAGGTAGGGAGATTCTGATGATGTCCGACATTAATAGAATTAACACCAATGCAGCTGAGGATAGCCACTTGAACCGGAAAAGAAAGGCAGATGTCAGACAAGTTGCCCATGCGGAAAGACAAGTTCGGGTGGCAGAAATTAGAGAAGGCCAATTGACGGGTCGCTTTGTCTTCTCAGACATGGATGCCGACCAGGTGGTCCACCCTCATTCCGACCCCCTGGTCATCATGGCACCTAGTCTAGGCATCCCGGTCCATAGGATTCTAATTGACTCAGGAAGCTATTCGTCGGTTGTTTGTAGGTCCCAAGGGGTGTAAGTGTAAGGTTTAGAAGGGGGGGTTGAATAAACCTTACCAAATTTTCGATTTAGTCCTTTTAAATATTCGAGTTGATACTACTACACCGTGTCCTTGGTGGACAACCAATTTAGTTAATCAAGAGAATAGTCTCTCAACGGACTCAACCGAGCCGTGATGGAATAACTCAAATTGTTAAGTCAAATTAACTCAACTATGGTTTGTTTTTATTAAGACTTAACACCCTTAAGTTTGGTTAAGCAAGGATTTAGTGCTTGGTTTAATACTTAGAAATTATCAAGTGGATAGCAAATTTATCACATTTAAACAATTAAGATGCGAGGAATTAAAGTCTTTGAAATGTAAATGACACAATAAAATTTTTATAGAGGTTCAAGATGGGGTAATTCTTCTACTCCTCTCTTCTCCAACTCCGGAGGAATCCACTAGGTATTGATCGGTATACAAAGTGGTAATGATCCGGATCAAGTCTTGAACACACAAATGACTTGATCCTTTGGGACTTAGTGAGACGCCTTGATCACTCACCAAGGCTTCTCGACGACTCGGCTTCTTCACGCAGGCAAATGCCTTGCTACTACAGACCCACTTGCTTAAGCTATTTGGATTTGATCACGAAGCCCTCCAAAAGCTCAAGACTTGGTTCGACCTTGAACCTTCCTACAATCCTTCGAGGAATGTAGACCCCTTGATTTTTCAGTGTTTTCCTCTTCAACTGATTGAAGTTATCTTTCCTTCACAGGTGAGTGTTGGATTGATGTTCTTCGTAGTGTAGGCTTG
Source organism: Rehmannia glutinosa (assembly GCA_016081115.2). Taxonomy (NCBI): domain Eukaryota; kingdom Viridiplantae; phylum Streptophyta; class Magnoliopsida; order Lamiales; family Orobanchaceae; genus Rehmannia; species Rehmannia glutinosa. Next base: position 1,152,322 of record CM071930.1, on the reverse strand, counting down.
AGGATTGAGAATATTTCAGATTTTCAGATTTTCTAATAATTGCTTGAACGTTTGTGGTTCTAGTTTTTGGTCTTCTCGGTCACATGTTCTCAAATAAACTCCTCAGCCTTTTATATTGATCTTTCATAAATCTGCCCGTTGAAGAGATGGGCTTATTTTTGAAAGTCACTTGCAGTCGTTGGCTTGTCTTGTTGCAGTCCTTGGAATTGCCATTTCCTCGCATGAATTGTTTTTCACCTTTTCAGAGTTCTGACACGGTGTAGTGCTTCCCATTGGTTTATTCCTTTTGCACGCTTCTGGGACTGAGCACTTCGAGAAAGGTAGTATGGAGATATTACTTGTTTAGGTAATTCTCTTGATTTCTCGTGCAATGGATCTTTTTCATTATCTCGACTTGATCGCATTTCCTTGCTTTCCCCAGTGACTTAGAGTCACTTCCAATCATTGGATGACTCTTCTCCGTCACTTCAACTTGAGACTTGGCTTTTCCCGAGTTTACTTGATCGACACTCCACTCACCGTATCTCACCGCTTCTTCATAGAGTTCCCGTCTCCTCTTCTTTGCCATACTCTCCTTGCAATGAGTCTTCCTTCTAGTCTCCATTGTCTTCTTGCATGTTTGGGCATAGCCGACTTAACTCACTTGACTCGCCTTTATTTATTACAATGCGCTTTACAACAAAAATGGGGTGCCAACTTCCTATTCTAAGTTTTACATGGCATTCATCAAAATCTAAACAATAAATTTCCTAACAATTTCCCCCTTTTTGATGATGCCAAAACTTAAATCATTCAAAAATGCAAATAGCAAAGATACATACAGATAGTGTATTCACATAGAATGTATGCGTAGAATCAATCCATTTATTGATCATAACATTCTTGTTCTTTTACACAATTGTTTACAAGGTGTATCGTGAGCAAACATTTGTCTACACAAAAATGAAGAATTTATAGCTTTATTACGTAAGACTTACATAGTATGTATTTTCATAATAAAATACATGAAGGGGTGGACAGCTACACTTCATCTTCTTCGCTGTCTCCTTCTTTCATCTTGTTCAACATCTTCTTCTCTTCTTCTCTTTTTCTCATCGTCAGCCGCCTTCTTCTTCTTTTCATATGCCTTCCTGGCAGCTTCATCTCTTCTTAATCTTTCTTGTCTTTCCTCCCATAGCTGAGTTTGTCTCTTGTTTTCTTCTTCTATTCTTTTCGCATACTCAAAGATTACTTTTAGCCACTTGCAAATTTGCTACTTGGTCAAGGACGGCCCAAGAGATCCCTCCTTTCTTGCCTGGATCTACGTACTCAATGTTTTTGGGCGAGGGCCTGAGTCTCAAACCTCTTCCTCCACCACTACTTCTTCCTCTACCTCTGGGCGTGTATTGTACTTTGGGGTCTTCTTCTTTCCACTGAAAGTGACCAGGAGTGACCAAAGAGAGCGACCGCTGGTAGTCTCACGCTCGTCGCCTTCTTCACATAACGTGAGACCCTTTTCCCAAGATAAAGTCCCAAGCTTGAGCCATAGACATATTTGCAAAGTATCCTTCCGGGGATCGGCGTTTTAAATTCATCAACTCGATCGTGGCTCGTCCCGACATCCGAGATGGCATAAGTGTCTATGTCTACCGGAATGCCTCCATGTTGTTTCAAGATGTTCATAACTCGGGCATCCATTCTTCCTTCCACTTCCTCCATCCCTGCTTCAATTGTTTTTCTCTTTTCACCATAGATATAGCAGTGTTGGAGTGGCGAGTCACGGGAGTTTGTCGATAATGTCACCGTGACAAGACCTTGTTGGGGGTTTGTGCAATCATCAAATTCACATCTTTCGATCCTTCCCCTCAACGGACTTTCCTTTCTTTTGTTTTGATACTTCCTCACTGCTTTTTCACTATACAAATGCTTCTTCCTTCTCGCCTTCAGATCTTTTAGCGCTTTCAAGTATTCCTCTTCCCCTTTTTGGCATCATCAAAGGAGAGAGGAACGCCGAAACAGATCGGCAAGTAGGAAGTCGAGCTCGCTGATAGCCGAGTTTTGTCTCGAGTCTGGCTGCAGAGTATGCGGCAAAAATTCGAGCGAGTAGCGTTGGACTCTCTTGAAATTAGCTTCATTTCAGCCATGAGAAGGCTAAATTTTCTCGTCCATACTTGCTTCCGACGCTTAAGATCACTCTTATTTTGCTCACGCAGCAGCTTTATCTCGGGCAAAGTGAGCTTCATGCATGTGCTCAATGTGTTCTCTCAATTTCGTTTTTGCATCGGCATTCTCGACTCTCCATACCGGTAGTTTATTGAACAATGTCCTGGCAAGTATCTAACTTGTTCCACACGCATTGTTTTTTCTTTGTTGCCACCATTCCCGATCCCGATTGTTATGCCTCTCGGTCGCAGATAGAGTGGCATCTCTCATTGTCCATCGCATGTCCATAGAGGCCTCGATGCCTCTCCATTCGTCAATCTCGGCAAATAATGCCTTGAACACTTTCGAACTTCACTGATTCTTCCGTTGCAAACATGGCCATGCAAATAAAAAGTCATAATCACCGAACAATGGTACCGGCGAAATAACAGGAGCTGGTCTATGGAAGCGCGTCGCGTTCGTTCTCGACTCTTCGGGAGGTCGGGTACCTCCAGGGAGAAAGGAAAAGATTCTATAAAGGATTCATCACCGCCAACCGGGATTTGTTCAATGATGAGCGGTGCGCGTGAAGTTCTTTTGGAGTCGAACTCGTAGCTTGGGGAACTGCGCGCAGTGGACTCGTCTCACCGGGTCTTTTGTGAAGTGGACCCGACTCAGCTTTGCCGAGCCTCAATTTGTTTCAATAGCTTCGTTGGTCTCAAATTTGGTTTCTCCAATTGAGTAGTCCGTCCTCGGCATTATTAGAAGCGTCATTGGGCGATGATGAGATCTCCATTGTTGGCTCATCATCAAAATTAAAGGTTTGATGAGTAGTCTTGGGATCGAGACTTGCTCGTGCTTGGAACATCCGCACCTGAGTCTTTTGGATCTGTTATGGGGGATGACTCGGCTTCTTCGCCGCCTCGATCCCGAAAGGTTACATCAGATTATCCTGGGAATCATGAAGCGCGCTTATCTCCTTTTTCGGATGGGTCAATGATAGCGGGAGGGATGTTCTCTACTTCAGCTTTTTTACCCAGGGAAGTCTCAACCTCCCGTGGGCCTTTATTACCTCCTCAGCCTCTCGACGCATCGAGGCCTTTTGGACTTCCCTTTCGACAGCGTCACCGCCTTAGGTCTCTTCTCGGTGGCATCCATTGAGTCTCAACCCCATGGATTGCACTTTCATCGCCAGTGTTAACTCCCGAGTACATTCCTTCCTCGTGCCTCGACCGCATCGCCAGCGTCATAAGCCTTCGCTCGAGGCGGTTGATTGACACCGGTTCACCGAGACAGTCTCAATCGCCTGAGCTTCGTTGATGGCAACTTGTTGTTCGTTTGGTGGTTGTACTTTATCCACTTCGCCTCCCGGATTCTCATTTGTGGAGTCATCGCAACATTCTCCGACCTTGCCGCAGCGATGGAGGGAGTTTCCCCCCTCAATCGGCGCACCAGGTGAGTGACTTGGAATGGGGTCACTGCGTCTCAAACTCCCGGCTATTTCTACTGAGTGTTCACCGTCGTTGGGGCGGTGGTAAGACACCTTCGTTAGGGGTTGGCTCAATCGGGTCCCCACGAACCCGCCATCGCCATTTCCTTAATTTCTTCTTTTTCTCGAGTGAGTGGGAAGTGGTGGCAAGCAACAACGGTGGCGATTTGTCAACCACTCCCATTGGATCAATCTCCACCACTGTGTTCGAGGACTCTCCTGGTCCCTCCATCATGCTCTTCTCATGAAGAATTCGATTCATGCATTGCTTGCTGCATTTGCAACTCTTCTGGCGGCAGCAGGTCCGATCCTCATCACTTTCTCGATAGAATATCGAAGTGAGAATGTGTATGTTCTGTGGTTCCGGTGAGAGGGCGATGTTGGCCTTCTCTCTTGCCTCGCCTTCCTCTCGCGATTTCTCCTTTTCCTTATCCTTGAAGATCTCGCAGGATATCTCGTGCGCTTGTCTTCCTCGATCTTTGGGATCACAGAGGTCGACCCAAGGAAGCTCAGCCTTCTTCTCTTCTTCTATAAACTCGGCCGTTGGAACTGTTCCTGGATCGACTCAATTTCCATTTCCTCCACTCTCGCAGACGATTTTGGATGTCCGGGTAAGGTGGGGATAGGATCATCACATCACTATCGCTCTATCGCCTTCTTTTTGTGTCTCACCAAGGGACTACGCCTATTTCTTCAGATTTGCCTCTGTGATCGCCTTCAAAGAGACTTAGGCTTCATCAATTACATCCGGGGACTCTATTTCTCCAGCGAGCCTCAGATATCTGCTCAAAGCGATCCGTCGATCTGCTCCAAATGAGTGGTCGACTCAACCGGTTTCTCAAGCTCGGAGTGCTTGATGATTCTTCTTCGTCTCCTAGTTTGTACCGAGGGATTTAGTTCGACGCTTTTTCTTGAGTCTTGGCGGCGGGGCGGGGCTTGGTGTTTTCTTCCGAGGAGCGGCCGTCTTGGCTTGTCGATCTCCTCCTTTTGACGATCGGAGAAGGTAGTTGAGAGTCCTTCTCGACCGCTTTCTTTGGCGGCGGAGACACGGCTACGGGCGGTGACTCAGTGCGGCAGGAAAGAACAGTTTGACTTTCTTTCTTTGCCGCAGAGCAAGATCTTCTTTTCTTAGCAAATTGAGGCGAGGGCTTTCTTCTTCGGTGGAGAGGAAACAATCAGTATCTTCAGTGGTCACCGATTCCCCTCACTCGTGTCGCCTCTCTTGGCGTAGGCTCTCTTCTGCGCCGGAGAGGTTTGATCTCGAACATTCTTTTGTTTACATGGAACGCCTTTCCATGTCCAAGAGGGACTCTTTCACCTCCATCATCCGCCAATCACCAGGCCATATCCTAGGATCCTCCAAATGTGCCATCTTCCTTCTCAAGGATTTGTTCCCTACATTCGGCATAGTCATTTGTAGACAAACTCAGCCTCGATTTATTTTCCTTTCTTCAATGATCGCGGCCATTACGATCAACTTTGCTTTGTGATTGGTCAAAGCCGCCAAATTTGATGTCAATACATTTGGCAACTATGTCCAACAACTTGTGATAATCCTCCTTCAAGCCTTCTTCTTGTTTTGCTTTGTGTAAACTATTTTATCAAAGATAGTCGGTCTTGGCTATTTCCTTCCAAGCAAAGACCAAGTTTACACCACCGTTAATTTCGATGCTCCTTCCGTTGGTAGTAGTGAGCGGTGTTCACCAAATCCTTGCGAGATGGTGAACTCCTTTCCGTGAATGATGACTTTATTCCTTCATCGTGAATCTCAGCGTTCACATAGAATTGTGCGACCTCCTCCACATAGGTCATCGAATATTCCATCGTTAGAAACGATTTCAAATTTCGGTCGTTTGGAGTTTTTCAGCTATTTTCTTTATGAGGGCATCATTGGACCCTGTTTGACCATGCCCTCGAAATCCACGGAGACCCGGTGTGGATTTGCTTTCCTAACTTGATAAAATCATAGGTTGGTGCCATTTTTCAGGATTTTATCGAAGAAGACTTAGAGATTGATTTGAAGATAGATAGGGTTTTGAGAGAATTTTTGCCTTTGCTTCTGAGAGAGAGAAATGAACAGTTTTGGTAGTGTGTGAGAGAAACGGACGAAAATGGTTTAAGTATGGTTTATGAAAGGACATGCGGGTGGTTTTGAAATGTGATCAAAATCAACGGTTTAGATTTTGCACGCCTATTTAGCATTTAATGTCTCGTATTTAATGCGGCAACATTTATATCCAATCATAAGCTTGGTGTGCGGCTTTATGTCCGCACACATCATCATTATGCGACGCATTCTTAAAAATATTCCCGCTTAGTAAAAACGATCAAGCGTTTTTGTCACTTTGCTCATAAGTGACTCGGCTTATCCCTTAGTTGATTTAACTCCTCTTCTCACTTTTGTTCTCTTAGTGACTCATTCTTGGTGACTTGGTATAGTTTGTCTTTTCCAATACAAATGATTTACTTAGGCGATTTGTGAGTTCACTCTTTTTCCTTTTTGTGTTCCATTTCTTTTCTTTGAGTCTTCTCAATGTTAACTCATTCAATTAACCCCAACTCATGCTTGAGTTCTTCAAATCTTGACTCACATAATGGTTTTGTGAAGATGTCGGCCAATTGTTAATCGGTTGAGATATATTCCACGATGATGTCCTTCTTTTCAACATGATCTCTTATGAAGTGATATCCGACATCGATATGCTTTGTTCTTGAGTGCAACACAGATTTTGAGTGATTGCAATTGCACTTGTGTTATCACACATGATTGGAATCTCTTTTTCTTCAACTTCATAGTCTCTCACTTGTCTCATCCATAGGACTTGGGCACAAATACGCCCGCATCTATGTATTCCCGTACCAGAGGTGGCTATTGAATTTTGCTTCTTGCTAAACCAGAAATCAGCCTGTTTCCTAGCATTTGACATGTACCGAGGTGCTCTTCCATCAACTCGCATCCAAAGATAGTCGTAGTATGAATAGCCAATTAGCTTGAATCCACCTTCCTTTGGATACCATAAGCCAACTTCTTGGCTTCCTTTCGTATCTCGGATTCTCTTAGCCGCTATCATATGGCTCTCTTTTGGAGCAGATTGAAATCTTGCACATACACCTACAAAGAAAGGTGATGTCCGGCTCTTCTTTGTAAGATAGAGCAATGATCCAATAAGTGCTCAGTATCTTGTTTGATCTACTGTGCTTGCCATCCGCATCCATGTCCATTTTGATGATGTATTCATTGGTATTTTCACGAAGACTTCTCCTCCACACCAAATTTCTTCATTAAGTCTCTCTTTGTATTCTGTTTGACTTATGAAGGTTCCACCCTTCAGTTGTTTCACTTGGAGTCCAAGGAAGAATGTCGACTCTCCCATCATGCTCATTTCAAATTTACTTTGCATGAGGTTTGAAAATTTTTCACACAAACTCTTTGTTTGTGGATCCAAAAATGATGTCATCCACATATATTTGAACAAGCAAAGATACTCTTTTTTGTCTTGAATTAAAGAAGTGTTCTATCTACTTTTCCTTTTGTGAATCCATTTTCGATTAGGAATTGTGATAAGATATCATACCATGCTCACGGGTGCTGTTTTAATCCATACAAAGCTTTCTTGAGTTTGTATACCTTATCTCCAAGAGTCTTCCGCTCAAATCCTGGAGGTTGTTCAACATACACTTCTTCTTCCAATAGACCATTTAGGAATGCACTTTTTACATCCATCGATATACAATGAAATTCTTGTGAGCAAAGATAGGCAAGAAACATCCTTATAGCTTCCAATCTTGCTACAGAGCAAATGTTTCATCAAAATCTATTCCTTCTTCTTGGCAATATCCTTTGGCTACTAATCTTGCTTTGTTTCTTACCACAGAACCTTTCTCGTTCATCTTATTTCTGAACACCCATTTGGTGCCAATAACATTTTGATGTGTGGGTCTTTGAACTAATTCCCATACTTTGTTTCTTTCAAACTGATTCACTCTTCTTCTTGCATAGCTTGAATCCAATGTGTGTCGTCCAATGCTTGTAACACATCTTTGGGCTCTATTTAAGTAGATAAAGCACGTGAACATAGCTTCTTGTTGAGTTCGATCTTGTTTTGACACCTTCTCTTATATCTCCAATGACAAGTTCTCGTGGATGGTCTCTCGGCCATCTTACATCAAAGGTTGGAGTAAGTTAGTGGGATTCAGATCATCTTGCAATGTGTTCTTTGTGATCAGCTCTCTCGTAATCACTTAGCCGCAAATTTTCCAAATTGTTTTGAGATTCAACTATCTCATCTTCTTCTCAATTTATAATTCCAGCTTGACTTGACATAGGGACTCTTCGTATGGTTGGATGATTCAAATTTTCGGTTGACTCTTCAATGTCTTCTCCATTTACATTTGGCTCATCGAATACCACATGAATGGATTCTTCGCAACCATAGTCCTTTTGTTGAGTACTCAGAGGCTTTGCTTTCACCGAGTATCCCAAGAAGATACCTTCATCGCTTTTAGCATCGAAGGCCTTTAGATTGTCCTTGCCATTGTTGTGGATGAAGCATTTACATCCAAATATTCTAAAATATGCAACATTTGGTTTTCTTCCACCAAATCTCATAGGGAGTCTTTGTCAAATCACCGTCTATTTATCATACATCTGCTTTTGAGTATAGCAAGTTGTGTTGATTGCTTGACCAAAATCTTTTTGGTAACCCCGTCACTAACATGGTCCTTCTTTGCTTCTTTGAGAGTTATGTTCCTTCTTTCGCAACTCCATTCTCATTGGAGTCCTTTCTGATAGTTCATGACCAATACCATTTTCAATACAATCGAAGTTATTATTCCATTGACAAACTCGATTCCTCACCGATCTTATTTTGATAATGGTTTGGCTCTTCTCGTTTTGAATCCTCTTCATCACCGTGGTAGTTTCAGAGAGTTTCTTTCTTCTTACACATGAATGTTGTCCATGTATATCTTGAGTAGTCATCTACTACCACCAAGGTGTATTTCTTTCCACTTATGCTAGTTGGTTCTATTGGGCCAAATGGATCCATATGTAGCGATGCAATATTCTTGTTGAAGATGGGCATGTCTTTTCTTTGAATGATGATTTGATTTGTTTTCCCTTCCGACATGCATCACATATACTCTCCTTCTTGTATAATCGAGTCCTGGAAGTCCCGCCACAAGATTACTTCTTGCAAGCTTGTTAATCGTTTTGAAATTCAGGTGACTCGGCTTTTTTGTGCCACCCAACTTGATTCAAATTGTGCTCTTTTGCTAATAGACAAGTGTTGTGTGTGTAGTGTTGACCAATCTACTACATACATGTTCTTTTGTCTCGCATCCTTGCAACACAACTTCATTCGTTTCAAAAGATCCTTGATTTGGCATATACCCATGTTAAATCCAACATTATAACCCATGTCACGAGTTGGGCGATGCTTAGTAAGTTAAAGTTGAGTCCTTCGACATATGCAACATCTGTGATTTCTAATCCGCTCCTCTTGATGGATCCAATGCCTCTAATTTCACTTGGAGCTTCATTTCCACCAAATATGACTTTTGCTCCTTTAACTTCCTTGAATTTTGACAGATTTTTCTTGTTTCTGTCATATGTCCGGAATGACCGCTATCCATGTACCAGGTTCCTTGGCACTCACTGCTCCTTGAACCTGCAATCAAGGAAATTAAGTTTTAGGTACCCATATTTGTCCGGGTCCCGAGGGGTTGAGTTGTAAGATGATCCAACCAACTTATAGCCAAATGATTTGACTCTGGGTTGCCATCTATCGCTGCCATAATCATAATTAATCTTTGCAAATTGCTTGGGGATTTTAGGTTCATACAAACCGTCTCTTTTGTCTCGTATGTCCGTGTATAAGTTTTAGCAATCGCCTTCTTTGGGTAATTGTGGTGTTTCGAGTGTAGTGCCCAGTGCATATTTGTCTTTGATGAAAGCTCTTATACTTTTGGAATGGCCTTTCTTGAGTTCTGTGCCTTTGCCATTTGGGCTTATATTCCATAAGTCATGTTGATAGTTCACTTCATTCCAATCACCAAGCTAGGATATTTTCTACCATTCCCATCATATGTATTTCTTTTATAGATTTTCTAAGGGTTTTTGGTAGCTCTGTCTTTTCTTTACAGAGTATTTTCTGTTTGGAGTTTGCTTTGAGGAACTCGATTGAATCTTTTCTCACTGTTTTCAAACAGCACTCAATCGGTTTTCCTTTTCCTTTATAGCCAAGGCCGTTTGCTTCTAATTGTGCTTTGGAGTGCATGTGTGTGTAACATTTAGAGTTTTGGATTTTTAGACTCTTCATTGCTTGAAGATCCTTTTTCCAAAATCACTTCGAGTTTGACATAGCACGAGAGAATTAAATCCTAAGCCCGTCTTGTCTCCACATTCTCTTTGACTCATAATAAGATCATCCAATGATTTAGATGCCTTAGTAAATGATGCAATCACGTTTTTGAGGTCATTCTCCCTCTTTTCTATGGCAACTATTTCTCACTGTTAGCTTAGCATTTTCAAATTTTTAAACTTTTATTCTCATAAGCTATTTGACTTAGAGTACTCGGCTCCTTAGTCACCGTGAGTTTTGCTTTTGAGTAGGTCGTTTTCCTCATTTAGTAGTGTGTGTGAGGATTTAATGTGTTCAAAATCTTTCATCATTTTGCCTAATGAATCATAAAGATCGAGTGGGTGATGAAGTGTGTGTGTGTCATCACTCTCACTAGAATGAGTTTGATGAGTCGAGTGTACCTCATCTTCTTGGTCGGGTTGATCTTGTTCCTTGGCCATTAAACAGATCGGGCTTCTTCTTCGAGTCACTTGAGTAGTCGCTTCATCGCTCTGCAGATCAATCTGTCTCTCTTGACTTGGTGTCTCAAAGCGATCTCTGCACCATCATTGCTTTTTTCTTTTCTTGTCTTTTTTCTCTCAAGACCTTTCTTTCTTCTTCATTCATGTATTTGTTGACTACAGGATATGGGCAATCAATGGCATAGTGACCTGGTTGTCTACAGTTCCAAAGATAGATATTCAACCTTTTGATCACTCTTTCCATTCTTGGATTGTCGTCCCTTTGATATTCACTTTTTGATGATCTGTTTTCTTGGTTGGCCTATCTTCCCTTGATTTGGAGGGAGATGAGTGTCTTCTGGAAGATTCGCCCTTGCTTTTCTTGTAGTTCTTATTGAAGAACTTGTTGAAACTTTTAACCATCAGGGCTATTTCTTCTGGGTCAATGACTTCTTTGACCTAAGCTCTCTTTCCATCTTTAACCATTAGAGCAGCTGTTTTGGGTACAACTGTCTCTTCCTGATCCTTTCTTCTCAGCTCAAACTCGTAGGCTTTGAGGTCTGAGAATAGTTCATGGTTGGATGTCTTTGATAGGTCCATGGAATGTCTTAATGCCATGACCTTCATTTCCCATTCAGTTGGGAGACTTTTCAAGATCTTCATACACATTTCCTTCTGTGTATATTCCTTTCCAAGTGAAGATAGCTCGTTGGTGATTTCTGTGAACCGAGCATCCAGTTGATCCAGGTTTTCTCCTGCGATCATTTTGAAATTCTCAAATTTTTGTACAGCCACTGATAATTTATTTTCTTTGATTTGCTCTGAGCCTTCACAAATCAAAGTTAGCTTGTCCCAAATTTCTTTAGCCGTTTTGCAGGATTTGACTTTATTGAACATGGCTTTGTCCAAGGTTTTGTAAAGGATGTCCTTGGCTACATTGTCCAGGTTGTATCTTTTTTTCGTCATCATTTGTCCATTCAGCTTCTTGGTTTTTCAACCATGGCCGGTCCGGGAGCAACATCCTCCTTTCCTTCACCGCAGCTCTTCTTCATTTTGTGTTCACCTTTAAGATTTGCAGTGGCCCATCTTCTATCACTATCCACATCTCATCATGTAATGCCGATAGATGAGCCCGCATACTGAATTTTCCAATCATCAAATTCTTCAATTGTGAACATAGGAATGCGTGTCAAATTTGCCTCCACGATAATAAATTTTAATGATAAAAGGAGTTTTGAAAGTTTAAGTACTAAAGCGACTTTGAAAAGTTTGGAGATCTAGTTCAAGAACTGGTCACGGAAGGCTCAATGAACCAACCGCTCCGATACCACTTGTAGGTCCCAAGGGGTGTAAGTGTAAGGTTTAGAAGGGGGTTGAATAAACCTTACCAAATTTTCGATTTAGTCCTTTTAAATATTCGAGTTGATACTACACAAAATGTGTCCTTGGTGGACAGACAATTTAGTTAATCAAGAGTTAGTCTCTCAAATGCAGACTGAGAGCTGTTGATGGAATAACTCGGTTGTTAAGTCTAAATTAACTCAACTCGTGGTTTGTTTTTAGCGGAAGACTTAACACCCTTAAGTTTGATTAAGCAAGGATTTAGTGTTTGGTTTAGTACTTAGAAATTATCAAGTGGATAGCAAATTTATCAAAGAGATAAAACAATTAAGATGCGGAATTAAAGTCTTTGAAATGTAAATGACACAATAAAATTTTTATAGAGGTTCAAGATGGGGTAATTCTTCTACTCCTCTCTTCTCCAACTCCTGGAGGAATCCACTGGTATTGATCAATATACAAAGTGGTAATAGTCCAGATACAAGTCTTGATCACACAAATGACTTGATCCTTTGGGACTCGATGCGAGATGCCTTGATCACTCACCGGCTTCTCGACGACTCGCCTTCTTCACAGGCGGTACCGCCTTACTACTACCACTTGCTCAAGCTCTTTGGATTTGATCACGAAGCCCTCCAAAAGCTCAAAACTTGGTTCAACCTTGAACTTTCCTACAATCCTTCGTGGAATGTAGACCCCTTGATTTTTCAAGATTTTTCCTCTTCAACTGATTGAAGTTATCTTTCCTTCACAGTGAGTGTTGGATTGATGTTCTTCGCAGTGAGGCTTGAGGATTGAGAATATTTGATTTTCTAATAATTGCTTGAACGTGTGTGGTTCTTTTCTCTTTGTCACTTAGTCCCCACTTCTCAATTAAACTCCTCGCCTTTTATATTGATCTTTCAAAAAATGCCCGTTGAAGAGATAGGCTTATTTTTTAAAGTCACTTGCGTGCATCGTTGGCTTGTCTTGTTGCGATCCTTGGAATTCTTTGTTTCCTCGTATGAATTGTTTTCCACCTTTTCGAGTTCGACACGGTGTAGTGCTTCCCATTGTTTATTCCTTTTGCACGCTTCTCGGGATGAGCACTTCAAGAAAGGCATATGGAGATATTACTTGTTTAGGTAATTCTCTTGATTTACGTACAACGGATCTTTTTCATTATCTCGACTTGACGCATTTCCTTGCTTTCCCCAGGTGACTTAGTCGCTTCCAATCATTGGATGACTCTTCTTCGTCACTTCAACTTGAGACTTGGGCCGACATTTCACTTAGTTGTATCTCACCGCTTCTTCAAAGAGAGTTCCCATCTACCCTTCTTTGCCATACTCAAATGTCTTTGCAGGCAATGAGTCTTCATTTTAGTCTCCGGTTGTCTTCTTGCATGTTTGGGCATGGCCGACTTAACTCACTTGACCAAAGCCTATTTATTACAATGCGCTTTACAATAAAAATGGGGTGCCAACTTCCTATTGTAAGTTTTACATGGCATTCATCAAAATCTAAACAATAAATTCCCTAACAGTTGGCCTATCTTCCCTTGACTTGGAAGGAGCTGAGTGTCTTCTGGAAGATTCGCCCTTGCTCTCTTGTAGTTCTTATTGAAGAACTTGTTGAACCTTTTAACCATCGTGGGCTATTTCTTCCGGATCAATGACTTCTTTGACCTCGCTCTCTTTTTCCATCCTTAACAATTAGAGCAAACTGTTTTTTGGGTACAACTGTCTCTTCCTCGGTCCTTTCTTCTCACCAAACTCGTAGGCTTTGAGGTCTGAGAATAATTCATGGTTGGATGTCTTTGATAGGTCCATGGAATGTCTTAGTGCCATGACCTTCATTTCCCATTCAGTTGGGAGACTTTTTAAGATCTTCATACACATTTCCTTCTGTGTATATTCCTTTCCAAGTGAAGATAGCTCGTTGGTGATTTCTGTGAACCGAGCATCCAGTTGATCCAGGTTTTCTCCTGCGATCATTTTGAAATTCTCAAATTTTTGTCTGACCCACCGATAATTTATTTTCTTTGATTTGCTTTCGAGCCTTCACAAATCAATGTTAGCTTGTCCCAGATTTCTTTAGCCGTTTTGCATGATTTGACTTTATTGAACATGGCTTTGTCCAAGGTTTTGTAAAGGATGTCCTTGGCTACATTGTCCAGGTTGTATCTTTTTCTGTCATCATTTGTCCATTCAGTTCTTGGTTTTTCAACCATGGTCGATCCAGGGAGCAACATCCTCTTCTCCTTCACCGCAGCTCTTGTCAAAGTTGTGTTCACCTTTAAGATTTGCGGTGGCCCATCTTCTATCACTATCCACATCTCATCATGTAATGCCGATAGATGAGCCTCGCATACGAATTTTCCAATCATCAAATTCTTCAATTGTGAACATAGGAATGCGTGTCAAATTTGCTTCCATGATAATAAATTTTAATGATAAAAGGAGTTTTGAAAGTTTAAGTACTAAAACAGACTTTGAAAAGTTTAGAGATCTAGTTCAAGAACACGGAAGGCTCAATGAACCAACCGCTCTGGTACCACTTGTAGGTCCCAAGGGTGTAAGTGTAAGGTTTAGAAGGGGGTTGAATAAACCTTACCAAATTTTCGATTTAGTCCTTTTAAATATTCGAGTTGATACTACACAAATTGTGTCCTTGGTGGACAACCAATTTAGTTAATCAAGAGAATTAGTCTCTCAATGCACTCAACTGAGTGTTGATGGAATAACTCACCAAGTCTAAATTAACTCAATGTGGTTTGTTTTTATTGGAAGACTTAACACCCTTAAGTTTGGTTAAGCAAGGATTTAGTGCTTGGTTTAGTACTTAGAAATTATCAAGTGGATAGCAAATTTATCAGCAGATTTAAACAATTAAGATGCAAGAATTAAAGTCTTTGAAATGTAAATGACACAATAAAATTTTTATAGAGGTTCGAAGATGGGGTAATTCTTCTACTCCTCTCTTCTCCAACTCCGGAGGAATCCACTAGGTATTGATCGATATACAAAGTGGTAATGATCCGGATACAAGTCTTGAACACACAAACACTGACTTGATCCTTTGGGACTTAGTGCGAGACGCCTTGATCACTCACTCGGGTTTCTCGCACGACTCGCCTTCTTCACAGGCAACAAGCCTTTGCTACTACAACCCACTTGCTTAAGCTCATTGGATTTGATCACGAAGCCCTCCAAAAGCTCAAGACTTGGTTCGACCTTGAACCTTCCTACAATCCTTCGAGGAATGTAGACCCCTTGATTTTTCAAGATTTTCCTCTTCAACTGATTGAAGTTATCTTTCCTTCATAGGTGAGTGTTGGATTGATGTTCTTCATAGTGTAGCTTGAGGATTGAGAATATTTGATTTTGATTTTCTAATAATTGCTTGAACGTTTGTGGTTCTAGTTTTGGTCTTCTCGTCACATGTTCTCAAATAAACTCCTCGGCCTTTTATATTGATCTTTCATAAATCCGCCCGTTGAAGAGATGGGCTTATTTTTGAAAGTCACTTGCGTCGTTAGCTTGTCTTGTTGCGATCCTTGGAATTGCCATTTCCTCGCATGAATTGTTTTTCACCTTTTCGCAGTTCGACACGGTGTAGTGCTTCCCATTGGTTTATTCCTTTTGCACGCTTCGGGGTGAGCACTTCGAGAAAGGTAGTATGGAGATATTACTTGTTTAGGTAATTCTCTTGATTTACAACAACGGATCTTTTTCGATTATCTCGACTTATTGCATTTCCTTGCTTTCCCCCAGGTGACTTAGAGTCGACTTCCAATCATGGATGACTCTTCGGTCATTTCAACTTGAGACTTGGCTTTTCCCGAGTTGACTTGATGACACTCCACTCACCAGTATCTCACCGCTTCTTCTTGATAAAGTTTCCGCCTCCTCTTCTTTGCCATACTCATTTGTCTTGCAAATGAGTCTTTCTTCTAGTCTCCGGTTGTCTTCTTGCATGTTTGGGCATAGTGATTTAACTCGGCTTGACCACCCTATTTATTTCAATGCGTTTACAACAAAAATGGGGTGCCAACTTCCTATTCTAAGTTTTACATGGCATTCATCAAAATCTAAACAATAAATTTCCTAACATTGTTTATGTCCGAGCTTTTAGGAGATTGAACATACGACAGCTACATTCGTCCATGTAATGACATCATTTTGGGTTTTGGTGGAGGAAGGATCATCCCACTCGGGGAGGTCGACCTGCCCATCCAGATGGGGCAAGAAATACACAAACGGACTGTCATTACCACATTCAAGATTATCAATGTTGATTCTGAATACAACGCAATTATTGGAAGGCCGTTACTTTACCATTTAAAGGATGCTGTTTCAATATATCATTTTTGTGTGAAGTTCCCAACCCCGGATGGAGAAGCCATCCACAAAGGGAATCAGAGGGAGTCGCGGGAATGCTCTTTTAAGCTCCGACCTGCGGAGATTAACGTGGTAGAAAGGAGAGAAACTAGTGGGACGGTGAAAGACGCCCCGGGGAAAGACGAGCCGAGCGGGAGGAGAGGATTGTTTCGAAAAATAATCCGGTAGGCAAACCGAAAAGAACCAATAGTTGAGGATGGGGAGAAACCAAGATTGAGGTGGAGCCAAAGAACAAGCGGCGATTGAGGGCGAGCTGCCCTGCGAGAAAAAAGAGGGGCAGGAGCAAGAAAAAAAGGAAACACGCGGAACCCGAGTGGAACAGTCGACACGGCCGATGTCGACAAGCAACATGGGGGACGCCAATTACGTATTGCCCACGACATCGAAGAGCCATTCCTATGTCGGAATTGATCGAATTCTCGAGATAACCTTGATGTATTTGCATGGACACACTCGACATGCAAGGAATCGATCCCAAACACGCTTGCCATCGTCTCAATATAGACCTTACATTCCACCCCTGGTAATCCGGAAGAGACACAAGCTCGGCCCCGACAGGCAGGTTGTCTTGGAGGCCGAGGTCAATAAGTTGCTCGACAACCAGTTCATCAGGGAAGCCCTTTACCCTTGATGGGTGGCCAACCCTGTACTAGTAAAGAAGAGCAATGACCAATGGCGCCTTTGTGTGGACTTCACCGACCTCAACAAGGCGTGCCCCAAGGACAGCTATCCTTTGCCGAACATCGATTATATGGTAGATGCCACAACCGGACATGAGCTTATGAGTTTTATGGATGTATATTCAGGCTACAATCAGATACGAATGCATCCGAATGACGAGGAGAATACATCATTTTTCTCCGCTCGTGGTGTATACTGCTACAAGATGATGTCGTTTGGGTTAAAGAACGTTAGGGCGACCTACCAAAGGTTAGTTAATAAAATGTTTGAGGAGTTGATAGGTCGTACCATGGAAGTTTATGTGGATGATATGTTGGTGAAGTCCTTGTACATATCTGATCACCTTAATGATCTTAATAAAATGTTTGCCATTTTGCGAGAGTATAAAATGATGTTAAACCCTAAAAAATGCACTTTGGGATCGGCTCGAGTAAAGTTTTGGGTTATATGGTTAGCCAAAGGGGAATCGAAGCCAACCCAGATAAAATAAAAGCCATAATTGATCTTGAATCCCCCAATTCCATCAAAAGAGTACAAAGCTTGACAGGCCGACTAGCCATCCTGAACCGGTTCGTTTCACGGTCCACAGATAAATGTAAACCTTTCTTCGAAATCATAAAGAAAAATAAGAATTTTGAGTGGATCGAACAAACACAGGCCGCTTTGAGTCACTTAAACAACACTTAGCCTCAATCCCTGTGTTACAAAAACCGACCTGGGGAGAGGACTTATACTTGTATCTCGCGGTCTCCAAAATGCGCGTCGGCTTGTGCGATTAGATTGGATAACTCCATCCAACACCTGATTTATTACACAAGCCAAGCGTTGCACGACGCTGAGCTCCGATATCCGCCCATGGAGAAGCTGGCTTACTCACTAATCATTTCAGCCCGAAAACTCCGTCCATACTTTTTGGAGCACAAGGTCGTGGTACTAGACCAACTACCCACTGAAGCAAGTTACGCACCGACCCGGACACTTCGGTCGGATGATCAAGTGGGTCACGCAAGCTCACCATTTGATATTTTATATGAGCCACGCACGAAAATTAAAGGACAAGCACTGGCTGACTTGGTAGCCGAGTTCACACCTTCCATCCATCTTGAAGTGGTCGAAGATAAGGAATGAAAATTGTTCATCGATGGCTCTTCCACCGCAGGCTGAGCAGGGGGCGAGATCGTGATAATCGATCCAAAACTCAAGTGCTACTGCTCGGCCATGCAGTTCCAATTCCCAGCAATGAACAACAAAGCTAAGTACGAGGTGCTCCTGGCAGGACTAGAAATGGCAGCGTCAATGGGCCTAAAACGACTGTTGGTACACAGTGATTCACAGTTGGTGGTCCATCAGATCAATGGTGAGTATGAAGCGAAAGAACAGAAAATTGTGCGATACTTGGACTTAGTTAAGAAAAAACTTTCGAATTTCAAAGCAGAAGTCTTGCATGTTCCCCGAATTGAAAACATGCAGACAGATGCCTTAGCTTGGTTGGCCTTCATCCCGGGGACCGACGCGATTGCGGATGTGACCATCACCCAGTTGTCCGCCCCGTCACTTAATGCACAGAAGATACATGCTAATGAAGCGACCGAGTTGACCTGGATGACTCCAATCACCCAGTATTTAGAGAAAGAAATTCAGCCAGAAGACAAGACCGAGGCTAGAACACTGCGAACTCAGGCTACTCGGTTCACACTGGTAGATGGTGTCCTATACAAGCATGGATACTCCGTCCCACTCCTTCGGTGCCTCGCCGAAAAGACGCCTTGGACTTTCACGCACCGGGAGGTACACGAGGGTATATCGAGGAAATCACGCAGGGCCAAACATTGGCACACAAGTTGATACGACAAGGTACTACCGCCATCCTGAGGAAGGATGCGACAGACCTTGTCAAAAAATGTGAAAGATGTCAAAGATTTACGCCACAGGTTAGGTACCACCCTGAACAACTTACTTCAATTTTCAGCTCGTGGCCGTTTGCCAAATGGGGAATGGACCTCATTGGACCACTCCCCATCGCAAAGGGGCATGAGATATGCTTGTTAATGGCGGTGGATTACTTTACAAAATGGGCCAAGCGAATCCTGGCAAAGATAGATGAAGAAAAGATTGTTAACTTCATATGGAAGTCCATTATCTCGTAGGTTTGAGATACCATACTCGATTGTCATAGATAATGGGAAACAATTTGATAACCGGAGGTTTCGAAATTTTTGTGAAGGATTCCACATTAAAAATTAATTTTCAACCCTGTATCACCCACAATCCAATGGACAGGTCGAAGCGGTGAATAAAATACTCAAGTACACTTTGAAGGTAAAGTTGGAGAAATCTAAAGGTAATTGGCCCGAGGAGCTGCCCGGCGTATTATGGTCATATAGAACAATGCACCGAGCGGCCATGGGGTTGATGCCCTTTTCCCTAGTTTATGGGGTCGAGGCCATTATCCCTGTCGAAATCGGAGCCCCTACTTTCAGAGTTGCAAATTTCTCCGAAGAAAACAATGAAGCTGTGCTCCGAGCCGAGCTAGATTTACTGGAGGAGAAAATGTGCAGTGCTGAAATGAGAAACGTTGTATATAAATAAAGGAGTGAAATGTAATACAATTCTAAAGTAAATGAAAGAAGGTTCCGAGTCAGCGACCTCGTTCTAAAGAGGTTGATCGAGATTGAGCCCAATCCATTAAAACCGACCTGGGAAGGTCCGTTCCGAGTCAGTAAGGTCATGTCAAATGGAGCGTACGAGCTTGAGTACTTGAGTGGGGAAAAGTTTGCACAACCATGGAATGTATCATATCTTAAGAGGTACTATCAATAAAGTACCCAGTTTGTGATTCAGATACAATTCTAAGGATTTATCCTTTCATCTGATATTATGTGAGCTCTCAAAAAGGGGGCAATTTTTATTCACCTTGGCCAAGTGCCGAGTGCCGTCTCATTCGCCTCGGCCAAGATCCGAGTGCCATTTCAATTTCCTCGTCCAAGTGATGAGCGATGATTGCTCGTCTTGGTACGCCTCTTGCACGTTTAAATAAAGGGAAGCTCGCCCAAAAGGCGAGCCTACCCAAAACAAAGACTCAGCTTAAGCTCCGAGCATAAAAATTGACAGAATAAATCCAGGAAGTTAAAGCCCATTACTCGTGCTATTTGAGTCTCTTTTGTCGAGCCCCATACTTGGAAAAAATAAAAGGAGGCAAACAGAGCAGAAGTCATACAACAAAAAAGAAAGACGAGCACAATACTTAGTAAAATTTGAAAATGCAAAAGCACGCACGAGTGACCAAAGGGAATTCCATTTACTAAGCAAAATATTTACATTGGGGGTTGGAGCCTGTTACATGAAAAGGCCCAAGGCCGCTTAGCCTATACGAAAGGAAAATGCAAAAGATAAAAACAAAAAATTTCAAAAAGGCAAACGGATCAAGCCCCGGTAGGAGGAGGGATCTCAACAGGCTCACTTGAAGCCACTTCTTCTTCTGGAGGAGGAGCATCCTGGCCGTCGGTGGCCTCCAAAAAGCGAGGGCGGATGGTATCAAGGTCAGCGTCCAACTGGGCAAGCTCAGCCTCAAGCTCAACCACGGTCTTGTCAGCCTTGAGGTCCTGGAGGATCTCCCCGTCTTTGTCGCGTGTCCAGATTCAAAGATAAAGGAATACTCCTCTGAGTCTTTGTAAGCCCCGATAGCCTCCACTCGAGCCGCTTCCACTAGCTTCTGGAAGCTTCCTCTGCCTCCCTGCGGACTTCGGCTGTGCGTCTTTCCAACTCCCCGGCATGAGCAGTAGTTGCCTTTTCCAACTCTGCCACTTTGGCCCAGAGCTCTTATTTGGCCTTACGGGCCTGGTCCTGCTCGGCCTCGGCTTTTACGGCAGTTTCTCTCTCAGTATTGGACCTGGATGCGGCCTCCCCTGCCTGGGTTTTCAGGGACTCCTGCACCCCTTGGAGAGTGGCGTAAGCATCTCACAAATTGATATGTCGTCTCTCCAAGTCTGCACACTTCTTCTCTAAGTTACGAGCCCCCCAATCGCGTGCCATAGGAGTTCGATGATCCTACCAGATAACCCCATGGCATACTGAGTCTGCTCCCCCAGCCAGTTTCTGAGTAGAATTGCTCGATGCATGTGGTCCAAGCACGAGCTAGAACATCCCTTGTGGCCCGCCCTGCTTCTGACAAAGCCCTTGATTGCTCCTCAGTTGGCGTAGAGCACCTAACAAACTCCACGAACCACTAAGGCCGCGATCCAGCCATCCTCTCGCAGGCCTCCTCCCTCACCTGGCTTGGGGGATGAAGTGACCCTCCCGACCAAGGTCGTCAGAGAAGGCCCTCGGGACCCCACCTGTTGGAATCTGCACTGGAGGCACCGGTGGGGTTGGCCCGGTCTTTTCCGTCTGCCCGGGCTCCTCGATCACAATGCCCCCTCTTCTCCTCTGGAATAGGGGCCCTTCCATATCCGAGGTGTCCTCGGCAGGGCATTTGTCAGCCCAAATCTCTTCTCTTCGGGCTGCCTCGGCATCAGCAGGATGGTCCACAACTGCTCTGGTTCGACGGGTGGCCGTATTCCTCACACGCTGGAGATGAGCGAAGACGTCCACCCCGAGGCCTGCAAGAAGATTGATTAAGTAACAAACAACACAACAAGAAAAGTCAAAGAAACAAGAAATTCAAGAGTTATAAAGTACGCACTTTGGGCCCCAGTTGTTCTCGGCCGCTCAGGAGTCCGCACCTGCTCGGTTGGCATGGGTGTTTTCCCCAGAGGACTAGTTGTCACCGGGGGACACCTTGCTCGCTCCGTTTACAAGCCGCCGCCTCGCTCAGAGTTTGTCCCCTCTCAGCCCTTGGTGGGCTCCTCTCAGGCTCCTCCTCGGCCTCCTCTTCCACCATCACCGCCTCTCCCTCGGCCACCTCTCCGGCCTCGGGATCGGCGGGTAAGGCGGACCGCAGACCGTCCGCAGCTAGACGGGCCTCGATAGCCAAAATCTCAATCCTTATGTCCCTCCGACCCATAGCCTGGATATTATCAAGCCGGCGGACAAAAGCAGCCGAAAGTGGACCGACAGAGGGTCGGTTCCCTGAATAAGGAAAAAATCAAGGTCAAACGAGCCCTAAAAAAAGAAGAAGAGGAAAACGGAAGAATACACTTACGAAATCTATATGTGAAATCTGAAGGGGAATGGAGGACTGATTCCTCCTCCCCGACGCGAGTCTGCCACTCGCCACTTACCTAAAACCATTTATCCTTCCACTCCTTTAAGGTATGTGGAAGGCCTTTAACCAGCCTGTCCGGGTATCCGGGCCTGGTATGCACGTAGTACCACCCTGATGGCTGCCCCCAGCCCGACGTCGATGGGGTCGCCTTCTAGACGAAGAACTCATTCATCTCAATAAATCGAGAACGGGGGTACCCTTCTAGATGGAACAACACCAGCAGTCCAATAATCCGACCCCAGGATAAGGGGTGCACCTGGGACAAGGGAAGACCCCATTTGCGAAACCACCGCGTGAGCACCAACGACAGAGGGAATCATAACCCGTACAAGAGACTGGGAATGTATACGGCCATACACCCCTCCGGCGGGTGCTCGAGGCACTCCACACCATCCGACAACCAAAAATATACGATGGCCGGAATCCTGTACTTCTAGCGGAGGGCCCCTAATTCTGGCATCATCAACATGCTGGGTATATCGTTTTGATCGGTAGGTCTCCACCCTGCCTCTACGCGTAGTCGGGGTCCTCCTCCCCGCCTGCCATCTCCATGACGATGGCCCATCTGCCCTACGGGCCTTGCAGCCCTCGAACCTTCGGAGACCTCATCACCCTCCTCATCCTGCACGTGCTCTTGCGGGTCCATGCCTCCTCCTTCCTCTTGTTAATTGTTTTGGGGATCGGGATTCAAAGCCTCTTCACCGGACTCCTCTCGGGCTAACCCAGGCTCGTAAAAGACATACATCTTGATAAATAATAATTGGCACAGGGTCAAAATTCGTATGCGTCTGCTTAAGCGGAGTTTCAAACGAGGGCGTATGGGTCGAACTCAAAATCTCAACGACACTGGGGCTACGACTCCAACTATCTTCGAAAGAAGACATATGTTTGAAGCAAAGAAGTGAGAGAGGGTTTTGGAAAAAATACCTAAGTAATTCTGAAGTCTCTGAACTCTAAGGACCGACCTGAAATTTCTGCTCGCTCTCAGAAAGTACTGCTCAGAAGATTATGAATGCGAAAGTGTAGAATGGAAAGTGAAAGGGGTATTTATAGGTTAAGTTCCCTCGAAAAATGAGACACCAACTCAAAAAAACGTGTCTTTTCAATTTCAAAAAGATTGTCAGAAACGTCATATCCCCACATACCGCTGCCAAAATTGTCCCACCTCTTCGGTTCCTGCACAGAGTTGGTCCAACCAAGAGACGTCGCGTGTCCGCCATCATGACACTGCAATTAATGCGCCATTCAGGCATTAACTACTAAACGACAAGTGTCAGGGATGAGTGATTTTTGAGGTTTCCTCTTCCCCATTAAAGGTTCATCATTAGCATTAAAGTTTAAATCCCACTTCAGGAATTCTTCCCTCAGAATTAAACTTGGGGGCCATTGATGACACCCGAGCCAAGCTGGAAGCAAATCAGTCCACGTGGTCATTCAGCACGTGCGCATATAGGACCCATAGCGATCTGCATCGAAGCTAATGACGCCAAGAACCGACCTTATGATGTGGCACGAATTGGGCTCGCTTTCGTCGAGCTTGGATTATAGCGGGAAATTTATGGAGGAAAATTTAAAGGATAACCATCCAATCGAATTTAGTGCTCCATTAGCACAAAAAACTGCCACTTGTCAGCATAATATCAAGATGAGTCAACAAGTGGCAAAATACTTGGCCAACATGCATGCTCAGAGAAGGACATGTGTCCTTTAAGATTATTTTAGTGTTAAGTGTAATAGTGATTATTAAAACCCACTAATGAGATGGGTATAAATAGGCCTCATTTATGAGGAAAAAGACAAGAGAGAAATAGTAGAGAAAAACGCATGTAAAATCACTATTGTAAAAGAAAACCGACTAGAAGCTTTCGGCTTGGTATTTTGTATAAAAAGGTAGAATTAGCCCTGAGTTAAAGTCTATTCCCATTTCCACGTAGTACATTTCCATATATTTTTCTTTGTTCACCAAAGCGCACGTCAACAAATAGTACTTTCAGGTAAATTTTCAATCAAGAACCCAAACAAATATACAAATCTGAAAAACTCCCAAGCAAACTTCATATTTACATATCAACCCTTTAAATCTTAAGAAAAGAACCAAAAGGCCATCTTCTCCACTGGCATGTCACCTCCAAAGCCCCTCGATTGTGCCTGCACAATAAACCGACGATCACCCATGCCAGACACCGACGGCCTCGCCACCTCGAAACCAGTCACGGGGACGGATGCATAAATTTATTCTTAGGGGGGGCAAAATCCAGGGGTGGTCTTCGAGCGGCGCAAATGGTGCCGCAGAAAGTAGGTCATCCGGCGAGGGCCCCCGAAGTTTTTTATATATATGTAAATATACAATCAACGCCATAGATAGGGGGCCAACCCGGCCCTTGTCCTCTCTTTTTTTTAGAAAAAAAAAGAATTACTAGGTAAATTTTTTTAAAATTTGTTTTAGTTAATATTTATTTGTATTTTTTTAGTTTTTTTATCTGGTCCACCCAATTTCTTGTATCGGCCCACCCCGTAAAATTTTCTAGCTACGCGAAATTAAGGTGTGCCAGATACACCCCGTAACAAATTGTGGGTGCATGTCAGCATAGAAGAAGTCCCAAATTTGGTTATGCAATTTTTGGATTTTTTTTTTGAATAAAACAAGTAATTCAAAAATTAAACTTAAATCCCAATCATCCAAAATCAGGCAGATGCGCATATACACATACTCCGGAAATCAAAATCTCCAATCTGGAATTACAGAATCAAAAACAAGATATATACAGTCACATATTGATTGCAAGAAAATTGATCACAATCCAGAAAATATCATGCGTGGATATGAGTTTTAAACATGCTTAATCCAAGCACCGAAAAAAAAGTAGATCAAAATAATCGCACAAATAATCTACCAATCCCAATGATTAAGTAGTGATGGCTGTTTTGATACCACTTGTTAGAATTTTACAATAACAAGCATAAAATTCATAAATCATCCTACATGCGGAAATTCTAGAATATCAACATCATGCTATAATCATAAAAAATTAATGGAATAATCGAAATACATGGATATATTGTAAGATCTATATGCAAAATACCTCAATTGTGGATTGCCATGAACAACAAGGTTGGAAGGGAAGATTTGGTTGTGTTGGAGTCGATTGTGTTGGAGTTCTGTGTTGAGGAACAGGTCTGAAGGATGGGTTTTGGGAGATAGAGTCAGCTGATTAGTAGGGGAGTAGGGGCAAGTGTCTTCATTTAGTGCATCAGATTGGAGCGATCTAAACCGTACACGTGGAGGGATATTAAACAGTTATTTTTAAGTATTTACATTAAGTATTTAGTATTTTATTTCAGCAAAATATAAGAAAGAATGTAAAGGAATATCTAATGTAACAAACAAATGGTCCCCACTGTCCTTATACAATTAACGAGCTGGCAAGAGGGAATGTTCAGAATTCAGTTATCACTCAAATCATCTTCTTCCTCTTGCTTTCTTTCTCCCTAATTTCCTCTTTCTCTCTATCTGCACTATTTTATACTATTGATTACATATTTTCACCTGTGAACATAAACAATCATTGAAAATAATTACAAAAACATAACAATTATACAGAGCCACCGTGAACATAAGCAAGCTATGATTTATGCCCAGTGTTGGGTTTGCCAGATTTTACACGACCTTTCATCCTAGAAACTGATGCTAGTGGTACAGGGGTAGGAGTTGTTTTGATGCAACATGGAAGACCAATAGCCTTTATAAGCAATATGTTGTGCCCTAGGAATCAGGCTTTATCAGTTTATGAAAGGGAGTTCTTAACAGTCTTAATGGCAATTCAGAGATGGAGGCATTATTTGCAAGGCAATAAGTTTATCATCAAGACTGATCAACAAGCTTTAAAATACTTGTTGGATCAGAAAGTCATGACCCCAATACAACAGAGGTGGATTACCAAACTACTTGGTCTTAACTATGACATTCAGTACAAGAAGAGAATTGAGAATAAGGTTGTCGATGCCTTATCCAGAAAAGAAAACACAGATCAATTATGCAATGCAATTACTAGAGTATCTCTAGGTTGGGTGCAACAGGTCATTCATAGCTACTCGAATGATCATTTTTTCAAAAAAATCATGGCAACTAACAATGTGGATCCTTCTACTTACAAGGCCTTTGATATTGAAGGGGGATTGGTGAGGTGCAAAGGAAGAGTAGGGGTTGGAAATGACAAGAATTTGAGGGACTTAATTCTGGCCACTATGCATAGTTCATCTTTTGGGGGTCATTCTGGAGTTAATGAGACTTATATGAGGTTTAAGAGGGTCTTCTATTGGCCTAATTTGAAGGGGGATGTAATTTCCCTGGTAGGCTCTTGTGATGTATGCAAGATGAACAAGCCTGACACTAGCCCTTATCCAGGGCTGTTACAACCATTGCCTATACCACAACAGGATTGGACACATATTTCATTGGATTTCATTGAAGGATTACCCACCTCTGAGGGAAAGAATATCATTTTGGTGGTCATTGACAGATTCACTAAATATGCTCACTTTTTGGCTCTCACTCATCCTTTTACTGCTCAAAATGTTGCACAAGTTTTCTTAGACTCAATCTACAGGTTACATGGTCAACCTGTTAGTATTGTTACTAACAGAGATAAGATTTTTACAAGCAATTTTTGGAAAGAATTATTCAGGCTTATGCAAGTGAATTTGGACCTCACTTCAGCTTATCATCCACAATCTGATGGTCAAACTGAGAGGATCAATCAGTGTTTGGAGAATTATTTACGTTGTATGACTTCTTTGCATCCAAAGAAGTGGCACAAATGGTTGGCTTTCGCTGAATACTGGTATAACACTAACTATCATACCAGCCTCAAGCTAACTCCTTTCGAAGCTCTATATGGCTACCCCCACCCTTACTTTCAATAGGCCCTTACATGGATTCTACTACTACAGAGGTCAAGGATTTCGTTTCAGATAGGCAACAAATGATACGCACTCTCAAGGAGAATCTGAGTCAAGCCCAATCTAGAATGAAATTCTATGCTAATAAGAATCGGACAGAGAGGAGTTTTGTAGTGGGGGAACATGTGTACCTGAAATTGCAACCTTTTCGCCAGAATTCCGTTGAGTTGAGGAGGAACTTGAAGCTCTATTCCAAGTATTACGGGCCCTACACCATCCTGGAGAAAATAGGGAAAGTAGCCTATAAATTGGATTTGCGCCGCAGGTTCTAAGGTGCATCCAAATGTTTCATTTGTCATTACTAAAAAGAAGGTAAGCCATAGTGCATAATTCTCGCCTTCACCAGATCTTCTTGTCACAGATTCTGAAGGTAATTTCCAAGTTATTATGGTGTATGCTCTTCAACATCGTACCATTACCAGGAATCAGTTACCAGTTGAACATATTTTGGTTCAGTGGAGCAATTTGGGTGTATCACAGGCTACTTGGGAGGATGTTAAGCATATCCATCGGAAATTTGCTTCGTTTGATCCTTGGGGACAAGGATCTAAATTTCCGGGGGGTATTGTCATGAACAACAAGGTTGGAAGGAAAGATTTGGTTGTGTTGGAGTCGGCTGTGTTGGAGTCGGCTGTGTTGGGGAACAGGTCTGAAGGATGGGTTTTGGGAGATAGAGTCAGCTGATTAGTAGGGGAGTAGGGGCAAGTGTCTTCATTTAGTGCGTCGGATTGGAGCGATCTAAACCGTACACGTGGAGGGATATTCAACAGTTATTTTTAAGTATTTACATTAAGTATTTAGTATTTTATTTCAGCAAATATAAGAAAGAATGTAAAGGAATATATGATGTAACAAACAAATGGTCCCCACTGTCCTTATACAATTAACGGGCTGGCATGAGGGAATATTCATAATTCAGTTATCACTCAAATCCTTTTCTTCCTCTTACTTTCTTTCTCCCTAATTTCCTCTTTCTCTCTATCTGCACTATTTTATACTACTGATTACATATTTTTACCTGTGAACATAAACAATCATTGAAAAGAATTACAAATACATAACATGGATCTCCTACGAACACGAACACAAGTATCCACGATCACGAAAGGGGTTTGGTTTTATGGTCTTCCTCAACTAAATCTCCGAATTCCTTATGGGGCCTTCATTTTCCATCTTGATGGGGAGAATAGAAAACTGTGCAATCTAGTATATTGGGGACCATAACCATAAAGTTCTTAAGGAAATTACACAAAATACCCTGATTTTTGAAAAAATGACAAAAATACCACCCCATCCCAAATATGACCCATCCGGTCATAAACATGACAAATATGCCCACCAATGTACGAAACCCAATTCACGAAACCTAACCAATTAATCTGAGTTGCTGATGGATTCACCCCCTCACTTTGCTCTTCGCCCAGCCGTATAGCGATGGATTCACCTGCAACGCGTGTCTGAAAGATGGAAAGGCATTTGCTTACAACTGCACCACTTGCTCGTACGATCTCCACATAGATTGTGTTTAGTGGCCAGAAAAAGTGACCCAATCGGACCATAAGCACACTTTGACTCTCTACTATTCGTCTCCGGCAGCAGAGGTGAGTTCGGAGGTGACATTTCTGTGCGATGTGTGTAAAAATCCAGTTCACGAAATGGCCTGGGTTTACTATTGTCGTGAGTGCGATTTTGGGACTCCTTTGGAATGTGTGACTTCTGGGATAAAGCAGGAGACTAGTGTTAGTGGTGGGAAAAGTGATGAAGAGTTGATTAGGGAAACTGAGCTTAAGTTTGCTATGCTTCAGCTTTTGATAGAAGCTCAAGGCCGAAAAGCCGCACTGGAACTTATTTGAAGTTTTCATTGTAACTTGTGAAAAAACTTTCCTTCTCATCTGCCTTTTCTGAGTTTCGTTTCATCTGTCCTTAAATTAAATTGATCAAACATGCATGTTTACTCGGGGGAGTAAAGGAGTCAAGCAAATGTGTTAGATTGGGATTGCTTGTGAATATTTTTTACCCAAAATTTTTATCTTAGTGAAATGCGTGATTAATGTTTGTCTGAATTTTTTAATATTGTTAAAACTTTTCTTTTTAAAATATTAATTCAAATTAAATGTAATATTCAAAAACTATTTTGCTGATGCATGATTTTTCTGTGTTCTTTTATTATCTTGTGATTTGAAGTTTTTCGTTTGTTTCGATGTTGTTTCGAAGTTGTTTCTTTTATGTTTCTTTTGTGCTTTTATGTATTTTCCATTTATTTGTTCTTTTTTATTATTTTTGATTTGTTGTGTTATCTATCTGACTGTGTATCTTTTTTATTTCTTTTATAGTGAATGTGTGATTTTTTGTTGCTTGTTATGTCGAACATTTTATTGTTGGGAATGCTATGAACGTGGAAGCATTCGAGATAGAGAATGAACGAGCAAGACTCAGTAATGTGTTTCACAATTATGCTAAGTTGAAGCTGCAAAATGGTGATGATGATGACAACGATATTTAGTTTCTACCTCCACTTCCTAATGATTTTAGAGAATTGTTGTTATGTAAATCTTAATGATGGTGTAATCAGTTGAAACATGTAAGAAACAATTGTGAAACTGGGGATCATGTGATAAAAGTTTGTAGTAAATTGCTTTTAAATTTAGAGAAATAGTGTAGTTTTTCCCCATATACTCTTCAATTTTTTTTTGTCATCCTTGTACATGTTGATCTTGCTTCATTTCGATGTCTGCATGTCTAATCTAGAACTAAAGATCTCACGTACTCTAGCAAAGTTGTTACTAGAAAGTCTTTCTCCGCTACAATTGATGCATTCAATAATTCTACGATGTTGGAAGTCAATACAAAGTATTTTTTGGTCTGACAGTGGAGTCGTGTCCATTTCTCGTAGCCGATGATGGACAAGTAAGCTCAAATTTTCTGAATTGAATTTGTTGTTTCAAGATTTCATTTAGGGTGATGAATGTTCAGTCAATTGGAATCAGTATTCTTGTTATCTCAAAGTTGGTATACTATCTATTTTCTTCCCATTGTCCATTGTGGCATACCACAATTGAGATTTTTCTCTATGCAACTGTGGAATTCAATGAAAAGTTGGCTAAGCGAAACATATAAGAAACATAAATGAAACAGGTATGAAACAACAAAGAAACAACAAACATGTTTGAAACAACAAAGAAACAAAAAAGAAACCAACGAAAAATTGGTATTTTTGTCCAAATTCAGCGGAAATGGGTATTTTTGTCCAAACAACGGAAAATGGACATTGTGTAGGGATTGGGTATGGAAAATTGGAGTATTTATGTCCTTTTCCCAAAGTTCTTTATATAGGTATCAAATTAGGGTTCTCATAATCCCCTAAGTTGATTCATATTAGGTATCTACTAGTTGTCGCGAGCACTTCTGATTGGTTTCATTCATCCCCAACCCTAATGAATGGACTATGAAGGGGTCAGTCAAGCGGTTCGGGTTTTCGCCGACAGCAAAGGGACCCACTTCACCTCTTCCCTTTCCCCTCGCCAAATCGAATCGCATCTCAAGAACGTTTTCAATATCAAATTCAATAGTTTTAGGACTCCACTGGATTTAGATCACTTAATTAGTTCACTAATAATTAAATGGTAAATATAATTGTAATTAAATATGTTGCTCACATATTAGGAATAAATAATTCCTAACATAATGTACTTAAAAATGTAGATTGAAATCAATTTTTGTTTTCACCATTTCATTTTAGTGATATGTTCGAATTTGCCTTTTTTTTTCCCTTTCGACTAACATATGCTTGAATTTGGGATTATAGTTAAGAAAAGGAAGAACGAAAAAAATTTGTAGTTATAATTAAAGAAGAGCATGTTTTCCTTTACAACAAACATTTCAACTTTAAAAATTTCATTGAGGTTAGTGCAAAGAATGTCTCATATTCATAGACATTCTTGTGTTTTCATTTCTGTTTAGATTAAGTAAAATACTATAAATAATAGTAATAACTACAAACACCCCGAGGTTAAGGCTAATTACAAAAATGCAGAGATTGTTTGATTTAATCGACATTTTCTCGCTTCATAAAAAAAAAAATATTTCACAAACCCCTAATATTTCTAGAAACATTACATTATCCTCTTAAATTTAAGATCAATCAAACATGAGGTTTTAAATTTATAATTTTGGCACATCTCCGATTTTTTGTAATTGGCTCAAACCTCAAGGGGACTTTTGTAATCATCACTAAGTAATATCTTCCCACCGCGACGTGAAATCGATAAACCGAACTTCCCAACCCAACCCAAACTTGAGGTAGGCTTGCCGCTACACATACCAATTATTCAACCATGGCCATATTTCAACCATGGCCCATACCAAAACACAATTACAGGCCTTAATCGAAATTAATGGAAAAGGAAGATGAATAAGTAGGAGATCAAAACAATGGATCGATGCAAATCCAAGTTCAACTTAATCGCACTTTTTAGCATGTACATATGCAAGTAGTAAAAGCGTACACAAACAAAACATACTCATCACAAGAAAAAGTTCCATCCAAGAACCTTCAAACTATTCTTCATCTTCAAAATTGAGTTTTTTCCATGTCTCAATTGTCCTCACTACATTTCCTTGCGTTCGCAACAGAGTCTCGAGTCTTGACTTTAATTTTCATAACCCACCTGGTACAAAAGCCATTACATTAGAAACCGTAACAACGGACATTGTTACAACGAAGCTAGATAGACGAATTCTTGCCAAGACTGGGTATTATTGCAAAAGCAGATACTTGTTCATAATGGAATCAAGTTAAATGGAAATCAAACATTATTCTTACCGAAAATTCACACTCATCAACCATTTAGTCATTGCTATTCATGGTTAACTTAGCATCACTACAAGATAACAATTAGATCAAAATTGCATGCCAAAACCCCAATAAAGTCAAAACTAAAAGGATCAACCATTGAGAATATATATATATATATATATATAACTTATATGCTTCCTACAAACATGGTAATAAACTCAAAAGAGTCTAAGGGAGTGGTTGCAATCAGTTTTGAATTTAAAAAATAGTTTTATGGTTTTCAAATGTCAACTTGTGCTTATTCCGCTTCGATTTGACTTTACCAACAAATAAGCATTTTTACAACTTATTCATCAAGTACTCTATATTAACCAATTCAACTTTTAGCTTCTATTTGCAAACACTACCAACTTCTACTATTAAACTACTTTTAGCTTCTACTACAACAAATAACAAATCAATTCTGCAGATATTTTCGTTACAATACCTGTTTATGCAAGCAAGTTCATTCATCCATCAAGCCATTCTAACACACAATTCCGCATTAGTATTCTTTCTTGCACTTCCATAGGAATCCTTACCCCGACAGCGTTTTTGTGAAGAACAATACGTTCTAAAGTTGAGCACCAAACACCAAATGTTCGAGATCATGACCCGAATAGCAAAATTCGATTCTGTCCAAACAAGCTCCTTCAAAGATCCATGGTGGAAAAGGCACAAATGCCGTGAGTGAAACCGATCCACGATCGACAAGTCAAGCACCTCTAAATTCTTGCGCTTCTAGCTAGAAGCGTACAGCTACATCGACAGACTAAACGCCCGAGACAAATACAATTTCTTCAAAGTCGAAAATGTAGCCACACCCATCTCAAAACCAATCTCGGTCACCCACCGACTACACTTCTCTAAATTCAGTTCCTCCAAACAACTCATCTCCTTCAAATAAATCAAGCCACGATCTGTTATAGCCATGTCGGCAATATTCAATATTCTCGATGTCTTGCACAAAGACCCTTTTGCCAAGAAACCCAAACCCTCATCTGTTATCCGCCAACATCCTCCAGTTCAATCTTCCAAATATTTCAAACCCCAATTGCTTCAAGCCCATCATCGAAACCCCAAACAAAACCCAAAATCAAGATTTCTCAAATTTCTGCCAAAGTTTACTAATGCAACAACACCACGATCCGTAATCCCAATTCTCCCCTTAACAAAACTTCTCTCAAATTACGACATCCCCTTGCAATTTCGAAAATACCAAAATCATCGATATCATACTCTCTATCAAATTGAAAATAATCTTTTTCAAGGGAATATCCCCTGTTTCCTTGTAATTAAGGTTGAGCACTTGAATTCTAGGGCATGTATTGGCTATAAACTCGAAAAGGAATCACGGATTGGGACCGATGATTGGAAATTGAGTATATTCGGAAATCTTGGTAAGAAATCGGGGATAAGATCGCTCAAAAACATGTAGAGTCGATCCGTGAAGTCCTTCAACTCAACCAATGTTTGCAAACTTGCGAAAACGATTTTCTATCATTGGGGTCGTCAAATTTATCCGAGAATCAAGCCTAGTAAATCATCCTGAAACTGACCTTTCCATCATAATAGATTTTCTTTCTCGTGAGCATCCCTAACCCTAAGGCGGAACACTAAAACAGGATCAACTATTATTCGAATTTTATTTCCACACTACTTAGTAACAGAGAGAACAAATCATTTCAAGAACGAGAGCACGGTAATTTCAAAGGCATTATTAACTACTAAATTGCTTACCGTAGTGGCGGTGCTTTCTTTTTTTTCTTTTTTGAAACCGAAAAATGGCGCGGTGCTTTCTAATTTCTTATGGCAATATTAACTACGGCGAGTCGCTGTGAGAGAATGGCGATGCTCTCGAAATTCCAAGGCAATAATATTGGGAAATTAGGGAAAATACCCCCAATAAGGGGTATTAAGGAAAAATGCCCCCACTTTATTAACTAATGAAAATACCCTTTTTACTTCCCTAAAATGTCTAATTTACCCCTAGCTTAAAAAATAAAAAAAAATGGAAAAATCGTTCAACTTGAGCGGGAGTGCACTTTTCAGCTGGTAGGAGAAAAGTTTTCACAATTACAAACCCTATTTTCACCATTACAAGCCTAGAAAGAATCACAAACAAGATTTTCGAGCAAAAAGAGCGATATTTTACGATTTCTTCTTCAAAAGTATGAACCCTAGTAGATGCGACGCGTTTGAAGGAGTCAAAATTGTGGGTCGTTCGAAATTGAGGGACGAAAGGACCTGTGTTCGACAATAAATCTCAGTTCTTGCATAAAAAATATGGATAAAGGTTAGTTTTGATTGTTCTTTCGTGTAATTTTAGTGATTTTCATTTTCGCAAAATGGTTCGATTAACAAATTTTTCACGATTTTTGAAATGGGTATAATTTGAAGAGTTTCGATTTTTCGCAAGTTGTATTGGTGGGCAAACACGTGGGCATAACCGTAGGCAATTGGGTGGGCAGTTATGTTAAATATCAAAAATTGTGGGTGGACAAGTGAACTGGACCGGAGGTGGGTATTTGTGTGGGCAGTTACATTCAATGTCATATTTTGTGGGTGGACAAGTGAACTGAACCGGAGGTGGGCACTTGGGTAGGTATTTGTATGGGCAATTGTGTAGGCATTTACGTTCAATGTCAAATTTTGTGGGTGGACAAGTGAACTGAACCTGTAGTGGGCAACTGTGTGGGTATTTGCGTGGGCACTTGGGTGGGCATTTACATTGAATGTCAAATATTGTGGGTGGACAACGAAACTGATCTTTTATATCTATTTATTTACTGCAGGGATTCATATAATGATGCTCTTATGGGATGGAGTTTGGGATTGTGACATAAGTATATCCCGATGGTGGTATACAGGAAAGCATTCCAAAACCGTTCTTTTCCTTCGAGTTCACGTCGCCGAATTGTTGCGGAAAGCTTATATTTTCTCTAAATTCAATCCATATGAGGTGAAATAGAGTTGACCGATTAGTTTGTCTATGAACATGTTGATCCCTTGCCACCATGTCCAGTCACCGATGATGACGATGTCAAACTACTTGTTCGCATGAATAGCGAGAAGCCTTTGTCAGTTCTGGTTTGTCTGATTAGAAGGGAAATTAAGAAAAAAACACTCTTTAGAGTCAAATTTAGTAGAATCGGAGATGTTGCCAATTAAAAAGAACCTATCGTTGAAGAGGTTATGCCACGTCCGTCGTTTCGACCAAAAAGCGTAAGACCAATAAACGCAAAATGATTGCAAAAAGAAAATCTCGTATACTTCCATATTTTGGTATGACTATGGAAGACCTTGAGAATCACCCTATGTTTTGGGAGGATGTAGATATGTCAATGGCGATGATTAGCCTATTACTTCTGAAGGGAATGATGGTGGTGGTGTTGAAAAAGAAACTATCGTTCAAGAGGATCTACCATGCCCGAGCATGATCATGGGCGGGATGACGGTAGGCACAAAAGTCGGGGTGGTCACAAAAGTCGTCCAGAGAGTAGACATGGACATCAACCCGAAAATCGACATGATGATGGGCAGGATGATGGTAGGCAGGAGTGCAGACAATATTGTGGGCAGGAAAGTGGGCATAAGAATGGTGGGCAGGAGTTCAGACAATATGGTGGGCAGAATGGTGGGCATAGAAATTGTGGGCAGAAAAGTGGGTATGACGATAGGCATGAAGGTGGGCATACTGGGCATGATAGTCAATCATGCAAAAGAAATTCTGTCAAAACTGGGCACAGTGGTGTGGGGCCTATGAGCAATCAAACAAACGGTTGTAACTCTATCTCAGTAGATGATGATTTACAGGTTGGTCAAGTTTTCCGTACAAAAGAAGAATTTACTCGGCGACTTGCAATAATTTGTATGCTGAAAAATAGACAATACATTGTTAAAAAGTTAGACAAAAGTTAGATTTATTGCCAGTTGTGTGGATAAAAATTATGGGTGGATGATACGTGTGACTAGGTGGCGAGGTGGACATCTATGGGTTGTTGTTAAATATAAAAATTGTCATGAGTGTTCGATTGAAATGAACAACCATGAGCATCGGCAGGCTAGGAGTAAGGTGTTGGGTGAGGCAGTTATGTACAGATATAAACAACCCACACATTCATACCCACCTCTAGCTATTATTGCTTAAATAAAAAATAAATTCAATGTGGACATAAGTGATGACAAAGCTGAGCAAAGGAAGAAGCAATTAAATTGGTTAGAGATTCTCCGTAAGATTCGTTCAAACAATTTGCTGCTTACTTGGAGCATGTCCTACAAGTCAATCGAGGTACTGTGACCGAGATTGAGGCTGATGAAGGTGGTTGTTTCAAATATTGTTTCATGGCTTTAGGTGTGTGTATACGTGGATTTTGGACATGTATTCGACTCGTATTGGCCATGGATGGTACGCATCTAAAGGGGAAGTACCGAGGTATGTTATTAGTAGCTACCGGTATGGACGGTAACAACTAAATTTACTCTTTAGCATTTGCCATTGTCGACTCGGAGAATGATGCTTCATGGAAATGGTTTCTTGAAAAGATAAATGGCTTGTTGGCAGAGAATAAGGATTTGGTTATTATCTGATAGGTGTGAGTTTTGCATGTATTTTGAGGCGTATTTCGAGCTATAATGATGGGTAAACATGCACATACTCGCGTTAAATGTTACATATTCACTCCTTGTGGAAAAGATATTACACTTTGCTTATTTTGTAGGAATTTCATAATATTTGAAGCAAATTGAATACGAATACGAGGAAACCAAAGTGGAAACACGGAGAATTGAGTGGGTATACGAAAAGTGAAGCCTAAAAGAGCGAAAATTGAGCGTCTACGGAAAAGACAAGGGGCACGGGTTGGGCGTGCCTCGGACACCACCCGTGCACCCCTATATAAAGATAATGCAATGTGCCACATGGCGCGCGGTAGCCCCATGAATCGACGCGCATGACCGTGCGTCCTACGGAGATGACCATTCACCGGAGTGGCGCACGGGTAAACCATGCTCCGACGCACCCACCCGTGCGCCCTACGAGAGTTGGATTATTTCAGCAGGTGGCGCACGGGTAACCCGTGCTCCAACGCACCACCCGTGCGTCTGTGGCTGAATCCCATGTCTGCAACATTATGCCCTAAACTTGATGGTGGGTATAAAAAGGCTTTTTTGGGCGCACACAAGGATATTCTGGCATTTTTGGGATCTACAACACAAGACAAGGGTCAACTCTTGGAAGGAGACATCAAGGAGACAATCGGGTTGCATCGGAGCTTGAAGAACGGAGATATATCGAGATATTGTCGACGTTCCTAAGTTTTTCTTGCTTCTCTTTTAGTTTCAATTTTTCATTTTCATTTGTAATGGCTTTGAACACTTTATTTATAAGTTATTTAATCATGTGTAGCGAAACTCTTGAGATTTCCGGGTGTTGGAAGTAGATTAGTGAACTCTTGTTGGATGTTTTAATCTTAGTTGAAGTTATTATCTTGAAGCCTATTTGAGTATTTTGAGCTTATTCTTGTTTTATCACTTGATCAATGATTTAACTTGTTTGATATATTGATTCATAATTCGAGAGATGAGTTTCAATATTAGATCTTGAATACTCGACACAAATATTTGCATGAATCGAGAGGTTTGTAAATATTTGTGAGGACATTTGATCTTTTAAACTTTTGGGAGTTGAATGCTTCATGTTGAGTAGAGATGCTAACATAAGTATTTCAATCTACGTTTTATATGCATCTCGAGAGGGAGGATAAAATAGCTTTGTGATCGTGTTATAGGAATATTGATAATAACGTGTCTTGATTAAACTGGACAACAAGAGGATTATTGATCGAAACCTTAACTCAGAAATCCATTTCATCATCTTGATACTTCTATCTTTTGTATTATCTTAATCTTGTGTTTTAGTGATTCAAATTGTCTTGATCTCAATACAACAATCATCAAATTTCGATCGTCTAAATAAAAATAAGACTATCTTGGTTCAATACTTAGCGCACTAATTTATTAGTCTCCGTGGATACGACCTTGCTTACCCTATTCTATAAACTACACCGTACAATTGCGGTGAAGCTAAAAATAAGGCGAACATTATCTCAGACCTCCATCAGTCTATTGCTAATGCCATTAAGGAAGTTTTCCCAGATGCACACCATGAAATTTGCATCTACCATCTAAGACAAAATGTTGTTGCCAAATTTAAGGATGTGGATGTATCGGCTCTACTCTATTGTGCCGCTAAGACATATAATGAATCCAAATTTTGACATATCATGAACGAGATATATTTTATATCTAGTGATATATATAACTACCTGACGACTGAAAATATTCAGAAGTAGCAATGGGCTCGTGTGTTTTTTCTGGGTAGACGATACAACATCATGACTACCAACATCGCGGAGAGTCTTAATGTCGTGCTCAGGGGTGCTAGGGAATACCCTCCGGTGGCCCTTTTTGATGCAATCTTAATGATGTTGATGAGGTGGTATGCAGAACGGCGTAATGTGGTTGTGAAGATGAAATATCCATTGACAGATTGGGCTGAGAAAATTGTTCGAGACCGGGATGAAAAGAGTAGGAGGATGGATGTCCAAACATCGCATTACTACACCTACTATGTACTTGATGGTGATAGGAATGTCAAGGTCGATTTGAATGCAAAAAAGTGCACATGTAATGTGTTCAATTTGATCAATTACCATGTACACATGCGATGGCAGCTAGGAAAGTTGGAATGCTAAGGTGCGAACTCGCCTCTCAATTTTACACAATCAAGCACTAATAGCTGCATATGCGAGGCCATCTTCCCGATGGCCACGTGGACTTACGGAATACCCCCGTAGTATCCCGATTGAATGTGTTGCCTCCAATCATGCGTCCCTCTAGTGGTAGGCCACGAAAAATGAGGATATTATCTCGGGGTGAGCAAAAATGAAAAGAAAGTGTGGGCGATGTAAAGCCACCGGTCATGTCATAAAACTTGCAAGAAACCTATTCCTAGGTGAGAAGTAACATCAAATCTTAGAAAGTGTGGGGTGATGAATATTGGTTGTTTCTAATTTGATGTATTACATTGTAATATGGTAGGCATTTGGGTAGGCAAATATTTGTGTAATGTACTATATTGATGGTAGGAAGTTGTGTACCATTTTTTTTCAGGCAAGTATTGAGATTTTTACATTGTTTAGGTACAATTTTGTTGCCTTCTTTGGGCATGTTAAAGTGTTTAATATTTTTATATCATCTTATACTAATTTTGAAATAGTGGGCGATTCTTGTGAGCGGGAATGTGGGCACGATAAAAGTGTTTAATTTTTTTAGATCTGTCTTAATAATTTTGAAATTGTAAGCAAGTTCGTAGGCATGCCTATTTGTAGATCATGTCTTATACAAATTTTGAAATGATGGGCATTTACATGCGGATGCGTGGCGGGATTGTGGGCACGTTAAAGGGTTTAATATTTTTAGATTTGTCTTAATAATTTTGAAATTGTAGGTAAGTACGTGGGCATGCCTATATTTTAGAACTCGTCTTATACTAATTTTGAAATGGTGGGCATTTGCGTGAAGAGATGTGTAGGCAGGATTCTCGCCACAATCACTGGTATTCATCGCACCTCTTGGCGTTGATTTTCACCACGCCACACCCCGTCACCAAGGACTCCATCATCTTCATTCACATTATGCCATAATCACTTTGGTATTCAATTGTTGCGGGGATGCTCATACCGCTTCAACCTGGTATCCAATAACTTTGGGGGCTCAACCCTTTTGTCCCAAATGTGAGCTTCTCGCACAAACTTGGTAGCATTCGCTAATTTCTGAATTGTCAATATAAGTACTAAACGACTTGGACTCGGACATTGAATCATATACAACGATTAACTTTTTCTTCAAGTCCAACTCATATAGCACTCAATGGTTACCAGTGATGTGGCCTACGCCATAGACCTTGTCAACATCGACCCATGATTTCCGAGACCGTCTACTGGATATACGCCCATCAAATATTCCAAGTATAGTCTCATCCACCTTCCACCAAGACCGGACTTTCTTTTTATTCTTTGAAGCTTTTGCATACTTGTTAGCCCATTTCATAGTCAAATTATTCTCAAAATTAAAGTAAATCAATGAGAGAAACAAATTTATATCAAAAACACAAGATGAATGACATGTTTGTGTAAATGAATGATGATACATACCCAAAATAGCATATCAACGGTTGTTCGATTCGACAAGAAACGCTCGAGGCCATTTTTTTTATTTATACGCAATGAGCGCATCAACAAGTCCATTTCTTTGCAAAGTGGGCACATATGTGGGCACAAAGAAGGTAGGCAAAAAAAAGGCAAATAAAAAAAAAAAAAAAGGCGGGAAGATAGGTGAAAAAGTGAGCAGGAAAAATGGAACTGATTTTGTTCACATACCTGATCATCTAGCCATCCTTCTGGGTCACGGATATTCAAGAACCATGAGGCACAAAATTTGTGACCTTCCTCAACTAAACAATGAACGAATACGTCCTTGTTGTCCTTGTTTTCATCAAACTTCAATCAAGGCCTATGGGTAAAGGCCCATTGGATCATAGAGTTGCAACTGAGGAATTTCTGGAGCATCCGGAACAACCTTACCCTTCTTCTTCGGTGGGACATGATGACTTGGATCCGTATAAGGCGATTTCTTCGTGGGGCCAGGTCTTATCGTCCTTTTCTATTTCTGATAAACAATGTCATCAATTTTCGGAGATCCGACTCTGACAGGACTACCAATATCAACAAAAGCAGGCTTGGCATTGTCCCCATCACTTTCAAATGCACCGTCCTCACCATCGGCAGTAATTGTTGGATTTGAACCCACAACCTCAGTGGTTTGAACCACTGAAAGTAATGCATCAAGTTTTGAAGGGTTAGCAATCAATTCTTCAAATCCTTTGTGCGGGACAAATGTAATGGGTTGGGCATCACTGCCGGCAGTAAAAAGGGCAAAAGGTCCTGGTATATCTTTCTTCTCATCAGAAGTAGTGTCATCAAACACAGGGCCAACATCATGCCCTTTGAAGGAAACATCATGAGGGGATGAGGGTGGAGAGCCTATGGGTTGCTTCTGAAAGTGGTGCCCACTGTCGGCACCCTGTTGGGCAATGCAGGCGGCATCCCAGTCGGCACTATTATTGGTACCATGATCGGCACTACGGTGGGCACTTGATGGAGCTTGTTCTTTGCCGACCTTTTCAGAAATTGAGCATTCCAAATGCTCCATAATTGTCTTCAACATGGACTCAATTTTGTCGACTCTCCTCGACAAACCAAACAATTCCATGGGCGGACTTGGCCCTCCTTCTTCCTCATCAATACCTTCACCCTCTGTTTTTCCTCAAACAATTTTCTTTTCAAAGATTTCTTCTTCTTTATTTCTTCATTTTTCTTTCTCAAATTCTCTTTCTCAATGGTATCTTCCCACACAACAAGTTTTTTTAAGGATTCAGTATCTTGCTCCAATTTGGACGGTCTTAGATGTTTGTGAACAACAAGCTACAAACAAATAAACAAAAGTCAAAAAATAGTGCAATAGTGGGCAATCAAGTGGGCAGTGAAGTGGGTAAACGAGTAGGCAAGTGTATATTAGCGAAACAACAATAATAATGTGAGCATACAAGTGGGTACTAGCGTGGGCAAATGAGTGGGCAGGTATACATTAGTGAATGACCAATATCAAGGTGGGCACTCATGTGGGCACTGAAGTGGGCAAATGAGTGGGCAGGTGTATATTAATGAATGAACAATAACAAGGTGGGCATACAAGTGGGCACAACAGCAAGCATGCATACACACAATATAAATTGATTAAAAAGCTTACATTATCATCATCTCCCGGAAGCAAAGTCCTGAATATTGTGTTTTTCAGTTTATCAAATGAAAAAACGGCGGCTTCGCTTAACCAACGTAACATACGTGGCATCCTATTCTTAGCAGCTTTGGTTGTGACGGCACACAATTTGGCGACGTCTGGGATCGCCTCATATGCCCATACTTATAGCGTAGGGTGGAAGCCGTAGATGTCGAAGTTTTCACAATCATGCTTTTCTTTGGTTTCTTTTCTTTCCCAATAACCAAGTACTCGACCGGCCATGCAAGCACGTGTTTTCTTTACCAAGAAATCGAAAGCAACTCGTCCCCATGGATAAGCATTAAAAACTTCTAGATCATCCACAAGGTGAATATACTCGTCCACAATTCTTTTGGTTTTTCGGTCTCTTACAAGAAGAATACCGTATAAGAAACATAACAAGGTGTGATCAATGCGAATTCGGTTATTCCAAAGTCTGCCTCTT
Organism: Rehmannia glutinosa; assembly: GCA_016081115.2. NCBI lineage: Eukaryota > Viridiplantae > Streptophyta > Magnoliopsida > Lamiales > Orobanchaceae > Rehmannia > Rehmannia glutinosa. The sequence goes on along the minus strand of CM071930.1, from coordinate 1,110,165 downwards.
TGTTGTTCAAGTGGAATGGTATCTTTTCCAATGACATCGACTTGTCTTGTCTAAAGAGATGGTGGAGATATGACTGGCCTTGAAATTTCAATTTTTGTACATCCAGGAATTGTCCAAAGCAAGATTGCCTGAACTTTTCTCTATTCCGGTCGCTCAAACAACCAATTATTTTGTTTAATTCCTCATTGAAATTGCAACGACCACTTAATCTCGCTTGCAAATTGATCCTTTTCATTGGGAACAAGCACCATTTTTCTTGAACTGCACAATGAAAAGTAGTTAGATACAAGTGGGCACACATCCTAATGATCGGGCAAAATAAGTGGGCAAGATTAAAAATTCTCGAAAAAACCCAAGTCCATACATATTCCAACCTAAAAACACATTATAGACTCTCACAGAAGATGATCATAAACTCCACACAACACATCACGGACTCCACAAAGTAGTGTTAGATACAAGTGGGCACACAAGTGGGCGGTCACGGGGCAAATAGGTGGGCGGGGATTAAATATTCTCGAAAAAACCCAAGTCCATACATATTCCAACTTAAAAACACATTATAGACTCTCTGAGAAGATGATCATAAACTCCACAACACACATCACGGACTCCTGAAAGTGGGCAACAAAGTGGGAAACGAAGTGGGCAAAGCTGGCGTGACACTCATGTGGGCAAAGCACATGCCTAATAAGTGGGCAACGGAAAAAATGTTTGATTAACTCCAAGTACACGCACATTCCAACATAAACACATCATTAACTCCAAAAAAGCTGTTAGTCCAAGTGGCTACGATAATCTAGAGGGTGAATAGATTATGCCGATTTTTCGCAAAATCGCGCTTTTTTTGAATGAACCAATAGATGACAAGAATGTAAGTGCGGAAAATAAACAACACTCGATGATTTATAGTAGTTCAACCCACCTAGGGCCTAATCTACTACCATCTCGGTATATCCGTGTGGATTTCAAAAAAAAAAAAAATTATTAACAATTACCACAATTGTTACAACACCACCTTTGAAGATTACCACAATTTTCTTACAATACCTTCAAGGAGATTACCACAATCTTCCTTCAACACATATGAAGAGTACCACACTCTTTAACACCTAAGATCACCCAAGTGTGTTCTTACCACAAGAACACTAACAAGGATATCCTGTTTTGGATGATAAAAAAATTCAAGATTACAACTCAATAAATGAAGTACACAAACTTTGAGTGTAAGTGTAATCAAGAATAAAAAGCCTAGACCTCAAGATTGTGCAAGTGCAAGAACTTAGGCTATTACAACAAAAATGTAAAAATGAAAGTTATGGGAATTTTGCAGATTTCTTGTTATATTGTATGTTTGTTTTTTTTATCTCGTGTCTTCAAATCATCCTTTATTTATAGGAGAGTATTCACAAACATAGCTCATCCTTCTTCACTTTGGTCTACAAAAAAGATCACAAGATGTAGAAATAATGTACAAAATTGATAAAGTAAATCTTGCATAAAATGGATTTCCAACGGTTTGAATCTGCTGTCAAATATATATAGCGATCGGTCGCTACTTATGGCTTTATGAAGCCATTTTTGGCTCTTTTGGTCATTTTTCGTCCCTTTCGCCAATTGCACACAAATTTCACTCCAAATTTATTTTGTTGCATACATTTCATGTCTTGGACTCATTTAGGCTCGATTATCAACATCATTGCTCATATTCACCGATTAAATGGTAAAAATTCTACTTCTTTATCTCAATTGGGTTGAACCCTTGAGAACTTGGCCTATATGTATTTTCTTGATGAAATTTGTATATGTTTGTGATGAAATGGTTATTTATGATATATTGTATTGTGTTTGAAATGATTTGGTGATGAAAAACTTGGCTTGATTGCATTTACAAGGGTTATATATATCTTCTTCAATTTTTTACGCCCGCCAGTGTTCGATAAAATATCTCAATGAAAAATTCATCACCTACATGATTCTCTTGATTTCAAAAGTCTTATATATTTATAGAGATCATGTTTTGCAAATCAAATGAGTTTTCATAAGCTTCTACAAGTCGTATGATCGACTTTTCCCTCCCTTTTGGCCTATAAGCTTCATTGTTCAAATAGCTCGATACATCGGTTTAGTTGCGCACTTTGATATGATTATATGATATTTTTATCGTGCTAACATTCTTTTTGATGATTCCAAAGGGGGAGAAACATGTTATGAGCTCTTTAGCTCAAAGAAGCTAAGATAAGCTTAAGAAAAAGAAGCTATAAGATATGGCTTCATAAAGCCATAAGTTGTGGATCATATTTAGTCCACTTGGTGTTTTATGGCTGTGTATGATTCTTGGTCCATTGGTTGTAGTATGGACTTATATATGTTTAAAGCCATAAGTTGTGGATCATATTTAGTCCACTTGGTGTTTTGTGGTTGTGTATGATTCTTGGTCCATTGGTTGTAGTATGGACTTATATATGTTTCTAATGGTGTCTCTTTGTGAGGGGAGCTTTTAAGTTATTGATACTTAAGCTCAATATTAAAAGCTAAGCCTTTAGCTTTTGATTAAATTGCTTCTATTACTCTTGTTGTGCATGTTGATAGGGGAGCATTTGCTACATGTGTTTGAATATCTCTACTCCTTCCTTGTGTTTATATTGCGCGGAATATTGTCGCTCTCAACGGATATTTATTTTTACCGTAAAACTTGTTTTGTTTTCAATATCGCCTCTCAAAATTGTTTTGCTTTCAAAATCGACCTTGTTGAATTGTTTTGGTTTGTAATCATCAAAAAGGGGGAGATTGTTTGATAAATGGTTTTATCATGATTTTGATGATTTTGTTTTTATACCAAAAAAATGTTTTTAAAGGTTGTCCAAATACTCCTAAATGATTTAAAATGGTTTTAAATATTTTGAGTATTTCTTCAAGTCTATTTTTGACAAAATTGGACAACGCTTTTATATGATTTTGTGTCAAGTATTTTTACATCAAAACAATGTCCCCGAATGTTGTCCTAATACTCCCGATTGGTCTAAAATATTTTTACTATTTCTCGGAGTATTTCTTGAAGTTTATTTTCGATATAAAATTGGACAACACTCATGTTTCAACTCGACCGTCGCCCTATAGGCAACCCATACTGTGTTGAGTTTTGGAATAGAAAAAGGGACGGAGGAAAACTTGAGGAGGGGCCGGTCGACCTAGAGGTCGACCGGTAGAAGCGCGACCTGATCGACCATAGGGCGGCCGGTGCACGGAAGCCCCTCGAGAGTGCGATCTTCTCTGTTTCATGTTTTATCTAACCCCAACCGGTCCAACATGAGGCGACCAGTCGCACCCCCTCCGACCGGTCCCCTTGTGTAAAAATGCGAGTTTTCAATTTCAACTTATCTCTGCCGACCGATCGAACCCCTCGTTTGACAAAAAATCAGTTGAGTTTGCGGACAACTTTTCCTTAATTTGAGGGTTGATTTCTAACAGCTCTTTTCTTCAATTGTCTTGGTATTTTTACAGAATTCATGTCCCCAAGAGGATCCTATCATGTACAAGACATCTTCTATAAATAGAGGAAGAATTGAAGCAACACAACAAGAGAGAAAACTACAACACAACAAGATACACTCAAGAATACACTTGTTCTTACATTGTCTTATTTCTTGTTGTAATTTGCCTAGCTATTCACTTTCACATTCTTGAGGTCTAGGCTATTCTTGGTTACACTTGCACTCAATTGTATAATTCATTATCGAGTTGTAATCTTGAATTTTCGGGTTATCACTCAACACAAGATATCCTTGTGAGTGTTCTTGTGGTAAGAACACACTAGGATGATCTAGGTGTTAGGTGTGAGAAGATTGTGGTAATCTTCTTGTTGAGGTGTTGAAGAATTTGGTATTCTTCAAGGTTGAAGATTGTGGTAATCTTCACAAGGTGCCGTTGGAGATTGTGGTAATCTTCAAGAGAGATTGTGGTAATCTCAAAGGTGGTGTTGAAGAAGAGTGTGGTGCTCTTCAAGGTGTTGTTGTAAGTTGGTGTTGTATTAATATTGGTAATTAATAAAATCTTTTTCTTTTTTGAAATCCATCCGGATATCTTTGGGGTGGTAGAGGATTAGGCCCTAGGTGGGTTGAACCTCTATAAATCGACGTTTGTTGTTTACATTCCGCATCTTCTCTATTGTTTTGGCTTGTTTTGTTCGAAAAAGAGGGTAAAATTGAAAAGATGGAGATAATCTATTCACCCCACCTCTAGATTATCGTAGCCGCTTGGACTTACAGCTACGATAATCTAGAGGGGGTGAATAGATTATGCCGGTTTTTCGCAAATCACCCTCTTTTTCGAATGAACAAATAGATGACCAGAATATAAGTGCGAAAAATAAAAAAATACTCGATGATTTATAGTAGTTCAACCCACCTAGGGCCTAATCTACTACCACCCTGGTATATCCGAAGTGGGTTTAAAAAGAAAAAAAAATTATTAACAATTACCACAATTGTTACAACACCACCTTTGAAGATTACCACAATCTTCTTACAACACCTTCAAGGAGATTACCACAATCTTCCTTCAACACCTATGAAGAGTACCACACTCTTCAACACCTAAGATCACCCAAGTGTGTTCTTACCACAAGAACACTAACAATGATATCTTGTTTTGGATAATAGAAAAATTCAAGATTACAACTCAATAAATGAAGTATACAAACTTTGAGTGCAAGTGTAATCAAGAATAAAAAGCATAGACCTCAAGATTGTGAAAAGTGCAAGAACTTAGACTATTACAACAAGAATGTAAAAATGAAAGTTATGGGAATTTTGCAGATTTCTTATTGTATTGTATGCTTGTTTTTTTTTTCATCTTGTGTCTTCAAATCATCCTCTATTTATTGGAGAGTCTTCACAAACATAGGCTCCTCCTTCTTCACTTTTGTCTACAAAAAGAAGATCACAAGATGTAGAAATAATGTACAAAATTGATAAAGTAAATCTTGCTGAAAATGGATTTCCAACGGTTTGAATCTGCTGTCAAAAATATATAGCGTGGATCGGTCGCTATGTATGAAATTTTGAACGTTGAAAAGAAATAGTGCGATCTAGACACGGGATGGAGGAGGGGCCGACCGGTCACCCTAGGGGTCGACCGATCGGCCCATGCTTGGACTGGTCCCCCTCATATTTTCAAGTCTGAAGTTGTCTATTTTCATTTTAACTCGTTCAAGGTACCGGTTGACCGTTTGCTCTACCGGTTGACCTCTTAGATCTTTTCAAACTTCTCGATTCTATTTCATATCATTCTTAGGTACGGGATGCCCTATAGGGCAACCGGTTGGCCTCAAAATAGAAGTGTTGTCCAATTTTTTGTCAAATATCAACTTCAAAAAATACTCCAAAAATTACTAAAAATATTTTAAATCATTTGGGAATATTTGTACAACATTTAAAAACATTGTTTTGGTGTAAAAACTCATTTAAACAAAATCGTCAAAATCTTGATAAAAACATTTATCTAACAAAAACATGAACCAGTTAACGTTAAATCTCGTTTGCAGTCATATAACTAAACCCTATCTGTTTATTTTTTTCAAAACAAAACCCAAAATCCTTCAACACAACTAACTAAAATATACATATAAGAGAAGAAGATGAAAAAACAAACCTTTTCAATCGAAGAATGACCTTTGATTTTCAAACCTTCAGACGTCGAACAATCACGAGTGACAGAGTGAACTCGTCGGAATAGGTTCTCGTCGGAACAGGTGCTCGTGGGGATGTTCGCGGGTCGAAGAGAGAAGAAACGAAGGAACATAAGTCAAGAGAGCAGTGGAGTCGGACGAGGTGGGTTTGGAAGATGAGAAGAGTGGAAGAAAATCGGATGTGTGAGAGAGTAGTGGGCAAATGAACTGTTCCCTTTATTCATATTTTTTTCCTTTTTTTTTTTTTTTTTTTTAAATAAAAGGGCATTTTAGACTTTTCAGGAGAAAAAAGGGTATGTTTCCTTGTTTAATAATGAAGGGGCATTTTTCCTTAATACCCCTTGTTGGGGTATTTTCCTAATTTCCCAATAATATTACGGGATAATTATAAAAACCTCCACGAGGTTACGCTAATTTTGGTGAGTGGTTAAAGGTGGAGAAATGGAAATTGAGCTATTGGACATCAATTTGTATATTCATGTATTTTGGTTATTTATGATACATATATGGTTGTTATTTGGGCTTAGCCCGTTTCTTAATAATTATATAGAATTATATTTAAATTGATTAAATTTAATTAAAAAATAATTATTTTCATTGAAGAAAATATCTATATTTCTAAATTTTATATATCACATATATCCATGCATAGCATTATATATATTTATGTAAGAAGAAAATTAAGATTTATTTCATATAAATTTGTATTAATAATAGTATTTTTATATGGAAAATAATTTTTTTTTTTATGAGGTAGTCTCATGTTAGACGAATCCAACCTAACGGATCAATCGACGCGCAAACCCGAGACCCACTCCATTACCCTAGCGACCCAACGGAATGTCTAATACTTTTTAGGAGACCTACTAATACTTTTCCGATGAATTACTAAAAATCTTTTACGGTAAAAACTAATATTCTTCAGATGAACTACTAATACATGAAATGGGGATGACTAACACTTTTGACCGAAAAAACTTCTACTTTTTAGGGGGGCCATTAAATATTTTCAAGTGAACTATGTACTAATACTTTTCGGATGGACTACTAATACTTTTTCTTGAAAACCTAATACTTTAAGTGCTCTCGTGATACTATATCAATGTTTAATATTACAAAAACAATACTTCAAGTAAACTATGTACTAATACTTTTCGAGAGACTAAATGATAATACATGTCGGAGAGATCGCTAATCACGGTCCTTGGATATACACAAATGATATTGTTAATATTACAAAAACACCACTGGTTTGATTTTGGGATCTGTCTAACGAATTTTGGCCCATTAGACCGTGTGACATAAGTATTTGTCTTTTTTATATACTTGATGTACTTCTCATGTTAATAGATTTTTTTTTATTTATCAATGTATTTTGAAATTCAAGTTCCAATGTTGGACATTTGGAATGAGATGTGAATTTATCTATTTAATAATTTTTTGATACATGTGTATATATAACATAAAATAGTTTTAGTCTTTTTGAAACGTATTATTTTTTCTTAAAGTATGGATTTTGTTTCATTTATTTAATAATTTTGACAAATGTTCAGCTTTCTAAACCCCAAAAAAATTGGAATTAAAATGATTTTATTTCTATTGAAAATACAATTTTACAGCATTAGGTAGTAAAAAAAATCAACATTGGGCAATTTAATTTTTTTTCAAACTTTTACTTTCTTATAGATAAATATGTTCTATAAATAGATAAAATTTATATTCACACAACCAAGTATTTAATTCGTATTTCAATAGGTTTTTTATAGTTTATAGTAATTTATTTTTATTGTTTAATCGTATGACTTATAATCAAACTAGCTATCCTTATTATATTTAATTATTTTGTTATATTTTAAACATTTTGCAATCACTATTTTTTTAAAACATAGTTAACAGTAATAGATAAATACAATACACATATTCGGGAATGAGAATGTGAATGGAAAATCCCTATTTTATCTTACCGGAATGGGAAGGGGGCGGGAATATAAATATTGTTCATGTCCTGTCCGCGGTTCTAGAAAAGCGAGGAATCCCCATCCCGCTCACATCCATGAATTAACCGATGATTCTCTGCCTCATTCTATTCGGTTACCAACGTGAGTATTTACTCCTGGGGATGTTGTCATCCCTAAATACGGAATATAAAATTCACTAAACTATTAGAAAAATATAGTGTTGAAGATATTACAATCGGATAAGAACAAAACACTATGTAGAAATTGGAGAAAAAACAAAAGATACAAGATTTTTTTTTGTATTACAACTTGAAGGGAACGAACAAGTCTAAGATGTGTAGGACACTTTTCTTAAAGTGTTATATGCCCACACTACTTGCTAACCGAGTTTGTGGCAAATTACTTCTAGTATACAATAGACAAAATAAAACAATCAAATAGCAAGTTTTTTGGATTATTTCTACAAGAAAATAAGAATGCCAAGTAAAAAATAAATATTGCCATTAATCACATATTTATACAATTTTGAGACTAATGGACGTTGGCTTCCTTAACAGACATCAAATGACATTTGAAACTCTTCAATTAGATTGCAACTCTTCAAAGGAAACTGAATGTTGTTTCCAAACAATTGTGTCCCTTCCTAAAAGCCAATGTATTGAGAAGCTTCGTCACGTCATTGTACAAATGGTCACACTTAAAACTTTAAGTCATTTATTTTATTATATTATATTACAAACTATTTCCAACATTCCCCCACTTAGTTAGTAATATAATATAAACTTTACACTCATAGATGTCATGCATAAGAAAAGTAACACTATGAAATAATTCCATCAAGATCATGCACAAAAGATCACCCGAAACTTTTGCTAGAAGTAACACCACTTTCAATGATCATATAGGAAGAAGTTACTTCAAGTTTTATTTAATTGAACATAAATAAAACACTATGAAATAATTCCATTAAGAATTAACTCTCAACCTGTTCACTTAAGAGTAACAAATTATGCACCTTATACTTGGAATGGTATACACTTACTTAGGTGCTCACAATTACTTAGCAACTTGTTTTTACCCTTTAAACCTTTCAGTCTAGGGGTAGTACTAGAAGAAGGTTGGGTTACCATAACTAGTGATTATAGATCACTGGTTTTAATATCATTCCTGATGTTGTCGAATTCACCAAATCCCTAGCTAAAGGTTTGGTCAACGGATCCGTCAAATTATTATAAGTTCTAACGAACACAATAGTGACAATATCACTACTAAGCATTTCTCTAATAAATGCATGCCTTAGACTTATATGTCTAACTTTACCATTGTACACTTTATTCAATGCTTTAGACATAGTAGCTTCACTATCACAATATAAAGTTGTTGGTGGCATTGGACGAGGCCACAGATATTTATCAAGCAATAAATCTCTAAGTCATTATGCCTCCTTACAAGCTGAAGATAGACCAATAAATCCAGCTTCCATGGTGGAGTGTGTAATTACTGTTTGTTTCTTTGAAGCCCAAGAAACTACACCACCACCAAGCATAAATTCCCAACCACTAGTAGGTTTTTTTTATCACTTATACTAGTAATCCAACTACCATCAGAATAACCTTCTAGTACATTAGGAAAGTTATTATAGTAGAGTCCTAAATCTTTAGTCCTTTTAAGATATCCAAGAACTCTTGTCACAGTTTTCCAGTCACAGTTTTCCAATGATCCTACCAGGATTTTTAGTATATCTGGGAAGTCTACAAACAAAATATATATGAAATATCCGGCCTTGTGCAACTCATTGCATACATCCGACTTCCAATTACACTAGCATACTCGAGCTGAGCTATTGGATTGCCAGAATTTTCTTATAACTTAATGTTAGGACCAAAAGGAGTACTAATGACCTTCACATTAAAATGTTGATACTTCTTTAATATTTTATCAACATAATATGCTTGTGAAAAAGCGAAACCCCCACTATGTTTCTTAACTTTAATACCTAAGATTGTATCAATTTCACCAAGATCCCTCATTTTGAACTTAGAAGAAAGATACTTCTTAGTATCTACTACATCTTTTAAAGTAGTACTTAATTATAATAAGCATGTCATCCACATAAAGGCAAATAATCACACCATACTCTTCATCGAATTTAGAATAAAATGCACTTATTAGCATTATTATATTGAAATCCACTTGAGAGTAATACAGATTCAAATTTTTCATGCCATGTTTAGGAGGTTGTTTCAAATCCATACAAAGACTTAACTGAGTACACACTTTATGTTCATTACCAGGAAGCACAAAGCCTTCTGGTTGTTCCATGTGCACCTCATCTAAATTACCATTTAGAAAGGTTGTTTTTACATCCATTTTATGTACATGCATATTATATATAGAAGCTACAACAAGAAGTACTCTAACCGATGTAATTCTAGCAACCTGCGCATAAGTGTCAAAGTAATTGACTCCTTCTTTTTGTTTAAACCCTTAGCTACTAGTCTTGCTTTATAAGTTAGAATAGTTTCATTTTGTGGCGTTTCTTACGAAATACCCATGTACAGCCTATTGGTTTTGAACCATGAGGTAAATCAACTAGAATCCAGTATTGGTAGACAATATTGAATTCATTTCATCATTTACCACACCTTTCCAAAATGCAAGATCATCAGTAGACTTCATAGCCTCGTTAAATGTTTTAGGATCATTTTCTACACTAAATAAATTGGTGTTTTATTAAGTAGAGAGTTCCTATTACCTTCGACAAGGAAGACAATAGCTTGAGGGATATAAAATTGGAAGAAATATCTTTTTCCTTCATTTGTCTTTGACTTCTCCTAGGTTCAATAGGAGTGTCAATTTCTTTTCTTTTAAGTTTACTAGAAGCTGTTGAGATGAACTAGGCACTTGTGATGAATTCACATTCACCATTGAATCTTTGAGAAACTTATCCTCAAAGAACTCAACATATCTGGATTCAACTATTACCTAGAATCAAGATCTAGCAATCTATAAGTTTTAGACTTTCTAGCATAGCCAACAAAAACACTTTTAAGTGCTCAGGTCCCAACTTTGTTCGTTTATTTTCTGGAACTCTATAATATGCTACACAACTCCAAACTTTTAAATAAGACAAGCTTGGTTTTCTTCCTTTACATAACTCATATGGGGATACTTTAGTCCGTAATGAAGGAATCTGAACATGGCAGGCAGCCAACAAAGCTTCACCCCACAAATTGTTTGGCAAACCTGAACTTAAGAGCATAAAATTTACCATGTCTTGTAACGTTCTATTCTTTCTTTCAGCCAAATTATTTTGTTGTGGCGTATATATAGATGTTAAACGTCTTTGCTCTGACTGTGGGCTTTGGGCTAAATGGGTCACTATTAAACGGACTAGCATATTGTGAATCTAACCCTAACCCTAGTGGGCTTCGGGCTAAACGGGCCACTATCCGGCTATAAATCAAAAAAATAAAAAAATTATATATTTAAATCTAAAATTTTAAAGTCGAACATATATAATATTTAAGTTTAACGTGTTAAGTTAAAGTATTCATTATAAAAAAATCTTGCACAGTTTATAATTAGATTGCATTAACAGAATTATAAAATTTAATTTTAAAATAAAACTATAATAATAAAAGATAACATTATTAATATATACCCATATAAAATTAAAATAAAACAATATTTTAAAAATATATATTCATATGACTATAAGTCATAGTTTTAAGAATTATATATTTAAACCTATTAAAGATGAGGAGATGTGAGCTTGAAGAAATATATTTAGTAATAGCTAATATTTAATAAAATAGATTTATAATATTAGAATTATATTTATTTTTTAAGAAAACACAATTGGCGGGCAGTAGACTAGCTTGGTTAACCCATTTAGCTAGCCACTAGGGCCTTGGGCTAAACAGTCCAGGGGCAAAAAAGGCCCAGTTTAACCTTAGGGCTAAAATAATTCGCCTTAACCATCTTTTTTCCCGGTTTAAACGGTCTGGGCGGAGCCCACTTAAAATCTCTAGCCGTATATGGAGCACTAGTTTAGTGTACAATACTATTATCTTCACAAAATTTAGAAAATTCACTAGATAAGTATTCACCACCTCTATCACTCCTCAAAGTTTTGATTTTTCTACTTAATTGATTTTCTACAAGAGACTTGTAAGATTTAAACATACCAAATGCTTCATCCTTAGATTTAATCAAATAAATATGCACAAATCTAGAGCAATCATCAATGAAAGCAACAAAGTATTTATTTCCTCTTCTTCTTAGAAAACCAAAAGTTCACATACATCCGAATGCACAAGATCAAGCAATTGTGTATTTCTTTCCACTTTAAGGAAAAGGTAATCTTGTATTTTTTGCTTGAACACAAGTTTCACACTTGTTATTCACATAGTCATTATAGAGACAAATCCATTTTTAAACATGTAATTCAAAACTCTATGACTAACATGTGTTAATCTACCATGCCACAAAGAATAAGAAGAATCAATCAAATAAAGAGAAACATTATTAATTTTATTGATACTCGGTTTAAATCCATTACAAGAATACTCCTTTCCAACAAATACACCATTCTTAGACAAGATTATATTATTAGACTCTAAAGATCTGACCTTTAACCCCTTATTAAGAATATTCGCAGAGACAAGATTCTTCTAACGTTTGGAACATGAAATATATTAGTGAGTACCACCTTCTTGCGGAGGTGAAGTCCAAATGAACATCTCCTCTTACCAAGCACCTTGGCTCTCGCACCATTTGCCATAACTACTTGTTGCCCATCCAGAATTTCATAGTTTTTGAATTGTTCCTTGTAATTGCAAACATGAATGGTCAACCGAATCATACCACCAATCCTTAGAAGAGCTTGGTGTATCCAAGTGGAGTTCATCCGCAGTACGAGAGATAACATTGATATAATTTCTCAGTAGCATCTTCAACAAGATTAGCACTAGAAGCGTTAGCATTATTAAACTTTTGCTTCTTGTTGGATTTGCACTCGACCTTATAATGGCCTTTCTTACCACAATTATAGCAAACTCTATTTTTCTTTTTCTTGTCTATAGAATCAACATTTCCAGTTTCTTTCTTTTACTCTTAAACTTCTTCTCATCAACCATATTTACTCGTAGGATCACAATCAAATTCTTTCTTATGAAGAATTCTAGCCCACTTCTTCAATTCTTAGATGTTTAAAAGCACTAGATTAGTCAAAATTTCAGAGTATGAAGCAATTTCTTTTGATAATCATTCCAAGAAGAAGATGATTTAGCAATTATCGCACCTACTTGCATAGATTCTGAAATTTCCACACCATAATCTTTAAGTTTTGAAACTATCACTAGCTGATTATGAATTTGGTCCATGAGAGAAGAAGAATCGTCGAATTAAACTTAAAACACTTTTTAATTAAAAAGTTATCTACTCCTTGCTTTTGTGATGCATATTCACGTTCAAGTGTTGCCCGTTTCCCTCGGAATCTTCACGGTGAATAAATTGTAAAGAGTGTCTGACAAGGTATTGAGAATATGACCCCGACACATCACTTCATCCTCTTGACGCTTCTCCCTTTGTTTCTTCACTTGGTCAGATTCGCCATCCTTTGGTGCAGGGATTTCTGGAAGATCCGGGTTGAGAACGTAGGCGACCTTCAAAGCAATTAGGAAGTACATCAATTTGTCATTCTAATGATTAAAATTGGTGCATATGCCGTCTAGCCTGTCCAACTTCACAAAGCCTTGATTCATCACTTTGATTGCATATTCTTGAGTTGACTCCATGGAAACTCCAAATAACACTTTAAGAAAATAGATGCCTCATAGATATACACCCTGTGCATCGACGGGTAAACACTAGTGTCATTAACAGTAGAGGCCAATGCCACTCCTTGGTCAATTTGAATAATCTATTATTTTATATCGCATATTTAGCAATATTTCAATATTATAATCCAGTTTCCTATTGGTCTGAATCTTATGGCCCACCATATCCCGACTTCCTCTCATTGTAAGTTATATGGTTTTTTTTGAGGATTCGACTTCCCAGTCCCTTTTCTTTTGTTCGCTTAACCAGCAAGCATGGAAGTGTGCTATATTTGCTAAATGGCTCAAAATGGCAAAGTGTGCTTATGGAATGGTTCGAAATGGATAAAGGAGTTTGAATTGTTTATCATTTGCCCGGATTAAGAAATTGTGTTCATGAGGCGTAATGCTAATTTTTGTAAACATGAGATTGCTTTATTATATTTTCTAGTTCTTATTCCTTTTGGCTCAAAGATCTTGTAATTGAAAACGTTTCTTTGTTTTCTCTGTACCTTGGAGGGACTCATCATAGCGAGAAATTGTAACTTTAATTTAGGGTTATCGACACAATTTGCCCAACGTTTTGGTGAAAAGGACATCTATTTACGTTACCGGGCTATTTCGACTTTTCTCCGCTCCCGCCTTTTTTTTTACATTCTTACGCCCCGCTAATTTTTCCGGATTTTTTTATGTTGTTTTATGATTGTTTCAAACATGTTTCATCTAATAAAGTTCCAGCGAAAAAATAATTTTTCTGTTTTCTCCCATTAAAATAATCAAGTTTATACTTGAAATCTTAGCAATCAAGAAATATACAATTAAAACAACACATATTGAAAATGGAAAATTTTTTAACTACCCACTATGGATAGTGGGTATTCTTTTACTCACCAACTTAAAAAAAAAAATCTCTTTTTTTTACCCAATTTGACCAGATTGCCCCTCCTTTAATTTGGGAATTTGAATTTTGAAACTGATGTAATTATTATTTTCTTGAGAATCGTGTACACTCCACCCCAAATACACACGCCCTATGATATAGATTATGCTCATATCGTGCCCATATCATGTCATAAATAATTGCCATATCGTGTCAACGGACCTTATGTACATATACATATATATATATATATATATCATGATATATCGTGCACATATCGTGTCCATATCGTGTCATCCCTTATGTACATATGCATATACATATCATGACATATATCGTGCACATATTATCAAGATATCGTAAACATATCGTGCCCATATCATGTATATCGTGACATATTGTGTCCATATCTTGCCAACCCCCAATTGTTTGAAAAGTCCAAAATTTGTCTATTAATTTTGAAAATTGTTTCAATAAAATTTTAAAGTATTTGCAATTTATTAAAAAATATTAAAAAAATCCACAAATTTCTTTTAAAATCTAAATATAAAAATATAAAAAAAAAAAAACCACGATAATTTGTTTAAAAAAAAGAATCGATATTTTAAAATTAAAAATAACAAAAAATTAATATGAAAATTTAAAAACAATACATTCTTTTCAAACATTTGCCATTTATTTAAAACATGGAAATTTGTTTAAAATCTGAAAAATTGTTTAAAAATCTGAAAAATTGATTATAAATGAAAATTGTTGAAGGCTTTTTAAAATATTCACCAAAGAAATCAGGTTTTTCATAAAATCAAAACATGGAGTAGAGAGAAAAAAAAAAAGTAGGACTCCAACTACTTTTGCATTTAAAGTATCAATGGTATTTGGGTAAAAGAACCATAAAAGTGAATAGAAAACTTAGTTTTTATCTCACATCTTAGGAAAATCTTTGTCCTATCCCAGTGGGTATTTCCCACAATTTGCTTCGAGCGAGCATTGAAGTATGGAAATAATAAATAGGAAAAAAATTTAACTAGCCACTTTGGATAGAGAAAATACATTTCTACCCACTTTGTTTTAAAAACACTACTTTTATACCCAAATTGACAAACACCCATAATTTAACTCTTTTATTTTTACTTTTTCTTTCTTTTTTACTTTCACTTTTACTTTACCAAATTTTTTCAGTTTATAACATGTTATATTATAACGTGTTATAATATAAGACATTTTAATATATAATGTTTATAATATAACACGTTATATATTATTGCGTTTACATTATAACATGTTATATAATAACATGTTACATTATAACGTGTTATACTATAACACGTTATATATTATAATGTGTTATATATTATAATGTGTTATATTATAACATGTTATATATTATAACGTGTTATAAATATTATAATTTGTTACATTATAACACATTATATATTACATGTTACATTATAATATGTTACATTATAACACGTATATGTTATAATGTACAACGTGTTATATTATAATACAATATATAATATAATGCGTTTTAAACTTTTTATACAAAACATTATATTATATAACGTGTTAAAAGAATGTTTTCACCTAAGAACATTTAATGCATGTTCGGCCAATTTTGGAAAACAATTTCTAAGTCTCAAACAAAACAAATTCTACTCACAACGGCAGCAAGCGCGATAATTAATTTAATCTACAAAATTATTTTAAAATCTAAATATTAAAATATAATAAACACGATAATTAATTTAAAAAACAAAAAAAAAGAATCAAAGTTATTTTAAAATCAAAAATTATAAAAGTTAAATATGAAAATTTAAAAACAAAACTATACACTTTTTTTTAACATATGCCATTTTTTAAAAATATCTTAAAATTATATAATGATAAAACTCAAAATGTTGGGAAATTATTTTGTAGATTTTGATGAATGCCATGTAAAACTTAGAATAGGATGTTGGCACCCCATTTTTCTTGTAAACTGCATTGTAATAGATAGGGTTGGTCGAGTGAGTTAAGTCATTATGCTAAGCATGCGAAGACAATGAGACGGAGAAGAAAAACTCATTTTGCAAAGCGGTGAGTATAACAAAAAAGAGAAGGCAGAACTGACGAAGATCACGAACTTTGAGATGCGGTGAGTAAAGTATCGATCAAGTCAACTCAAGATAGCCAGTCTCAGTTGAGTGTGAGAAGAGTCATCCACGATGATTGGAAGGTGACTCACAAGTCACCTGGGAAAGGCAAGGAAATGCGGTCAAGTCGATATAATCGAAAAGAGATCCGGTTGCACGTAAATCAAGAGAATTACTTAAACAAGTAATACCTCCATACCACCTTTCTTGAAGTGCTCGGTTCGAGCGTGAAAAAGGAATAAACCAACGGAAAGCTCGCACCATGTAAACTCACGAAAGTCAAGAATCGTTCATACGAGGAAACGTAAATTCAAGGATCGCAATGACAAGCCAGCGACCCTGACAAGTGTCTTTTGAAAATAAGCATATCTCTTCAACGGGCAAATTTTCAAAGAACACTATAAAAAGGCGAGGAGTTTTATTTGAGAAAAAAGGTGACCTTGACAACTTTGAACCACGAACATTCAAGCAAATATTTGAACTGTAACCTAAAACATTCTCAAGTCATTCAAGATCAATCCTCGAAGCCTACATTACGAAGGAAATCAATCCAACACTCACTGTGAAGGAAAGATAACTTCAATCATTTGAAGAGAAAGCTTTTGAAGAATCAAGGGTCTACATTCCACGGGAGGATTGTAGGAAGGTTCAGAGGTCGAACCAGTCTCAGTTATTGGAGGGCTTCGTGATCAAATTCAAGAAGCTTGAGCAAGTGAGTCAGAGTAGAAGACAGCTGCACTGTGAAGAAGCTGAGTCGTCACGAAGCCAGCGAGTGACCAAGGCATCTCCAGACGAGTCCCGAAAAGGATCAAGTCACTGTGTGATCAAGACTTGTATCTGGACTGTTAACCACTCTGTATATTGATCAATACTTAGTGGATTTCTCCGGAGTTGGAGAAGAGAGGAGTAGAAGAATTACCCCATCTTCAACCTCTATAAAATCCTATTGTGTCATTTACAATTCAAGACTTTAAATTCTGCATCTTCTTTGTATATGTCTGTGATAAATTTGCTATCCAATTGATAATCAACTGTGTGCTAAAACCAAGTATTAAAACAAACTTAATCAAATTCAA
Organism: Rehmannia glutinosa; assembly: GCA_016081115.2. NCBI lineage: Eukaryota > Viridiplantae > Streptophyta > Magnoliopsida > Lamiales > Orobanchaceae > Rehmannia > Rehmannia glutinosa. The sequence continues at coordinate 1,092,608 of CM071930.1, read as the reverse complement.
GGGTGTTAAGTCTTCCGCTGAAAACTAATCACAGTCAAGTTAAGTCTTTAGTCAAAACAATTTGAGTTATTCTATCAACAAATCGATCAGTCTGTTGAGTGACTAACTCTGCTGATTAACTAACTTAGCTGTCCATCAAGGACTCAGCTGTGAAGTATTAACTCTGAATATTTAAAAGGACTAAATTGAAAAGTTGGTAAGGTTTATTCAACCCCCTTCTAAACCTACACTCACACCCCCTTAGGACCTACAAGTGGTATCGTGAGTTGTTGGTTCATTGAGCACTTCCGCATGGCAGTTCTTGAATAGATCTCCAAATTTTTCAAAGTCTGTTTTAGTACTTAAGTTTTCAAAACTCTTTTACCATCAAAAGTTATTATCATGGAAGCAAATTTGACACGCATCCCTATGTTCACAATTGAAGAATTTGATGATTGAAAATTCGTATGCTCATCTATCGATTACATGATGAGATGTGGATAGTGATAGAGGATGGGCCACTGCAAATTTTAAAAGTGAACACCGAGCGAGAGGAGAGCTGCAAGAAGGTGAAGAGGATGCTCCTCCCAGGAAGAGTCATGGTTGAAAAACCAAGAGCTAAATGGACAAATCATGTGAGAAAAAAAGATATAACTTGGACAATGTGGCCAAGGACATTCTTTACAAAACCCTGGACAAAGCTATGTTCAACAAAGTCAAATCATGCAAAACACTAAAGAAATGCGGACAAGCTAACATTGATTTGTGAAGGCTCAGAGCAAATCAAGGAAAATAAACTATCGGTTCTTTGTCTGAAATTTGAGAATTTCAAAATGATCGCAGGAGAGACCTTGGATCAACCGGATGCTCGGTTCCATGAAATTACCAATGAGCTATACGCACTTGGAAAAAGAATATACCACGAGAAGGAAATATGTGAAGATTCTAAGAAGTCTCCCAAGCGGAGTGGGATATGAAAGTCATGGCCATGAGACCTCCATGGACCTGTCAAACAATCAACCGTGAGCAATTCTCAGGATCTCAAAGCCTCACAATTTGGGTGAGAAGAAAAGACCAGAAGAGGCAGTTGTGCCCAAAATAAATTTTGCTCACAATTGTTAAGGATGGCAAGAGAGATGAGGTCAAAGAAGTCATTGACTAAGAGAAATAATACGATGGTTAAAGGTTTAACAAGTTCTTGATAAGAACTCATGAGAAAACGAGGCGAATCCTCGAAAGACAATTCGGCTCCTCCCGAGTCAAGGAAAGATAGGCCAACCAAGAGAAAACGAGCATCAAAAGGCTGAATATCGAAGGGTGACAATCGAATGGAAGAAGGTCGTCGAAGGTTGAAAATCTATCTTGGGCTATGACTGACGGTCATTATGTCATTGATTGCCCGTATCCTGTAGTCAGCAAATACGGGAATGAATGAAGAAAAAGAAAGGTCTTGAGAAAAGAAAGAAGAGCGAAAAGAAAAAGCGATATTTGCACTGCGAAGGCTAAAGACAACCGACGAGACATAGGCTGATTGAGTAGTGAAGGCGACTACTCAAGTGACTCGAAGAAGAAGCATTGATACGTTTGATGGCCAAGGAACAAGACCAACTTTACGACCAAGAAGATGAGTACACTCACAACTCATCACACTTTCGGATCTAGTGATAGTGGTGTGACACACATGCATCACCACATTTGATTTTTATGATTCATTAGGCAAAATGATGAAAGATTTTGAACACATTAAATCGCACACACCTTCTTAAATAGAAGCGACTGCTCGAATGCCAAACTCACGGTGGCTAAGGAGGGTTTACCACTAAGTCAAATAGGCGTGAGAATGAAAGTCTAAAGGTTTGAAAATCTTTAAGCTAATAGCGAAATAGGCTGTATAGAAAAGAGGAAAATGACCTCAAAAATGTAATTGCCTCATTCACTAAGGCATCTAAATCATTGGATGATCTTATTATGAGTCAAAGAGAATGTGGAACAAAAAACCCGAGGCTTAGGATTTAATTCTTACATTGCTCTTTATTCGACTCAAAAGTGATTTTGGAAAAGGATCTTCAAGCAATGAAGTATCTCAAAAATTCTCCAAACTCGAAATGGTGCACACATTTATTCAAAGCACAATTACAAACAAGCGGCCTTGGTTATAAAGGAAAAGGAAAACTGACAACCGATTGAGTGTCTTTGAAGGAAAGGAAAAGAAGAAATCAGTAGGTTCTCAATAAACTCCAAATAGGAAATACTGCATAAAGAAAGCGAGCTACGAAAAAACCCCGGAAGTTACTATAAAGAAACACGTATGATGGGAATGGTAGAAAATACCCAAGCTTAGGGCGATTGGAATAATGTGAACTATCGTGAACATGGAATATAAGCCCAAATGGCAAGGCCTACAGAACTCGACAAAGGCCATTCCCGAGGTATAAGAGCTTTCATCGACACACACATATGCACCTAGGCACTACGCTCGAAGACATCACAACTACCCCAGAAAGCGATTGCTAAAAACACATACCACCAGGCATCAAACAAAAGAAGCATGATTGTATGAACACAGAACCCCCGAAGCAATTTGCGGTTAATTATGATTATGGGACTAATAGATGGCAACCCGCCCAGAAGTCGAAATCATTTGGCTATAGGTTGGTTGGATCATCTTACAACAACTCCTCCTCGGGACCGGACAAGTATGGGTACCTAAAACTTAATTTCCTTGATTGCGGGTTGAGCAGTGAGTGCGGGAACCTGGTACATGGATAGTGGGCACATTCCCGGGGTAGCGAGGAAAGCAAAGAAAAAATCTGTCAAAATTCAAAGAAGTGGAAAGGTGCAAAAGTCATATTCCCGAGAAATGAAGCTCGGGGAGAAATAAGAGCATTGGATCCATCAAGAAAAATGGATTAGAAATCCGCGGATGTTGCATATGTTGAAGGACTCGAGCTTGACTTGCTAGCATCGTGACTACTGTGACAAGGGTTGTAATGTTGGATTTAACATGGGTATATGCCAAATCAAGGATCTTGAATCAAATGAAGTTGTGTTGCGGATGCGGACAAAGAACATGTATGTCGTGGATTGGTTAAGCGCAACACCAAGCGCTGTCTGATAGCGAAGCCCTGGCGTTGAATCAAGTTGGTGTGGCCGCGAAGTTAGTCACCTAAATTTCAAAGCGATTAACAAGCTTGCGGAAGCAATCTTGTGGAAGGACTTCCCAGGACTCGATTATACAAGAAAGGAGAGTATATGTAGCGTATGTGAAGGAAAACAAATCAAATCATCATTCAAAGAAAAACGTGTCCATCTTAGCAAAGGATATTGCATACTTGCTACATATGGATCTATTTAGTCCGAGTTGAACTTGACTAGCATAAGTGGAAAGAAATACACTTGGTGGTAGTAGATGACTATTCAAGATATACATGGACAATATTCATGTGCGAAGAAGAAACTTCTGTTACCCACGGTGATGAAGAGGGATTGAAATGAAAAAGTCAAACCATTATCAAAATAAGATCACGATGGAAGGCCCCGTTTGTCGATGGTATAATAACTTCGATGTGTATAGAAAATGGTATTGGTCATGAATTGTTATGCTGCAGCAAGGACTCCTTGTGAGAATGGAGTTGCGAGAAAGGAGAATAGAACTCTCGAAGCGGCCAGACCATATTAGGTTTGAAGCGGGCTACAAAGATTTTGGTGACGATAAACCGCGGCATCTATACTGAAAATAGATGCATGATAAGCAGGGCAGTGACAAAGACTCACTATGAGATTTGGGACGGGGAAGAAAGTTCATGTTGCGTATTTTAGAATATTTGGATGCGAATGCTTCATCCGTAACAATGGCAAGATAATCTAAAGGCTTTTGATCTTAAAAGGCATTGATGAAGGTATTTTCTTAGGATACTTTCGGTGAAAGCAAAACTCTGATGTATCGACAAGAAGGGACTATGGTTCTGAAAGAAATCCATTCATGTGGTGTTTGATGAGCGAATGTAAATGGAGAAGGCATTGAAGAGTATTTGATAAAATTGAATCAATCAACCATGCAGAAGAGTCCGTATCTTTGAAGGCCGGAAAATTTGGAATTATAAACCAGGATGAAGATGAGATGTTTGATCTCAAAAGCAGTTGCGGAAAATCTGCCGACTAAAAGTGATGGCAAAGAGAAGTGATCAAAAGCGGCTTGCCGTTGCAAGGCGGCGAATCGGCTAACTTACTCGACACTGATGTAAGATGGTGAGAGACCATCCGCGAAGCTGATCGTTGGAGAGAGAAGGTGTCAAAACAAGATCGAGAACTCAACAAGCGATGTTCACTGTACCGTCTCTAAAATAGAGCCCTAAAGATGTGTCCTGGCCCATTTTGGATGACACACATTGGATTCAAGCCGTCTTGGTGGAGAATGGTTGAAAAGAAATAAAGTGTGAGAGGCCGGTTCAAAGACCTACCCATCAAAATGTTATTGGCACTAAATGGGTATTGAAAAGCAAGATGAATGAGGAAGGTTACGTGGTAAAAGAAAACAAAGCAGATTGGTAGCGAAAGGATCTTGAAGAAGAAGAATAGATTTTGATGAAACTTTTGCTCACAGCGAGATTGGAAGTCATAAGGATGTTTCTTGCCTATCACTCACTCAAGAACTTTATTATATCAAATGGATGTAAAGAGAGTGCATTCTAAATGGTCTATTGGAAGAAAAAGTATCGTTGAACAACCTCCAGGATTTGAGTAGAAGTGCTTGGAGATATCAATTATACAAACTCAAGCTCTATATGGTTGAAACAAGCACGAGCATGGTATGACCACGTTATCACAATTCACTGATGCGTGAGAATGGATTCACAAAAGAAAAGTGGATAGAACACTCTTGAGATTGAAATTGACGGAAGAAGCATCTTTGCTTGTTCAAATATATGTGGATGACATCATTTTGGATCCACAAGCAAAAGAAACAATCATGATATTTTAAAGACCTAAATGCAAAGCAAATTAAA
>CM071930.1:980570-1087523 GCA_016081115.2 Rehmannia glutinosa | reverse complement strand
CGTATTGCTGCAATGGAACACTTTTTATATATAAAATGGTGTCCAAGTATTGATCATCGGGTCCCATGCTCCTCTGATTAATGTTCTAAATATTGATTGTCCTATTCCTAGTATAAGGCCATGCATTGAAGATGACTATTATCCCCGATTTAGGTTGTGATTGGGGTGAAGATAGATCCAAATTTCCCGTAAACAAACGGCGAACGATGAAAATGATAAAGACAATGAATGTGATAATTATTGTGGTGATGTTTGGTTGTGATAATACTCACGGATGATTTTGGTGAGAATTACACTTCGGTGATGTTGATAATGTTATTTGAAGCTAATAATCAATTTGAAATGACCAGCAACGTGCTTTGAATTTGAGAATTTCATGAGTGGAGACATAGGCGAAGAGAAGTATTTTGAGGAAAACCAAAACCGTCATGCATCATAAGAAGGAGGTCTTTATTATACATCGGATATCCATGGAGACAATGAATTGGATTACAATAGGATGAAACAATAGTCCCCACAGACGAGTTGGGTAATTCTGGTGCACTCTCGCACGTTTCACTTTCTCCCTAACACCGGCTGGATCGGAAGCATCTGTTGGTACATTGCACAGGAACAACATACGTGAGAAAAACCAAATTGGAGAAGGCATAGGCATGTATCACCTTGAAAATCAAATCGAGTATCAAGTTGAACGCATTTGAGATAAGACTCGTTATTATGTGATATGCAAGTATGAATGATGCCCTTTTCAAATGTGTGAATATGAAAAGGATGGTATTTTGGAGAGTAGGAAAGTTTCACAAGCACCATGGATGTGGGTTAAATTGAATGACAATGCATCTAGCAAAAAGTCATTCTAAAGTAATGGTGCGTGTTGGCATCCAAATTATAGTGGAACATTCTACGCTCATGCCAAGAGATATGATGGCGGGTTGGAATTGTGACATGAGCTTAAAATGAGTTATAATGTTACGTTGAGTGCAAATCATCATCTTTTGGGTTGATATATGGAGATAGCAACAAGTCATTCAATCTACTTCAGCGTACTTACACATATTGACTTTAACAAATCCTGGATCGGTAACCATATGGAAGTCAAATCATGTTAATAGATTCAAGTATGTGTTTTTTGCTTTGCATGCATCAATCACTGGATTCAAAAACATGGCCGACCGATTTTTTGTGATTGATGGAAAACAACCTTAAAGACAAGTACCATAGAATATTGTTTGTTGTCATAACAAAAAATGATAATGAAAAGATTTTCCCACTTTGCGGTTTGGAATTAGGTATGTTGAGAATGACGAATCCAGGACATGGTTTTGAGATAGTTGAGATGCTTTACGCGTGCCTCGTTGATCATCTTGATTGTTTTTACATTGACATAAAAGTATCGGTAATTCCATAAAATTAGTATACCCGAGAAGCATCGCATGGGTTTTGCACTTTACCATTTGCGAGTAATTTGGCTCGATGTCGGGCGAGATAAATAGCAATGTTTAGGAATGCATCATATTCATACCGTTATGAAGATTATGACAAGTACTTCGGCTTACAAAAGTTTATAGTGAGACGGGTGCGTGTAAGAAGTTGACGTGCGAGGAAGACATATAGTCTTGATGTAACCTGTCTTGTCCGATGTTATGGGTTCATGACATCAAACTCAACCGAGAGATTTAATAGTCGGTTATTGTGTGCCATAAAATTACCTATTTGTTCTATGCTTGAGTGCGTTAGAACTATTATTGAAAATTGGTTTTATGAACGACGCATTGCTTTGCCCTAATGAAAGAGATCAAGAGTTAATACATGAAGCAACCAAAAGATTAAGTGATGCGGTGAGATAGGTCGTAAAATGGATGTTAAATGTCTTAAAGTAATGTGAAGTGCGCCAATGAAAGATGGAACAAAGACTTATTTGATTGACTTATCCTAACGACAGCGTCGCGATTTAGTCCAGAATTTGAATATGAATAGATGTCTTGCTCCTATGCATCATCGCAGCAATTAGGTGTAAATAACTTTATATTAATATTTTCACATAATTGTTTTCTTTCGAAGGCGAACCTCAATATTTATCATGGTTGCGGAAATCGCTGGCTCTAGTCGGGCGGGCGATAGGACTGCGCCTGGGCGCTGGACCGCCTGGCGACAGCCTAGGAACAACACTATTTTTTTATTTTATTTTTCATTTTTTATTTTTGGCGATTTTTTCCCGCTTTATGAGGGCGCTGGCTGATTTTTGGCCACCCAGGAGAGCACCTAGCTCCGATTTGGAGCCGCCTGGGCCGCCTGGCCGATTTTTGGCCAAAATGATTTTTCGGGCAATTTTGACAGGAATCGGATCGGCTGGACGCTGGCGCCCGATCAGCGCTGGCGGCGACTGGCCGATTTTTGCAACGATATTTATTCATTTGTTGCGTATTATTATAAAAATGAAAATCTTCAACAAATATGGCGGTGAAGTTCTACGATTCCCGAACCGAGTGAATGGTTCTACTATAAGAGGGGTGCGAAATTAGTATGCAACCTCCAAATAACCCGTGACAAGCCGATTGTCTAGACAAAGTTGAGTTCATTCAAGACAAGTTTGTTGAGTCATCAAGTAATCGTTCACGTAAGAGTCGAGTTTGTTCGAGGTGCGGCGGTCTTGGCTACAGTGCGGTAAATGCTCTATGTCATTGTCGCAGATGAAACTGAAAGTGCCTCGGTGACATAGACGGGTCCTTGAAAGACAGTGCGTAATAAAAAAGAAACGTGGAATATGCGCCAATGATCATACATGTAAGAAGATGCAGGAGCGTGCGAATGATGAAAATTAGGCAAATTTTATTTCAAGTATAATATTATGTTACCAAATAACACTAATCTTATATTATTTTCACAATTTCACTAAAAACATAAGTGGCACACGATTAATGCGATATGACACGATATGTGCGATATGTACACGCGATATGGCATATTGCGCATAAAGTGACACGATAAGGATTTAGGATTTTGGTCATATCGTGCCCTCAATATGTATGATATAGCTTATGACTTGGCAAAATTTCTAAAACTATATTGTGCTTAATTGTGCGATATGGCACGATAAAGATAATGACATGCCAATATCATGATGTATATCATGCAACATATTGTGCCATATCGTGCGTTATGCGTGCCACATAGTGCTATATCATGCCACATTGTTTCATATACGTGCCATTCTCTATCCTCTCTTGCTTTGAGTTGATTGTTAACTTCTTTATTCTTGCTGAATTTCTTGATTTTTACCAACCGCAAGTGTAATACACTCGATTTACTAATAATAGGCCGAGGATCCATTGCAAAATAAATATTTACATATTTCAAAATATTTACAAGATATCAATAAATGAAGTGTACTACAAGTTGAACGTACTACTATTTGTACTATATCTATAAATCATGAGTCGTCAATCCTCCTTGCTCGGAGATCTATCTTGCACCTTTTAGTCTATTAATCTTCTTTGTTATGCAAGAAATAACGCAAAACAATGCAAATAAGCCACAAGCGCAGAATCATCTTTACTTGCTCGCATAACAATCTTTCTCTCGGCGATAACAAGCTCCCGCTCGCGACACACGAGGCTCAAGTTGTGGAAGGGCGTCGTAGAAGCCAACGTGAATCAATCTTTGCTGGGGAGGATGCGGCAAAGTGGACTTGTGGCGAAGAACCCTCTCAAAGATATACATTAGCATTGTAAAGGTGACGTATAGAAGTCATACAAAATCACTCAAACTCTATGGAGATCCAGCTTTGCATACGAAAAATGTCTCGATAAATTTCGGATCATGAACACCTGGGGAAAAATAAATCAATAATTAATCTAACAATTTTAAAGAAAAAAAACATAAATTAGCCACAAAAACATTAAAGCGTACATGCGTACATGCACTCCACGGACGGGATTACCCCGTCTGTGTCCCCTTTGGGTAACATGAGCCAACTTATCCAACTAACATTGGGAGGAATGCTCTCCATGGTCGATGCCATGCATACGGTTCCATATATGATGTATCGAATCCTACAAATAGAAATGTTTATGAATTAACAAGTATTATTAATTGCGAGATGCATAATAAATATACATCTAGAATGTCATAGATATAATCATATAAGGCCATGTATGCATTTATATGATGTACATAAATGAAAGAAATCAATATTAATCATTATAAAAGAAATAAATTATTATAAAATTTTCAACTAAATAATACGAAATTGAAACATACATCATTCTCCATCTCTGTCTTTCGATCCTCCATCTTCTTGAAAAATTGAGGCCCAACACATTGTATAATCCCAGCGTTCCTCCTATAATTGTATCCTCGTATTTAATCACTTCTAAGATAAGATAAAAATAAACTAATTAACTCGCTAATATAAGACAACATATTAATATTTAATATTTAATCTTGATGAACCTTAAGAAGCATAGATACTCCTCCCTCATTCGCGTTCGGCATGCGTGTATCGGGGCTTGAATGGGCTACGAATGAGATGCGGCAATGCTGTCCCGAATTTGGATAAAAGGAGTAGGCGCGGGCGCTTCGCGAAGGAGGGACCAATGGTGTAAGATGAGGGACCGACACTTTCGAGAGGCGGAGAATGCACCAACGCTCGTGGAAGATGGGTAAATGATGGTGGAAGAGGCATCGCGATGGAGGAAGAGTAGTCGGCGTTGTCGGAAGATATTTGAACACAGGTATAAGAGGAGTCGTCTCTCTCTGGGTGATGTGATCGCCGCTATCACGATACGACATCGGCGATGGCGTCTGCTTGAATGATTGACTAGGAAATCTCTAACTTCCTTCTACGATCATGCATGAAGTCATCATCTTGGTCAATATACGGGAAAAGATGCCTAATCTCCTCTGAATAAGGTGCGGAACCCGACCATCTCACGATCTAGACGTCTATCTAATCAAGAACCCTCTTACGAAATGAGACCCTCTAATGGAGTCATATGGTCCTTCAATTGAGAAACAACTCGTCGATATGTGACTCGAATTGAGAGAACTCCATCCTCTATGTGTCTATCCAAATGACCAACCTCATCCCGTATAACTCCCCTTAGTAGCACCAACATACTACCATGCCGTGGTGGCTCATCATCACGTGTATCTAACGGTGATGGATCATCGAGATAATGGCACGGGTGATCATCTGTCTACCTAGGCGATAAATCATCTGTGTGACCATATGAGGGATCATCTTCCCGGTGGGATGATAGGCCATTTGTCCTATGTTGCTTCTGCGGCCTCCCAATCGTATGAGTAGGAGTAGTAGTGGGGGCCTCGAGATGCGCTCTATCTCTCCCCATGCCCGTGTCACTGGCGGTGGTGGGAGCACCCATCTCAGACACTCTACCCGTGCCACGCCAATGGTGGTGGTAGGGGTCGTCAAATTTGTACCCTACTGCTCTATACCTTTCTCCCAACACCACGCGAAAAATCGGTTCTCCTTCGGGATGAGCGAGGAGGACTAAAAAAATAACATCCTCATGGACTCCTCCATATATATACTGCTGAGCTCAAATAACTCGGATCAACATCTCATAAGACACTAAACCACGTAAATAAATAAATATATTTAAAACTTAAAAACAAATAAAAAAGTAAACAATGTTACATGTATATCGGGTCGAATAGAAAATCAACGTCAACCATGGTCTTACAACCTCCAATGAAGGCATCTACGCGTCCGATGTCGGATACTCGAGTCACACAAACATCACTCGGATGAGGTATCGCCTCGATGCCCAAATCTGTCGAACATAGATAAATGACAAAATAAGATTATTTTAAATATTTAAAAAAACTAATTACATATACAATAAATAAAATAAATATACGTACCAGCAAGACATACGTGGAACTATAAAAATGATAACTAGGTGAGCGATATCGCGGTGGAGTCCCCCCAGAATGCCAACCAGGGCAGAATATCATTGATTACGAGATAATGTATCGAGAATGCGAAATGAGTACCCCCAGGAGAAGTCTCCCCCTTGTGCGAGTGCCCTCAATCGAAACCATAGCTAACGCTCCATCAGTGTGCCCCATCGAAACACAATAGCATATAAAATGCAAATAATACCTTCGCCACCTTTAGGGCATCAGCCTATGACTCGCGGAAGGTGCCATCGTTAAATAAATTGCGTAGATCATTAGCGGTAACACGATCACCCTGAGACCAAAATCGTTGATAAATACCTATTTCGGGTGGCTATATACACGATTAGGGTCAAATACGGACCCCGCATAACTCAATCCACTGACTATAGCATACTCACGCTGGGAGATTCTAATACTCTGCTCTCCGATGTGGAACCAACACTCTGATTCTAGAGCATTCGGCATATGTATCTCCATTGTTACCAATGCATGAAGAAGCGTGTTACAACAGAATCCGTAGTACCCAAAATCCAGAAAATGTCCAAAAACTGAGTCTCTAAACTCATCATATACACCACCACCAGTTAATTGCAACCGTTCTTTGGTATCTTGAATTATACTCGGTCGAACGTACCCTACTATTTGGATCCTCTCTCGATGACAAGAGAGTCTCCTCCACGAAAAACTGACCTACAACATGAATTAATAGCAATTTAACAATAGGAATTGGTAAAAAAAAAGTGAAGAAATGTAGTAAGAAACTCATAGGATAACAATTAAGCAACATATACCAGTAAGTGGCACGACATGGACTAATGGACATAATATTGACACGATATGGCACGATATGTGGCACGTAATAAACTATATCGTGTGAATATTGTGGCACGTATTAAACTATATCGTGTATATATAATGGACCGTTAATAACATGCCACATATATAAACTGTATCGTGCCATATATCGCCCTATATGCTTGATATAGGTTTTAAATGCGTGCCACGTCACAATTTATATCATGTGCATATTGGCTCGATACGACACAATATGGAACAATATAGGTTAATGACATGGCTTATTTTAAACCACAATCGTGCCACAAAAAGCACGATATTGATATCGTGCCATAATTGTGCCACTTCGTCATCTTCTTCATATCGTGTAAACATGAATCATACCAAAAACCCATTTTGACTCCTAACTAGAAACACAAACTCGAACATCCAAACTTCAACAAAACACCATTCATGCTCATTATCAAGTAAATTTAACAAAACTAACATATATACTCATTAACAATCATTTCGAACAAAAAACCCAACATTTTTGTAGTTATATCCAAATCTTTTCAAACTACTTGAATGAGAAACAAGCGCTAACTTTGTTCGCGGCGGATGAGGAGGAATAGTGTGCATTTTATTGGCGTCGTTAGGCTCATCGGGGAATCCATCACGATATACGATATAGTGCACGATATAGTCTTCTAGTTTTGGTTTTGTTTTCTTTATGTTTCTTTTTGTCTTGCGGTGTGTGTAATGTATAGTATATGTACATGGGGTTTGTGTACGGTTTCGAATGAGAGTTATACGATTTTCAATGGAGGTACTTATTACTTGATTTTAAAATTGATAAACCCAAACTTAAGGAGGCGATTTCGTCATTTGGGTAGAAAAAATTTCTTATGTTTATGGGTAGAAAAGAATACCCACCATCCATTGTGGTACTTAAAATTTTCCCCTAATACTTTGTACATCTCTAATAACCCTAAACTCAATGAATTTAATCAAAAGGCGTCATATGAAAATGTGGACTTCGTAAATGTCATCGATCTATAATATGATTATTCCATAATTCGAACTTTTCAATTATAACATTTTACAACCCCTGGAGGTTGGCACAGTGGTGGCGAGGGGTTGCAATTGCAACCACGAGGTCTCGAGTTCGATTCACGACTACTCGCGGAGTTTTGGGATTGGGTTTGCCCTCCTCCACGGAGATTAGGACCATCTGCGGGAAGGGCGGATGTCCCATAGGGCGAAGGCAATGTGGGTCTGTGCCCACAGTTGGTGTGGGGATACTCTAGGTCGACAAAAAAAAAATTATAACATTTTACAATTTTTTATCTTTTATATTAGTAATTCCTTATTTCTTAAACTTTTAGGAACTAATGTTCTATTAAGTTTTGAAATTCTATGCCTTCTATGGATGTATTTTAAGGTCGATTCCCAAATTCAATTTTCAATTTCTAGTATTTGAAAATAAATATTTAGAAGTTCTTGTTTTTCTTGTGAAAAATAAAAATATATTTAGTTTGATGTCTAAATTTTATTACGCTATAAGTTTGGAAATACAAATATGTTTAGTTATAATTTTTGAGGATAATTTCAATTTTGATACCCAATCTATGTCCCAATTTCACTTTTAATACCCATGTTTTCAACCTAATCAAGATTGGTACCTAATGTTCATAAAATTAATCACTTTTGGTACTTTTCCGTTAACTCTCCGTTTTCTCTAACAGTTTAACCTGTTATGGCAGGTTTCAAACTTAGAACAACCTGTTAATTTCAGTACCTAATGTTTTATAATAAATCTCTTTCAGTACCCAAACTTTTACTTATGCAACAATAATGGGAATAGTCCATTACGACCATATCAGGCCCATCATGCTTACGTAAAATTAATAAACCCTTTAAAATTCATACCTTCTTTGGCCAAAAAACAGACCGGGTGAGATGACTCGCAACACCACCAGTCGAAAAATTATCGCCCCGGATCGTTTGACAAACGACTCCTCAATGTTCAACCTCACCCTCGGGAAGATGATCGCAAGTTATCCGACTCCTTCAAAGAATCGTTCAAGATGACGACCTTGGTTCGTTTCCTACTCCAGGCATATAAGTAATTCTTAAACGGGATGAATTAATGGAACATTATGAAGACATGTTGAAGCTGAGCCCCTTTTTATTAAAAACTTATTGAAATATTTATTACATTAGTAATCTCCTTTTGGGAGGAGAATACGTGTTTAGCCTCTCATATACGAGGCTTGCACTCTAAAATACATAAACTTAAAAACTAAAACACTCAAGCTTATTACAAATTTTTCTCTCAGTTTTATTGTAAGAAAACTAAGGAAATGTTCGATGTCCTCGAAACTTCCTTCAAATCCTTCAATTTATAGAGGTAAGTCCCAGGACTTGAAAGAACTTCAAATCTTGTTGAAATTAATGACGTCGCGCTACATCATATCTGCATTATTGCCTTGCCAGTTTGTTTTTCTTTTCTTTCCGCGTGACTCAACCCGTGTGATGGTTGTCGGAAATCTTTTAAAAAGTCGATGCGTGGTCCCGAGGAAAATCGTCTTGTGGTGGGCCACTTATCTTTTCCAAATTGTATGGTCTTGTCGGTCGGGTTTAGGTCGAAACCTTTCCCAAACTCGGGTTCATCCTTTGGGCATGCTTGGCGATTTGGTCGATCAACGGCCAACATGCGCCATATTGCGAGAATTTCCGTAAGTTTCTTTGCTTGCGGAATCTTGTTTTCCCAGAGAATTCTTCTTTTGGTCTCGAAGAGTTCTTACGCAAATCGTGTGGTTGATCCGATCGCCGAATTCAAAAGGAAAGATCCGTTCGCGGTCACGGAAGAACTTGAATGGATATTTGACTTTGTCCATTTGATTAGACAAACCCAAAGAACCACGCTCAAATCATTAGAAAGCCGTCTTGAGAAAATGCTCCTACTAACATTGGTCCTTCCTGAAGCTACTTTAATGTATTTTAAAGCATTTCCATCTGTCTTCTTAGCTTGATGAAATGAAAAGCTTCATTAAAGCACTTTCTTTGTTGGTTCGGGAGTTACAGATAATAAAATCTGAGTTCAAAATATCTCCTCGGCCAGTGTGGATTATTGGCCCCAGGTCTCGAAATAGCGCTTCCCAATCCATTTCGGTAATTTTGAAATTTAGGAATCCTGGTGACACGGTATAGATTGAATCTAAATCTCCAAAAGTATACCATTCACGTACTTCATTTGGATGACTTAGGTTTCATCCAAACTCTTGGATCTTGCTGAGATATCAACCATTGTTTTTTCGGGTTAATACCTTGTCTTGTAACTAATTTCTCCCATTGCCGGGATATACCCGCATAGGAGAAATCTTAATCTCGTCGATTTGAATCTTAGATTTGCACATGCGTGGCCAAGATTCAACTCTCCCTCTTTACCCTAGAGGTCTTTGGGTTGACTTGAAGACTCGGGTTGTGACAGGAGCTTCAACATTCGTTACGATTTGTACACTCTCGGGATGCATCACTCGCAACACTTGTGATTATGGTACTTGAATCCATAACCTCCGGGTTAGAGCCCGTACTCTCTCGGCCCTTTTTGCACCGTAGGAGATGCGGCTGGAAGAGAAGGCCACTTGCGGCGCTAAGAACAATTGTCCTTGAGCGGCGGCATGCTCGTATTTGACTAGAAAGCGGTTTACGTCACTGTTGAAGTCGTCCGGCAAGCATTGAGACATAACGTCCCAAAATCTCGTTCTAGACTCTCCCGGGTTTTCCACGAGATGTCTTACTCGTTTAAGGACCTCCATCGACTTCTTCGATTTACGGTGTATGCGCCTCAAACCGCTCGACTCCTCGTTTACGGTTTTACGGACAATCGGTCGAGATATGTCCTCTTGCTCGCATGTCCAGCAATTCTGATCTTTGAAGCTTTCATTTGCTCTGGTGTGAGCACGCGCTGAAAGTTCTTTTCTGGATTTACTGCCGTACTTGCTATTAGAGTCGATGATGAGGCTCTACTCTGGCTTGTGTCTTGGTCTTTGTCCCATTTTTGTAACCGGGCTTTTTGTTTTGAACGAAACCTTCTAGGTCTCCATGAAGACCTACTTCGTTTCTTTTCTACTTCCTTGGCAGCGGTATGGATGGCTTCGCTCCTTCTTCCTTTTGCCGCCTTGGTTGACCTCCCACCACTTGTTGGGATATCATTATCTATGCAACATAGAGGAAGCGCTTTGTTAATTCCTCTTAATCCTTTGTAATTCTTGTGTAGAGCTGCTTGGTAACACCATTCGGATAACTTGGCCTTTAGGAAAGACATTTTTAAAGCCATAGTTTCTCTTGACTCCCCCTCCCCTTGTATTCACGATAAGCATTTCTCTCCGGGGACTCGGAATTTTGGCAAAGAATAGTTGTGCGACTTCTTTTTCCTCAATCTTGGATTTCCACCAGTATTCGGTGAACAACTTGATATATTCGTCAATATGACAAATATCCGATAACTCAGGCTATAGAGGGCTTGTTTATATTTCTTTCTTTTTCATCCTCTAATCCTAAAAATAACGTCTTGCCGATGAATTGGATTTTGAATAGTTTTGCCATACCATCGACAATTCCTTTAAGTGATTCCCTTGATGTGACCAGAACTTTTAAATCGCGGCATCGGTCATATCCCCAGGCAATCTTCAGCGATCCTTCAAGACTCATTTCAAGGAGTAAAATGAATGAATCATTTGTAAGATCGAGGGTTCTGCTGCGATTCTCATAGTGAAGCCCGTTCATCAATGAGAACTTCTGCTTTTTAAAATGCAGGATGTCGGTTAACATCAACCCATACGGATGTATTGGGTCGAGTGCGATCTTCCATAAGGCGTCGATAAACATTCGGCCTTCCGGTAGGTTGTTTGGTTCCGTAAGAGGTTTCGACCTCCTGTCCCTAAAAGTGGATCACTTCGTCGTGAAATCCCCGGCGTGTGGCATCCTCTCGTCACGAGTTCCATGATGCGAACTCGTGCTTTCTTCGACGTTAGGATTAACTGCGGTGGCGGTGGTGGTGGAATTGGTCTACCTTGTGGGTCATAGGTAACCAAAGCGATTCCTCACTGCGTTCATCTTTAAATCTACAATACCTAATCCCGAAGGATTACGCTGGTCATGTAGATCTTTAAGATTCATCTTTTCAATATCCATCTTTTTAATTTTTGATGGATTTTCCTTTGATTAGAGCAATAAAGCTTCTCCTCATCTGTCATTTTTCGTATGACTTGGTTGGTTTCCCCTTTTGGTGTAAATAAGTCTTGTTCCAAAATCAATCGTTTCCTTCCTCCTAGGATGAACTTGGCTGTCCTCCCGAGGTTCTTGACTCGTTTTTGAATATCATGAAGGAGTTCAAGAGTTTCATGATATTTCACCATCGTCTCCATCAGTTCGGATCCGATGAACTTGTCTTGGTAGATGAATATGGCGGTTGCCATAATTACGCCGTCTTGAACTTCTCTAAGATCTTCGGAGAACTTAGATTTATGCGGAATTATCTCGTTCCACTCGGGTACTCCATCGGGAATCATTGTTACGATGGGAATTTTCATGAACCGTTTCTTGAAGGTTCATCAAGTGAACATATAAGTGCAGTTAAGCATCGGAGCGCACTATAATATTCGCTCGCATTTTACATTGCCTTAAGGTTTCCCCGTCGGCTCTTGCACATTCTTTTTCTTCATGTTGGTATTCCCAATATGAAACACAGGGCTCAGTGTTCTTGTGTATACATCGTCAAAATTTGACGATATGTCTGTCTGGCGTACATCTCGGATAATTGTCCGGATCCGTATTCTCGGAGATAATTCTCCTCACAAATTGTTAATTACATAAATATAATAAATATAACCAAAAGTTTTTAACAAACACGGGCTCACGATACCAATTTTGTGCCTCGGTAAAGAGTTGGAGTATTGAAGAGATCGGATCCTTTGAATAAAATTGAAATCTCTAGGGACCAATTTTGATAAATCAATAAACTTAGGGTACCAAAATCGATGTATTCAAAAGTTTGAAAAACCTTCTACAACCAGTCAACCGGTCACTTTTAACAGTTATTTAACGGTAGGTATCCAAATTGATTAAAACTCAAAACGTTGGGTACTAAAAAACTGATTAAATTGAAACCTTGGGATCAAAACCGAAAAGTAGGTATAATTGAGGTACTAAAAGCTAAAATAACCCTAATTTTTGAAGTGTATTTGATATAAACTCGCGAGATTGTAGTGAATAATGAGAAACAGTGACGCGATTTTGTGATCATCTATTCTAAAAGAGTGTTTTATTTCTTATTCCATCGCACGGATAATTGACACGTGCTTACCATATTAAAATTTTAATCAGAAACACAACATAAATTGTGGGATTTTAATATGGTAAATTTTATACACGTGACAATTATAAATGCTGTGAAATAGAAGATGAAACACTCTTTTTTAATAAAAGATCCCGTGGGCTAAAGGGGTCATTAGGCCCTATGAATTTTTGAAAAAGTAATTGGGGTAGTTTATTCTTTGTTACATTATAACCTTGAAAACAATATAAAAAAGGAAAAATATAACAAATCTTGATTCCTTCATTCTTCTTTTCCCTCACCATTTGTGAATCTTGAAAAATCTCTGTCTTGTTCATTTTTTTTTCATTTTCAATATTTGTATATTTTTTTTGCTCCACCATAAATTTTTTACATTTTCTTTTAGCTCCACCAAAATTTTGTACATTTCCCCAATAATTTATTTTTTGAAATATATTAGCAATCAATTTATTATTCAACGATTTCAAAATATGAAAAATTGAAGAAAAATCTATGATATATTTTTAATGTAATTGTATTATGTTATTTTTTTTATTAAAATATGATTGAATTAATACATTGACTTTATCAAAAATGGTTTTTATTTATAATAGTTATAGAGAGCGAAAACGCACAAGAAAAAAACCCCGAGTTATTAATAATTTTTGGTAAGAAACAAATAATTTTATTATTATTAAATTTGAGTTATTTGGTGTGTTTTGGATTTTAAAGAACTACTTAGTTAATTATACTAATTTTATTAATCAAAAGTATCCAATAAAAATATCTTTAATTTTTTATATCTATAAATTTAAATAGGTGGGCAAATACTATTTTATTTAAGTTTGCACACAATGTAGCTAAAAATAAAACCATGTTAATGAAATTCACATAGTATTTGGTAGGCAATAAATAAATTTATTATAAATAAATGTGAGTTGTTTTTTTTTTTTTGTGTGTGTGTTTTGGCTTGTCAAGATGACGTAAAATTTTAATTATTAATTATATTATTACAACCATTTTCACATTAATAATTGTTATTTTTTTACGGTCGAAGCTAGGGTTTTGACAAAAAGATGTTCTCTTCTCTCTCCTCCCAAACCTTCATGGCGATGCATCTTGATCTTCTTCATGGAGCTCGATTTTCTCCTTTTCAAGAAATTACGAAATCTCATGATTCTTCTATCCCACTGCTCCTATGGTTCTACCAAAGGTTTTCCCAAACCTCAATTTTGTTACTTGTAAGAATGATGCAAGCTTGGACAAGAAAAACGTCAAAGCGATTTCTTTTCTTTGCATCTCTTGATCCTCATACACAAATGTGTCAAACCGCTACAAGAATTGATCAAGAAAATCAAGATCTTTACATTCTACATGTTTTCCTCAAGTTTTGGATCATCTTGTTGATCACGCTTCCAAGATTCTCAAGAACCATCCAAGCGGATCCGATTTTTAAGAAACGATTGTGAAGAAATCTTTTGCAAAAAGCGGTACACGCCGGGAGGATACAATTCGATTAAGAAATGAGATTTTTATTCGTAACTACGGATTAAAGATTTATCATCAACGTTACAAGCGAATTCGAGATTCATTAATCGGATGACTCCCTACTTCCAAAAGGGCAAAGCCATGCGTTAGAGATACTCAAATTGAAATTGCATGCCGTTTGGAGAATTCAACGTGCTTGGCGATTGGTACCAACTGGGTAAGGGTTTTTAGTTCACAATTTAATGATATAGTTATTAATGTCGTGCTTTCGTTAAAACATGGAATTTGAATCGGGTATAATCCTCATCATTAATTGGATCCAAGTTCAATCATTATAAAATTAATACTTCTATGGAACAAGTTTGGGTTGATTTATGTACTAAGTATCGGTATTGGCATCCTCTTTGATTCACGAAGATTGCAAGTGTGATAGGTACTCAGATCCCAATTGATGATCGTTCATTGTCAGGGAAGGTGGGACATTTTGTTCGAGTGTTAGTTTAACTTGATTTGAATAAATCTCTTATGGTTGAAAGGGTGGGACATTGCTCTATTGTTTCGATCAGCTATGAGAATTTGCTGGATTTTTGTGTTAATTGTCGGATTGTTGGGCATCATATTACGAATTATCGCCATCAAGATGCAACAAAAAAGAGCTGACATCGTTCAAACTGATAAGAGCCCGGTTTGTGGACGATCTGTCATTAGAACGGGGAATAGTGGTAAGATTCCAGTAACAAGGGTAAGGAAGTAATTTCGGAAATTTGGGTTCAAGTTAAGCCCCGGAAAGCCCGTTCATGGAGAGGAAGATGCGGCCTAAGGAGGGTGGACCATCCACTTCGGGTATTCAAACACGAAATTCTTTTAACGTGTTGGGTGATACATTAGAGGATTTGCATGAAGAGAATGAGCCCTCACATATTCGTGCAGATGAGGGCCTCAAAGGTTCGAATGTCAATCCTGATAGGACTATGATTCTTTATCAACCACCAGAACGAAGTTCAATTATTGTTCATGAGGACATGATGACTGCACCAAATTTAGATGAAAAACGTCAAGTGGATCTATAGAGTGCCATGGAAGTTGTATCTAGAAATCATCCGCTTAATGATTATGTCCTCAGCTCTAACGATCTGTCAGAGGAAGCAATGACTGCATCAACACGGAAACATTGGTCTTATATGCTGGATGAAGAAGAACAAGACAAATCGGAATCTTTAAAGACCAAGTTAGGCAACTCCTCAACTATTTCACTTGTTATTCACTCATATGCTCCCTCAAAAGCTATGAAAACTCTAGAAATTGCGGCTCGAGGATCCTGGTCTGACATTCCACAAGCTACATCAGACCATCAAGACGATACTCGAGCACGTACAAAAAATACAAATGACAATATCACTCGAAAATCATTGAGACATAAACGCCTTTCATTTAAATTGCGTCATTAAGTTATTTTATTATTTTTTTCCTGAAATTTTGCATTATTTTTTCTTTGCTACCTGGTCGGTTTGTGATCAGGACCTTTTCTTTTCTTTTTATATATTTTTATTTATTAAAAAATTGTTATTTTTTTACATTTAAAGAATTACTTAGTTAATTATGCTAATTTTATTAATCGAAGTATTTTACTTTTTTTTAGAAGAAAGTAGTTTAATTATTTTGATTATATGGATAAATGGTTTAGATTGTTTTTCACTTTTTTGATTATATAGGGTGGTGCTGACTTGTGTCATTACAAATTTTTTTGTGTATAGGGTTAATTTTCAGAGTTGATATATTGTATATATTATTATATTAACGTTAGTTGGACAACTCTACAAGAAATTTTTGGCCTTGTTATTGGTGAAGGGTCTTTCATGGAACGGTTTATATGTCCAAATTTATTAGATGAAACTTAATGAATACAAAAATATGAATTATTTTTATAAATTTGACTCGTATTATAACTCTAATTTAATATAAAATTTGTCACATTAAATTATATTCATGAGACCGTCTTTTAATTTTATTTAGGCTAATTGTGCTAAAGCAACATTTGGAAGTAGATGTTTTTCTCTTTCTTTAGCCATATCCCAATTTTGTTTTGAATATCGAATGTGACACACGCATATGGCTTCGCAAAAGAAGCGCGTGGGTGAAATTATTGTGAACACTTTAGCCTTGACAAAAGGAATGAATGGGGTATAGCGATAGCGTGAGAAATAAATAAGAGGAAAAAAGGGAAAGAAAATGGATGGGGCGTGGAGCACGATATAAAGTTAACACCCAATATTCACGCGTGCGGGCCACACTCCCAGAAATGTGGGCCATACCCAGATACGGTCTGCTCCCGTTAGGCACACGCCAGACAGATTTCTGGACACGTGCTTGCACCTCCATTTTCATAAAATCTTTTTCTCATTTTTCTTTATTTTTCATTTTCACGTGTTATAATATTATTTTATTTTAAGTGAATATTTGTTGGTATTAATCGGACTAATGTTTCATGATTATGATATTGTGTTGGGTTTTGTAGGGGTGTTCAATTAACCCGATTTTTTTTTTAACCGTTAACGAATCAATTGATTAATTGATCGATAATCGAATTATTTCGATTATCGGTTAATTCGGTTCGAAAATTCAAAATTAATCGAATTAACCGATTTAACTTGAAATATTATGTAAAACATATATTTTATATATAATTATAATTATATATAATATATAGCATATATTTTTATTTATTTATATCATAATTCATATACT
This sequence comes from Rehmannia glutinosa, assembly GCA_016081115.2. Lineage (NCBI taxonomy): Eukaryota > Viridiplantae > Streptophyta > Magnoliopsida > Lamiales > Orobanchaceae > Rehmannia > Rehmannia glutinosa. The sequence continues at coordinate 1,070,248 of CM071930.1, read as the reverse complement.
ATATATAAAAATTATATTTTTTTTATTTTAAATAAATTTCAATGAATTATATTTATTTATTTATATCATATATTATATATACAACATATATTTTTGTATTTTAAAGAAATTTCGGTTAATTCGGTTAACCGACCGAATTAACCGAAATATAATTCGGTTCGGTTAATTCGGTAAATGTAATTTCGGTTCGGTTAATGGTTTTGCCAATTAGCAAATTCGGTTAATTCGGTTTTCAATATTTTGGTAAATGGTTAACCGAATTAACCGAATGAACACCCCTAGGGTTTTGACATGGGCTGAAATTAGGACAACTTTATTACGGAGATTGTTAACATCACAAAAAATTACTACCGAGTAAATTAAATTTATATAACATATATATCCAAATCATAATCACTTATCAAAATCATATGGTGTTAAATATGTTATGTCGGAATTCGGTTATAGCCCAATAAATTGAACATTTATAACTTATACCATTGACTTGAGATCAAATCCCACCAGTATCACCACCTTTTTAGAGACTTTGTACGAAAAAATATTGTCATGTCTAGCCAATTTTTTTTACACGGAATTACGATCTAATAATGCACCAACGAAATTGAATATTCATGATGAAATAATACAGTTTAAAATCAAACATTTCAAGGATATAACATGTATGATAAAAGGAGAATCATATAGTGGTTGAGTTGTTTAAACTCTCGAGTCTGTATCAAAAATTTGTGGTTCAATTTTTATCATTTTCTCGCTCTTAGGACACATACTTAAAAAAATATCAGAAAAAAGAATATTTTTTCATTTACTTTAATGTGGGGGGATTAGATTCTTGAAAAAGGGATGTTATGTCCAAAACTTTTTCAAACTCACTAGTACATGGACAAGATCACCTTTTTAAGATTTGACACAAGTTAATCCAAGGGCACTAAAACCCTCTATCAACGGAAAAGTTATGTTAATGACAAACTAAAAATAACCTAATCTTTTCCATAAAAAAAACCCTAATCTTTTCATGTTGTTGATGTACATTGTACACACGTTTTTAACTTAGAAAATGAGTTTGATTAAATGTATGAAATCCCTTTCCTATTTTAAGGTCTAAATTTGAGTGCTTAGAAATGGTAAAATCAACATATATAAACATGTAGCCACTTCAATTGGTCTGCCATATATACATGTACAAATTTTCAAAGTTTTAGTGGCAGAATTTGAGGAAGACCAATAACTAGTGTATAAAAATTGGAAAAAATAGCAGTGGTTAATAAGAACAACCATTGACTTGGTCTTGGTATAATAATCCTTCCAGAAGTATCTCTGCTCTGGGAAATGTACATACATATATGGTTTTGAATTTCAGAACCCATTAAGGATTTATTAATTAAATAGTTATTTTTTCCTCTGTCAGAACCAGATTGTGGACTATATGGCAGTGGTAGGTATGTAATCCCATGTAATGGGAATATCACAATTTCTATAAATTTGTTCTAAAATTATTCGCCTAGTCCAGATTATTAGTCACTGTTAAGTATTAAGTTTCTTTTATCCGCCTATGTTTTTTTTTTAAATTTTTTCGATTACATCCCACTTAATCCTGCTCAAATCCAACCTAAATCCGACCAGGCTACGCTTAGGTGCTATGCCTCAGTTTGCCACTTGTCTAACGCCTAATGTTTTTTAGAACATTGTAATTCTTATCACATTTTTCAGCCAAATAAAAAATTCCTATTATTTTGATAAATTGTAGTGAGATGTAGATATTGATGATATTTATATAAAGTTTGAATATTAATGATGAGGAATGAAATAAAAAGGCATGATGGTGTTGGTAAAGCATACAAAATTTATCTGAGACGCATGCAGACCTCCCTCATTATTTTGTCCTTCCTTCCATTTTACCCATGTTCCCCAAATAAATAACCACTATTCTCTCTCTTTCTTTTATTTGTTTTTTATTTAAGGAAAAACTCCCTTTGTGTCAAAGGGGAATTCTTAGTATACTGATATCTTAGGCAGACATACACATGAATCTCATATGATTAATAATCATGATATTTTAGAGTTTATGGGTCCTAGGATCCTTCTATCTTCAACATTTGGCATTTATTTTGCAATGAAATTAAAATTTTGCATCATTTTGAAACTAATTATCACAAACAAATACATGAGAATAACTTATATTTGAAAGTTTATCTTTATTTAATATCTTTCACAAACTATATAAGTTGATCTGCAAATCACATTCCTCAAAATGTAGCTATAAATTTTAAGAAATCAAGAAATAAAATCATACAAGTGAATAATACTGAAAAATTCAATAAATGATAATAATACAAGTTGGCAAATGCTGGCCCAAACATAGAAATGGGATATCTTTGTTGTTGATGTTGATGTGACTGAGGATTGATTAATGGGGACAGACAGATAGATAGATACTATGAATTGCAGAAATTGTGCCTAAATCACCTAAAGCAATAATGCCCTGTCATTGATAATTCTCTAGTAACTTATTTTGTTGCACCTTAGGATTTTAGCTGCATAATATGATCATTTCAATTTGCATCATGTAATTGACAAATTTCACTTTTCCACCAACAAGGTTATTAACTTCAATCAATTTTAATTCGATTGACTTAATTTTTTTTTTTTTTTTTTATCGACCCATAATATCCTCACATCAGATGTAAAGCTAGAAGTTCAAAAAATGGTCCTAATCTCTGAAAAATGAGAGGTAAACCCAATCCAATACTTCATGTTAGTTGGGAGTCGAATCTGGACATCATAATTACAATTACAATCCCTCAACCATCAAACCAATCCCTCAAGTTGATTGACTTTACTCGTAATTGAGACTATTTGTATGCTTGATCAGTTCTCATAATTTGATCAAACTTTTTTTTTTGGTTGTCTATAAAAAATGTTATGAATTTATCAATTAAAAAATGTTGTGATTAAATATTAAATTCCACTAAATTGATACCCATCTTTGTCATATTAATTTATTATACATTTAAAAAAGAGAGGGGCCAAAAGCAAAAGAAGGCCAAGCTAGGAAAAAAAAAAAAAAAACAGCAAGAGACGGAAAGCAAAAGAAAGAAGCAAAAAGAACATTCAAACTGATTTACTCCCCTAAAATTGGTCTCCACTTCTCACTTCTGTCCCCTCTTTTTCCTTTCTCTATCTATACAGAGATAAACACACACACACACTCTTACACACACAAACAAAACCCACATATATACGTATACACGCAAATCTGTTTTTTTGTATATCTTGAATGTTTTTGGAAGCGTTCAGCTGAATATTTCTAACACATATAGAAGAAGCTAATTAAACTTGATTTTCCGAAAAGGGTCAGTTTCTTGAAAAAGCCAAAAAAACGCAAGAAAACGGTGATCATGGAAGATCTGCGTTTAGTGCTTCACGCTGTGTGCTTCTGAAGAAACAAAACGGTAGCGTTTGTCTTTGAACAACCCCCACAGGTATAACAAAACTACACGTATTTTCTCTATGTGTGTGTTTCTTGAGGTTTCTCGAGTTTTTTGAGGTTTCTTGAACTTGAAGAGATGTGGGTGGAATTTTTCAAGACGCTTCAGACACAAGCTTCACCAAGAAGGAGATATTTACACTTCTTTGAAAAAAGACACGCGAGTATTTAAAACATATTAGTATATTCTTCAATGTATAAAGGTTAATTTGCATGTGATTATTTATGTACAGATCCAACACGCACACACAAAACAATTTTTTTTTTTTGATGATGGTGATCATTTTAAGTGGGTTGTCTATTATACAGCTAGTGGGGTATAGGAAAAATGGAGACATTTGAAAATCAAGGAAATCTTTTTAAAATAGCTTAACGAAAAAGAGGGTGGTTTTAATTTTTCTTTTTAGGCAAGTTTTTTGAGAGAATCTTGAATTTTGTTGAAGCAGTTATGATGGCGGTGACCTCGGCCTGCAAAGACAGTGGCAAAATGGGAATAGATAACGGCAAATATGTGAGGTACACTCCAGAACAGGTGGAGGCTTTAGAAAGGTTGTACCACGAGTGCCCTAAACCTAGCTCACTGCGCCGGCAGCAGCTGATCCGCGAATGCCCTATTCTCTCCAACATTGAGCCGAAGCAGATCAAAGTTTGGTTTCAAAACAGAAGGTATATTTTTCAATTAGGGTTTATTATTTATGAATTTTTTTTTGTGTTGATAATAATCTCATGGAATTTTGTTTAAAATTGGCAAATTATTTTTACTTTTGCAGATGCAGGGAAAAACAGCGAAAAGAGGCGTCGCGTCTTCAAGCTGTAAATAGGAAATTAACAGCGATGAATAAGTTACTGATGGAGGAAAATGATCGATTGCAGAAGCAAGTTTCACATTTGGTGTATGAGAATAGTTATTTCCGCCAACACTCTCAAAATGTAATGGATTATTTTCCTTTTTCCCCTTTAATTTGATAACTCTTACTTTTTTTGTCCTTTATGAAATTGGAGTAGAAGAAGAATAAAGTAGAGATCAAATGGAATAATGCTATCCAACTATTTTTGGTCAAATTTTATCATATTTTGGATTTTCCTAGTAATCGGATGATGGTCGAGTAGTTAAAATTTTCAAGCCCAGAACAAAGGACTGGAGTTCGAATTTTGATTCCCATCAAAATGATTCAAATCCAAATTTATGTTCTTCTTTACAAATTTACTGATAAATCTTGTCTTTTTGGTATTTCAGGCGACACTGGCCTCGACCGATAATAGTTGTGAATCGGTGGTAACAAGTGGTCAGCATCACTTGACTCCTCAACATCCTCCTAGGGATGCAAGTCCTGCAGGGTGAGAATTATATATATATATATATTTGTGTCTATTGTTCTTGGCATTGTCTAGATAACTTATGAATTGTGTGCTTGTGTATTTTCTAGACTTTTGTCCATTGCAGAGGAGACTTTAACAGAGTTTCTATCAAAGGCAACTGGAACTGCTGTGGAGTGGGTCCAAATGCCTGGGATGAAGGTATTTTGTCTTCTCTAGGTTTAGTTTGATATATGTGACAAATATTGCTCCTATCAATTTTTGAAATACAATATACAAAATGAATTTATAATCTAAAAGTGACATATTTTGTAACAATTTTCCGAGTTATAACTGCAATCACTTCTGTGATCCTTTCTTTAAGTGGATGATTCTATTCTTCTCGATCATTTTTTGTTATATATGTTTGTATTTTATCTGTTGTCCTTCATTCATCTTGAAAGTTGATTTGCAATTTTCTTTTTCTATTATGCATGCCATGAAAAGTTTCTCTGTGCAACTAGACCATGTTTCAATTCATTCATTCAACCACTAAGCTAAAAATTATTTTTTTTAGACATTTTTTTTTTCTTTTTTTTTAAAATTTGTTGAATCTGCTAACTCCTACATAATTTCTCATTAATTCTAAAATTTCACGTTCTTTTTTATTGGCAGCCTGGTCCGGATTCCATTGGAATCATTGCTATTTCTCATGGATGCACGGGTGTAGCATCACGTGCATGCGGCCTCGTGGGTCTAGAACCTACACGAGTGAGTTTTTGTGAGCTTTCTCGGTCACATTGAAATATTGTGCATTTGAATTGAAATTAAATATCAAATCTTGACACTTAAATCAGGTCGCCGAAATCCTTAAAGACCGGCCATCATGGTACCGTGATTGCCGAGCAGTGGACGTGCTCAATGTGTTGTCTACTGGGACTGGTGGAACCATTGAGTTGCTGTACATGCAGGTTAAATTTTATCTTTACGAAACAGCCGTTTATTTTTAAATAACTGGTGATTTTCTTAACTACATGTTTTTTTTTTCCAACTGATTCAGCTCTATGCGCCGACTACTTTGGCTCCTGCTCGTGACTTCTGGTTACTACGCTATACTTCTGTTATGGAGGATGGCAGCCTTGTGGTATATACTAATTTATTAATTAACCACACAATGAAAAATGAAATTTTCGTGCGTGTTAAGGTTTTTTTACTTAAGACAAATCCTCTGTTTATAGGTATGTGAAAGATCACTGAACAACACTCAGAACGGTCCCAGCATGCCACCAGTGCAGCATTTTGTAAGAGCCGAAATCCTCCCGAGTGGATACCTAATAAGACCGTGTGAAGGTGGTGGATCCATTATCCATATAGTTGATCACATGGATCTAGAGGTATCTTACCTGCTCTCTTAACCATATTAATGATTTTTTCATTATTTATTATAATAATTAAGGATAATTACAAAAACACCCCTGAAGTTTGGGCTAATTACGAAAATCCCACACGTTTTTTAAAATTACAAAAAACTCATGAGGTTTAGTTCTGTATAACACTTTGCCCTTTTCATAAGCAAAAACATTTCAAACACCCCTTTTACAAGGATTTTTTTTTTCTTTTTTTGTAATTTTCAAGCATCTTTGGTTTTTTTTTTGTTATTAACCCAAACCTCAGGGGTAGTTTTTGTAATTATCCCTAATTATGATTATTATTACTATTATTATAATGAGCTGACTAAGTAACAAATCTTCATTATTATGTTTTGTGGCAGCCTTGGAGTGTGCCTGAAGTGTTGCGTCCACTATACGAATCGTCAACTCTGCTTTCTCAGAGGACAACATTAGCGGTAAAATCAACACGTTCATTTTCATAACGTATTTGTAAAATCCTCGCCAATACTTCACATTACTTGATATTGAATGGCGATAAACTTCTATTCAGGCTTTACGTCAGTTGAGGCAAATTTCCCAAGAAATTTCTCAGCCTAATGTGACGGGCTGGGGAAGAAGACCTGCAGCTTTGCGTGCTCTTGGTCAAAGATTGAGCAGGTTTGTTGCTTAGTACATAATATTTATCGGCAGAGCAGTTTAGCGATCTTAAATAAGTATTGAATCCTTCTTACTATGCAGAGGCTTTAATGAGGCTGTCAATGGGTTCACAGACGAGGGTTGGTCCATGATAGAAAGTGACGGCATTGATGATGTTACCGTTCATGTGAACTCTTCTCCGCAAAATTGATGGGAACAATCCATACCTATGCTAATGGATTCCCATCTATGAGCAACGCGTGCTATGTGCTAAGGCATCCATGTTATTACAAGTAAGGATATAAAATGTTGAATGAAATAATTATGTTTCAATTATGGAATCAATTATTGTAATCGTGTGAAGAAGGAATAAGAAGATTTAGATTAACCAACTTATAATGGTACCGTTCATGTGAACTTTTCTGGCTTGGTGTATAAATGTAGGCCTTGGGATCTCCTGCTTATTTAGTATTTAGAAGCTAATAATAATTCGGGCTCTTTTTTCATATTCTAGTTGCAAAAAACGGTATTTTATTAAGTTGGAATCTTATTTATTTAAGACACGACTTATAATTGCATTGAGGTTCTAGTGATTTTCCTTTTATCTTCTGAAAGAGTAAATAAATGATACGTAAGTGTAGAAAGCATTTCATGCAGAATATTATTAAGATTTCTATGACCCTCCATGATCACCGAAATGTAAGTGTCCGTATCGAGTACCAGATTGAAAAAGATGGACCAAATTTTTTGCTTCTTTTACTTATTTCATTCTCTCTATCTACTTTAATGTCATACTAATTATTTTTTGTATTTTCTTTTCTGGTAGAATGTTCCCCCTGCTATACTGTTAAGGTTTCTACGTGAACACCGATCAGAGTGGGCCGACAGTGGTATTGATGCCTACTCCGCTGCTGCTGTTAAAGCTGGTCCTTGTAGTTTACCCGTGTCACGAGTTGGATGTTACGGTGGGCAGGTTATACTTCCATTGGCTCACACTATTGAAAATGAAGAGGCAAGTTTCGAATTTCTATTTTAGTTTCTGAAACTATATTTTTATGATATGTGCCCTAAATTGTGAACGTCTCAAATTTTACGATGCTTTGTCTTCTCTGTTAGTTATTTTTTTAAAAAATTTTCTTTGCTTCTGTGAAACAGTTCATGGAAGTGATTAGGCTGGAAAATATGTCGCAGTATCGAGACGATGTGATTATGCCGAGCGATATCTTCCTCTTGCAAGTGAGTTTTAGGTCCTTGAGTAAAATGCCAATCTATGAACTTTTCCATATTGCATTGAAATCAATATAATGCATATTCAGCTCTAAGTATTACTATGTTTTGTGGTAGCTTATCTTTATATGGTGATTGCTCAGGTCTGTAATGGAGTGGACGAGAATGCTGTCGGTACCTGTGCAGAACTTATATTTGCACCGATAGATGCCTCTTTCTCTGACGATGCACCCCTTCTTCCGTCTGGTTTTCGCATCATTCCCCTTGATTCAAAAGCGGTATGTCTTGTCCGGAACGAGATAATTACAATTAAGGTTAATTATGAAAAATACCTTTGAGATTCAATCTAATTACAAAAAAAACTTAGTTATATTTTAAATTTATACCACCTTCACATCTGTTTCTATTTCACAAATCCCATCCTCAAGATGGGGGGTTTTGTTAAGCAAATACAAACCTCAAGGGAGTATTTGTAATTTTGAGAGATAGCTGGAGTTTTTTGTAATTAGGCTAAACCTCATGAGTACTATTTATAATTAACCCTTACTATTAGGGATAATTACGAAAAAACCCGGAGATGTTTCAAATCACAAAAAAAACCCTAAGGTTTGCTTTTGTCTTAAATTTAACGGGTAACTGTAATATTTCTATAAATGTCAACCTCAGGGAGGTTTTTGTAATTATCCCTTAAATTTATGTCTCTCTGTTCTGGTTGTATTAGCTCCGTGCTCATATACTGTTAAACTACTGTAGGATGCCACTAGTCCGAATCGTACGCTGGATCTTGCATCTACTCTTGAAGTTGGACCTGCTGGAAATAGATTGTCTGGCGATCATTCTAGGAACCCTGGAAATGCAAAATCAGTCATGACAATAGCATTTCAATTTGCATTTGAGATGCATCTTCAAGAAAGTGTAACAGCTATGGCAAGACAATATGTTCGTAGTGTCATTTCATCTGTTCAAAGGGTGGCGTTGGCACTCTCCCCTTCTCGTCTCGGTTCTCATGCTGGTTTGGGACCTCCACCTGGTACACCAGAAGCACATACACTTGCTCGTTGGATTTGCCAAAGCTATAGGTAAACCTCGGCTCTTTATTTACGATCTTTATTTTTTATTATGCTGCTTTGATGCTTTCCAAAATTTACAACTGATGCAACACTCTTTAGTTGTTTCATGTTTTCTATTTTACAAATTACACCCTTAGCCTTAAGAAGGGCGTATTTGTTAGGTAAATACGAACCTTAAGGGGGAGTTTGTAGTACTTCAAGAGGGATATTTGTAATTTTGAAACATAACTGGAGCTTTTTGTAATTAGATTAAACCTTAGGGGCAGTTTTTGTAATTTTCTCCAACTTTTAATTATCTGGCGTGCAAAAACATGGAGTAGGAGGTTGTTTTAGGTTGCATTTGGATGGGATGATTTGAATTGGAGCAAGTATTTTAAATGATTCCCTCTAATATAAATTTGAAATCCTCCAAAATGACTCCAAAATAGCTTATGAGGATTTGAAATCCATTATTTTATAACTTCGAATTGTTATATGGATTTGGAATCTAGCTCCAAATCCATAAACCCAAATACGTCCTTCGTTCACTTTTTAAGAACACTTGAACTAATTAATTTCTGTTTTGGCAGATTTTTCTTAGGCATGGAGCTACTCAAACCTGTAACTGAAGGAAGTGATGTTGTTCTGAAAACACTTTGGCATCACTCTGATGCTGTGATGTGTTGCTCGTTAAAGGTAATCTTGCTGGAATTTTTATATCATGTGAGTTTTTCATGTATATTCCTTCTAATCATAAGCTTTTGATCTTTCCTCGATACAAAATTGTTATAGTTTTCTGAATGTGAAGATTGATGACTATTAAAGTAATAAAGATAAATTATTTTTACAATAGTCTGACTTTTAGGCCGGCCCTGTAAACTTTGCAAAGATTGGCTGTTTTGACAAGCCTATTAAGTTCAACACAAGCCGGACTTATGTCATGGACCTTCGTACTAATACTGGGACCATAAAGCAATACATTTGTTGCGTCTGAATGCATCATAAATTTGTGGCAAGAATGCGCAAACTAAAAATAATTGTTCTGACTGTTGTAATGGTCTTAAGCTGTGCTACTGGTACAAGTGGTTCGATATTTGGCATTTCGGTAATTAACATTCTCTATTTTGAATGCAGGCATTGCCGGTTTTCACATTTGCAAATCAGGCAGGACTTGATATGCTTGAGACTACCTTAGTTGCACTCCAGGACATTACACTTGAGAAGATATTCAATGAAAATGGAAGAAAGACGCTCTTTGCCGAGCTTCCACAAATCATGCAACAGGTATTATTTCTTTGATTACTTACTAGCGCGACATTTCATTTACTTGAGTCGTAAAATTTTAAATTATTTTCCTCCTCCACGCCTTGTGCGCAAATTATGTCAATAATAGTGACGAAAATATATAAACTTAAACTTACCATTGCCCTTTGAAGCTTTTAATATTAAGGGGAAATTGTTAAAATATTGTAAAAATCAAAACAAATTGTCAAAATAGAGTAATTGTGGTGTTTTGTATATTTATGCTTTGGCGCATACTGTAAATGCGCCACACCACCTTTTTTATTTTTTTAATATGCTTGCGCACATACATTGTGCGTCATCAACATGTATATATTTGTTTATTGGGGTGGGGTGGGGTGGGGTGGGGTGGGGGTTGGATGGGTGGCGCACAAAAGAGGTGCACCACCCCCATACATAATTTTGTTTGGTTGGAGTGGGGGAGTTATTTTTATTATTTTATATAATAATAAATTAATAATTATCCCATATAATTAGTATGCATGAAAAATTCATATGTAACTTTTTCGTTTTTTTTATCTGTTTTTAACGTTTAATATCAAGTTAATTATTTTTTTACCATCTTCAATTTGATATCCACATTGCATATTTTTGTAAGAAGATAAATACAGTTATAAATTGGTCTTGATTTGAGAAGACTATTTTTGCGCGATACACATATAGTACTTAGAATTTGACAATACCCCTAATTTTTACCTTGAATACACAATCATAAAATTTTACCTCGATTTGATAAAGTTGAAATTTTTTTTTTCGGATTGTGACATGTGTATTTTCCTAATAATATGAATGTGTATTTAGGGTGAAATTAGGGGTATTGTCGAATTCTAAATACTAGGGGTGACAATTCCTGACGCGACACGATAACCTGACACGAACTCAACACGAAGTTATTGAGAGAAACTGAGAAACCCAACACGAGCATGAGAAACTTGAACCCGAACCCGACTAACACGAACCAAACACGATGTTACCAATTTATCTAAAACGTAGTAATTTAACATACTAATTAAATTATATGATTATTTATTTTCTATTATATAACATAAAGAAAACCCACCTAGCCAAAACTGAAACTCCCCCCAAGCCGCCACGCCCCACCCTTTACTTTTATCTTATAATTTATTATTACTTTTTTTATATAGGATAAAAATATCCCACCCCTACACCGGCCACCCCCACGAACTCTACACGAAGTTATTGATAGAAACTCAAACACGAACATGAGAAACCCAAATTGTCACCCCTACTAAACACTATACGTGTATCGCGCAAGAATAGTCTTCTCAAATCGAGACCAATTTATGACTATGTATTTATCTTTTTGCAAAAATATGCATTATGGATGTCAAATGAAGATCGTAACAAAATAATTAGTTTTATATATTACACGATAAAAACAGATAAAAAATGAAAAAATTACATATGAATTTTTCATACATACTAATTACATGGGATAATTATTAAATTATTATTGTATAAAATAATAAAAATAACTCTCCACCCCCCACTCCCCCCAACCAAACAAAATTATGTTTGGAGGTGATGCATCTCTTTTGTGCGCCACCCATCCAACCCCCGCCCCACCCTAATAAACTAATAAATATATGTTGTTGGCACACAATGTATGTGTGCTAGCATATTTAAAAAATAAAAAATGTGGTCTGGTGCAATTACAGTATGCGCCAATGTATAAAGAAATATACACCACAATTTTACTCTATTTTGACAATTTATTTTGATTTTTACAATATAACAATTTCCCCTAATATTCATCAAAGAGTACACTCAAAAGCAAAGAACTACTAATTATATAATAAATCAAGGATACATACTCATTTAGATGCATGCATGATGCATCATTGATTTTCTATTATTTTATATAGCTGATACCCATGAGGTTCGGGCTAATTACAAAAAAACTCACAGATTTTTGAAAATTACAACCCCCCCCCTCTAGGTTCGATTCTTCTTAAATTTCCTCCTTTCATATGCCAAAAACATTTCAAAAGCCCCTATACATTAGGAAAATATTACAGTTGCCCCCTTCCATGTAAAATATAATTAAACATCAAAAGGATTTTTCTAATTTTCGAAAACCTCTTGCTTTTTGTTTGTAATTAGCCCAAACCTTGGGGGGCTTTTTGTAATTATCCCTTTTATTTATGTCATAGTAGAGCTTTATATATCCCATGGCAAGGGATCTGTTAGTAAGAAGTTTCATATTTTGTGGCAGGGTTTTGCATGTCTTCAAGGTGGGATTTGCTTGTCGAGTATGGGGCGGCCGATTTCTTACGAGAGAGCAGTAGCATGGAAGGTTTTGAATGAAGAAGAAGATGCCCATTGCCTTTGCTTCATGTTCATCAATTGGTCTTTTGTTTGATTCACAAATTCACACACAGAAATTCCTGAGAAATTAACCAGATTAGACATCATATTTTGACCTCCTTGTTTGAATTGACCCTCTCTTTTCCATGATATTCAGCAATGGGCAGGCAACTGGATTCATTTTTCTTTTGTTTAATTTGTAGTGTACCTTAATTTCTAAATTATCCTTTTCTTTAAAAAAGAATTCTAAATTATCCTTAATTTATGTTAAATGACTTTTTTTGTTCTCTCTCATATGTCATGAATTCTGTCTAAATATTGGATATTGTCTTGTAAGTTGTAGTCTGCTTGAATTTCTGATGTCTGGTTGGATTTTAAATTTGTAGATCTAAGAATATGAGGCTAGTGTAGGGTTGGGATTGGTTTAGTTTACTTCAAAAATTATATGAGCATTTTTTTTTCCTAATACCGAGGTTTCATATTCTCACGTGACTAGTCCTGAGGGAAATAACTCCGATCGCTTAGGAACTACCTCATGTAAACCGCCAGAAATGTACAATGGTTCATGTCCCTAAAGTAAGAATATGAAGCTTATGATGTCAGCAACTATAAATTTCTGTAATCAAAATTAATGAATTTCGCAAAATCATAAAAATGAATGAGGAACTTTTAAGTTTGTAACTTTTTTGTTTTGTAACTTTTCGTTTTGTAAATATTATCAAACATTTTATAATATTTTATAAATTTGAGTAGTTTTCCGGTATTATTATTAAAAAGTTTTAAGAAGTTTATTTACTCATTCAAGTACTTGTTTACAGGAAATACAAAAAAAAAAGAGAATTTACAGTTAAATAAAAATAAAAAACTAATTTCTTTCATACATACATTACTCTTCGACAATTAATATAATATATAAATACATTTTTCAATGCCTGAAAAAAATTGAAGACATGGCCCTAACAAATACATTTTGAAAAGTTACAAAAGAAAAAGACTGATAAACGTTAAGTTGACATCAAGAACTTATTTTTGGCTGACAAGTAATTGATGATTTTCCAAAAGAAAAGAAAACAAAAGAGAAGAGATGGCCATCAATTTATTTTAGGTAAATAATAACAACAAATATGCCTAAAATGGTTAAATTTGTGAGTGCTAAACGCCAGGTTGACATCAAGAACTTATTTTGGCTTAAACAGATAATTGATGCCCACCACTTTGCTAAATGGTGTCTCATTTCTATTTGCTAAAGTTATCTTAGTGACCCCTCCATTATGAAATATTTGCTTTCCATTCCCTTTTCTTTTACTTGAATAAGGAGAAACAACTGGTGATGGAAGTATAAGAGTATATTATTCTTTTACCAGATATTCACTTGTGGACCCCTACTGTTATAACATACTCCGAATTGACCCACAACCTTTATTTATTTCTTTATGTTTTTTTTTTTTTTTTGCAGAAAAAACAAAGTCCCACAAATCCTTCACATTCCTATTATTGCTTGTTCAAAGTAAGTTGTTTCCCAACATTTATTTTTGCTTGTTTGTAAAGTGAAGTCAGTCAGAAGTGGCTGAAAACTGGATCTTTAGGTGGTCTTTCTTTCGGGTCATTTAATTAAATGTTCTAATCATATTTTATTTAAAGATTAAAAAATTTAAAAATACCCGTATATCTATTTTAATTTGAGGGAAAAGAAGCTGCATAGATTGTTAAATCACTACAATTTGACTCTAGACTCCCCCTCCCCTTGTCCACCTACGTTACTAACCCTCTCAAGTCTTGCGTAACCTCACCCAAGTTCCGCCTAGACGCTAATAGAGGTAGCAAAATCCAGCTCGCTTGCCTAAGGTTTGAGTTGGGTTAGGCCATATTTTCCCGGCCCAAAAAAAGTCGGCCTATTTGGCCTAATCCGGGCCCGTGAGCTGGCTTGGCCCGACCCAAATTTTTTTATATGCATATCAAATTTGGAATGGGTTGGGTCAAACCTTCCTATGACCCGAACAATTTTGGACTGACCCAAAAAATTTCGAAAGCCAACAGTCTCGTCAGGCCCGACCCATTGACACATCTAGACACTAGCCCCAGTATGCCACCTGCCTAACAATTTCTAGAACATTGATCTCAAAGATTGTACCTCCCCAAACATTTCTAAAATTATGTACATTATTGGCCTACAATGTGCTACAGACAGAATTCATCACTCCCTACGTTAGAATATAAAAGGTCTTTCCCTTTTTCTTTTACCTCTATTTATCTTTTCCTGTTGGTGTCTTAGCATGCTTTTCTTGACAACAAAGATTGATAGCTAGAGAGGTTTCCCACTATCTATATCACTCACATTTTAAATCATACTCAAACTATGCAAGTTTCTTCCAAACAGTTTTAACTTTTATGTACAAATATTTATGAGTGCGTAAATGCATCTCCTAGATTAATTTCTCACCATCACATACGACCGGAGTTAAGGATTTTAATTTAAGGAGCAAGAATAGGAAAAATTCGATATATATTATATATAATTTTAATCAAATAAGGGATTTATATTTTAATGATAAAATAAAAAGATGGAAAACCTAGCCCTCCCAATCAATAGTGATGCCAATAAAAATACTGGGTGAGCCAATGCACAAAAGTGGAGTATGTTGAATAAAAAGAGTAAATAAATATCATATAAATTCTAACAAAATTTTTTTTTTTTTTTTCAATACAATTTTCTTTTGTTTACCCTCCAAAATCTTCCTTATTTTATCAACATCATTATATAAAGTCACTAATTTCAACTTGCGACTGCTCATGATGCACCCTCTTTAATTTCAATTAAATTTCTTAACACCAATTTCAAGAAATATTCAAGATATGATTATTTCGGATATCTTTTGTACTTGGAGTGGTCAAAAGTTGCAAGATATAAAGGCTCTTCATATATAGTTTTTTTTTTTATAACCGATATTCAATGTTTCGATATGACTAGTCCTCGGAGAAACAACCCTGGCTCCTCAAGAACCGCCTCATATAAACTGCAAGAATGACAATGACTTTCAGTTCCCTAATATCCTGATCAATGACTACTGCGCAAAAGGAGTCGTCTCCCAAATAATTGCTCCATGCTGGACTTCTCCTCTACCCGGCCGCAGGTTCCCACCGAGTTCTAGCCTCCCACATAAGGAGTCGTCCCCAAATGATTGCACTATATTGGACTCCCCCTCTATCCAGCCGCAGGTTCCCACCGAGTTCCAATCTTCCATGCATATTGATGCCCCCTCAATATTAATTGTTCCACCATTGTACCCCGAGAGCTCGGACACTTGGCCTCTCCAAAAAAAAGCCAAAAGTTACCCCACCTTATTAACCAATTGGTTTAGAATCATATTGGATTACTCTTTTTTTTTTTTTGATAACTCGCTTCCTGCTTACGCCCGACTATGCTGAGGACAACACTCGCTTCTCGCCTCATTCTTCTTGCCAAGGTAAACCGCGGATGTGCACGCACCGGCGAAGTTCGACGGGGGTGCGCTAACGTACAACCGATCTCCCTGGTAAAGAGAACAATTATATTCGACCCCCAATCTACTAATAACGATCTCTCACCGAATCGAACCCACACGGATGCTATTCAAGATGAGTTCCCACCAAATCTTCACTACCGTTCGCGTATGCCCCCGGGAGCATTTGATGGAAGCGATATGAACCCTCGACCTCAACCCACAAAACAATTTGATGGAGCGATTTGAACCCCAATATCATAGTATGTATGCTTGGAATTTTTAACATTTTTTTCATGGAGGTTGAGTTGTACTTAGTTGTCCCCCACAAACACAATATTGAGTATTGACTTGGTGATTGGAATATTATGCTTTGGCATGTTTTCAAAAGAAAAGGTATGTGATTGGCTGATAGCGTATATAGGCGTGCTTGCACAAGGAGACTAAAAGATATACGTATGTGAAAACACTGCCAAAACCATAGTTCAAACTGTCGGTTATATATAATATATTTATGTAATTAATTAGATAATTCAAAATATATATTGAATAATTTACAAGTAGAGATATAAAGAAACATCAGAAAACAATGGAAACATTCTAAATAGCAATCATTTTATGTCTATGCTTTTTTTTTTCTTTTCTTCTCTTTTTGGAAATTTTAGTAAGATGAATTTGTATAAATAAGGGACCATTTTATCATCATGAGTTATTACGGGGATATTTGAGCTTATAAACACTTCATAATATCTTATAAAGTATTTGGGAGCTATATATCTTATATATTTTTAGAATAAAATGTTAGAAGCTTATAAATTATTTCTAAAAGCGATGGGAGCAAGGATGGGGCCAGAAAACAAATGATGATTACGGGGTGAGATACTTTTTTTGAAACTAATAAATAAATAAGTTTTCAACTTTTTATGGAGGGCAAAATTATAGAATTTAATTGTTAATGTTTGAATTCTTCAAACATTATCTACGTTTTTAGTTTCTTCCAAATTTTCCTGTTAATCATTAGCGCTTAGTATTTTTCGATTTTTTTAGGAGCTATCTTTAGAAGTTTATTATTCTGTTTTTCTTTAACTCCTTAGAAGTTACATGTAGTGGTAGGAGGTTATTTTTTCCTTTCCTTATTTTGTGCAGGTGGTTTTTAAGATGTGGAAGTTATCCCATGGAGTGGTTACACTTTTGTCTATTTAAAGCAAACCAAAATCTGCAGCAGGAGGACGGATTGAGAGTGTTAGATTAAATTGAAGAAATCAAAGAGACACTCTTTTTACTCACAAGAAATTTGCAGGAAGATAATGTGGCCAGCAATGTTGCTGACATCTTTGGCATCATCTTCCCTAGATTTGTTAGTTTGTTCATTTTGAGAGAGCCTATGTTATAGATGAGTGTATAGGGCGTGAATTGGAGGATTCTCTCAGTTTGTGATGAAGTATTGCTTAGTTTACAAGACTTAAAAGGGAGTATATCTTTTAGTCTTGTTGGTTTTTGTATTTTTGTATTTTGTAACAATATTTCATTTAAGAGTTTTTGTCCTAAGGACATCGTATAAGTATTTTTATACTTGTACAAAATTTTAAAACTTCTTGTGTTCGTTTTAATATCCGTCATTCCATTTTTGTTGTGATTTGTGTTTCCAAGTTACAAGACTTTCGCTGTGTTTTCAAAAATATTGGCAACACATTTCATATCACTGCACTATTCTAATAATTGGACCCTTCAATTCTTTCATTAATAATTTTATATACAAAAAGTTATATTAATTATGAAATTCTTTGACGTTGTTGTCTGCTCCCTTTTGGCTTGTCTCTGGGTGGAAATCCCAATATATTTTCAAAATAAGATCTTATTTTAATAATATTATTTAATTTTGACCATTTTAATTATAAAAATATCATTACGTAATCTTATAAGTTCTATCATCTTATTTCATCCAAATAATTCAACAACTAATTATTTTCAAATAAAATCTAATATCTTATAATAAACACTATCATTTTTTTACAAAATGTAGGAGCTTATAAAATCTTTTAAATAAGCTCAGTCAGAACACCGTCTAAAGCTGATATTAAAGGAAACATCATGTATTAACATATCATGAATGGGTTTACGTAAAGATTTCATGTGATCAAGGCAAGTTTTTAAAACATCCTTAATTAATAAATTTGCAACTAAACAGAAATGGATGCTTTGATCGTCAACTAGGTCATAATTATTTCTTCAGACAAAAAGGTTTTTCCGCCTTTGTAAAAGTAAACATTTGCAGTCCGGAAGTTGGGTAAATCTTCCCAGACAAAGATTCTCAAATAACACTTTTCTCATACATGCTTTTGGTCTTATGGCATGTCAATCCCATTAAATATCTTATTATTAATAAAATCTGCAGACTTTGGTTCAAAGTTAAGTTAAAAAAAAATTCACTTTTACGGTTCACCGTCTCTTACCTTTTTTCTAGATAACTTTCCCCCACTGAAAAAATACACATTTGAAACATTTCCGAAATAACTTTAAAACAATAACGTAAAAAAATCCAAAAAATTTGGCAGAACGTAAAAATATTCGAAAATTTGGCGAGAACATATAAAAGTCATGGATGCATAAATGTGTTTTTTTTTTTCCTGAAAGTTGGTTAATTGTGTCAATAGCCCAAATATAATTACGATTTTACCCAAACACATTTATTATTTCAAATGGCCCAAAACCTATAGAATGGCAAGATGTTTTGGATTCATGGGTCGAGGCTTGGATTTAGATGGATCTACAAACAAAATATGTGACTTTAGAACTATATTCACTAAAAATGATGAAATGAATATAAACAAATCGTAAAATGAATATTGCGGTTTAGATTGGATCTATGGGGCCCTATCCATATATAAGAGAACCCCTAGCTAGTTAAAATCCAAAAACACAGACAAGTGCATTGGTCAATTGATATCTGAAAAAAAAGTCTCTAACAATAATAACATTAAAGGATTTTTTTTTCCGGTGACGACCCATTGAGTTATATATGTGCTTGGCCGACAAGTGCAGAGCCAGGAAATTTTTCGGGGTGGACCGATATGCGAAAGTGGGGTGGGCCGAATAAAATATACTTAAAATAATATTTTTTTTCAAATTATATAGTGTAAAATTTTTTCTTTTTTAAAAATGGGGGGGATTGGCCCCTCTCCCTCTGCCATTGTTGGCCGACCCCCAACTATTTTGTTAATGTTTGAATTTCATCAAACATTATATTTCGAATTTATTCTTCCAGATTTCAGGATTAATTCTTGTCAGTTAATATTATCAGTTTCTTTTTACAGGAGTTATGTTAGAAGTTTAAATTCAGTTTTCTGACTTTACTAACTCCTTAGAAGTTTATGGTGGTGGGTGGTTTCTTTCCTTAAATCTCGCAGGTAGTTTTTCTTCTTGCAGGAAGTTATTCAAGTGATGGCTATTTAAGGATCAGAAACCAGTAAATTTCGGTGACAGATTTTATGAGAGTTGTGAGTTCATCTTCCAGCATTTTCATACCAGAAATTCTGCAGAAGCTCAGTGATACCAGGAATGTTGGCAACATTGTTGGCATCATTTTTAGAACTCGAGTTTTGAGTGTTTATGTGAGATAGATTCAGTGTATATTGAGTGTTTGAGTGCACTAAATAGATTCTCACATTTTGTAAAGGAGTGTTGTTACTTTCGGAGACACAAGGGGAGTTATTCTTCTAGTTTTCTTATTTACTTTGTAATTTTGTAAGTTGTAAACAACATTACCTTTTGTATAATTTTTGTTCTAATGAACACAATACAAGTATTTTATACTTGTACAAAATTTTTAATCTCTTGTGTTTTATATCTCATTCTGTCTTTATTTCATACTTAGTGAAATTGTGATTTAGTTAAAAGTCTTTCGCTGTGTTTTTCCAAAGTGTTGGCATCACTTTTGGCTGCACACTGCATTTTTAGAAGAATTGGACCCTTCAATTCTTTCAATTGGTATCAGCCTTCACTAGACGATACTTAGTGTGATCCTGTGTTTTGCAGTATTTTTATGATGGAGATTCAGAGTAATTCCATGGTTCGACCTCCAGTTTTGGATGGGACGAATTATTCGTACTGGAAAGTAAAGATGAGGGCGTTCATTAAGTCCATTGATGAACGAGCATGGAGAGTTGTCCTCGCTGGTTGGACACCACCAAGAATTATTGACGCCGATGGCGATCTGTGATCAAACCAGAAATTGAATGGCTGAATGATGAAATTCAAATTGCTAGCTTTAATTCTAAAGCTTTAAATGCCATTTTCGATCTTGTGGATCTTTCTTTGTTCAAAATAATTTCAAATTGTGTTTCTCGCAAAAGATGCTTGGGATGCGTTGCGATTCATTGTGAAGGAACACATGGAGTTAGAAGAACAAAACGAGATTACTTGCCAATGATTTGAGAATCTTCGAATGGAAGAGGATGAAACCATTGCATCCTACAATGCAAAATTGTGATTGCTAATGAGGCTCAATCTCTTGGAGATCCTATTAGCAATGAAAGGTTGGTAAGTAAGGTAATGAGGTCTCTTCCTGAGAGATTTAATGTTAAGATTTATACTATTGAAGAAACCAAAAACACTGATACTCTTAGACTTGATGAACTCATTGGGATTTTACAAACTTTTGAGTTAAATTTGGCTCAACAAAAAGAACATCAAGTTAAAGATAAAGGCAAAAAGTATTGCTTTTACATCCGAGACCGATGTTGGTTTTTGTGATAATGAGAATGAATATGACTTTACAATAGAAAATCTTATTAAAGATTTGCATAATGTTGATTTGAATGAAGATTCAATTGCATTGTTAACTAGAAGGTTTAATAATTTTCTCAGAAAAACAAACAGGAAAAATGATTCCACATCTTCTGGTAACAACAGAGATTTCAAGTCTAAGAGACAGGTTCCTGGAAATTCTTCAAACTTTCCTAAAAAATTTGAATCAAATCAAGAAAACAATACTTTCAAACCCAAAAATCTTGATTCGATTCAATGTCGTGCTTGCAAAGGATTTGGGCATTATGTAAATCAATGTGCAAACACTCTTAGGGAAAGAGGTATGAATCTAACTGTGTCTCTTAGTGATGAAGAGTCTGAAGAGATCAAAATGGAAGAAGATGATAGTTGTAAAGGTCTGATGACCATCTTGGAGAAAGATCAGGTAATTTCGAAGGTTTGAAAAATGATGCTGCAAGTGTTACATCATTTCAGACTTCACAGAACAGTACAGTGAGTATGTGTATGATTTTTGTTGATCATTTCAGATCATCTCTTTGTTTGTCACCTGGAAAACTTGAGGATTTGTGTCAGGATGATTTAAAACTCAGGTTTGATGATGTTATAAAAGAAAATGATATTTTGAGAGAGTCTGTGACTAGACTAGAAGTTATGTTAACCAAAAAGGACAAGGAACTTGAAATGATTAAATCTGAACTTAATGGTCTCAAAAAGACTGTGAGTAATTTTGATTCAAGTTCTCTGTCATTGATGACATATTTCTGAAGGCTAGATTTGATAAAACTGGATTAGGTTTTTCTAAACCTATCAAAACTGACTCTTGTCAAAAGTCAAAACTTTCTTTGAAACAAGGTGGCATTGGTAAGAACAATAAATATTTTCTCAAAAGCAACTTCAAGAAGTCTGAGAGTGTCTTGAAAAGAAAATTTGTCTGTCATTATTGTTCTAAACCTGGGCATATCAAACCGTTTTGTTTTAAGCTGAAGAAAGACAAAGCCTCAGGTAAAATGATGTCAGAAATGATGCCTGACACTGTTGAAGACACTTTCAATACTGCAGAGAATTCTTCTGATAATGTGGTTTGTTCTGATGATCAGTCATGTCTTGTTGTGTATACTTCACTTAGATCTAATGTTGAAGGAACATGGTATTTTGATAGTGGTTTCTCAAGACATATGACTGGTACTTATAATTATTTGACGATTATGAATCAAGAGTGAATGGTGGTAAAGTTCAATTTGGTGGTGGTGTCAAAGGTCGATTGTAGGAAAAGGAACTCTTCATGTAAAGGGACTTCCTTGTTTGAAAAATGTGTTGCATGTAAAGTGCTTTTTGCAAATTTGATCAAAGATTAGTTAATTGTGTGATGATAATTTGCATGTGAAATTTGATAGATATTCATGTTCTGCTTTTTAATGGTAACAATACTTGTGTCATGACCGTACAAGATCCGTGGGATAATTGTTACATGGTTGAATCGAATCAAGTTTGTAATCATCTTGAGATTGATGATTGTATGTTGTGGCATAAAAACTTGGACATGTTAATTTTAGAAACATGTTTAAGTTGATCAACTTGGAAGCTGTGAGAGGTATTCCTAAACTTCAAGTGAAAGGTAAAGTAACACAAGTTTGTGGACCATGTCAAAAAGGTAAACAAACAAGAGTTTCACATCATGTGTTACAACATTTTAGTACTTCTCGATGTTTTGAATTGCTTCATATGGATTTAATGGGACCTGTAGAAGTGGGTAGTTTGGGAGGAAAAAAATATTCCTTTGTTTGTGTAGATGATTTATCAAGATATTCATGGGTCGAATTTTTAAAAGATAAGTCAGAAACTTTTGAAGTGTTTAAAAAATTATATTTGAGAATTTGCAACATGCATGGTTCTAACATTGCACGAATTAGATCTGATCATGGGAGAGAGTTTGAAAACTCTTCTTTTTCTAATTTCTACAATGAAAAGGGCATCTTTCATGAGTTTTCAGCTCCCATTATCCTCAACAGAATGGGATTGCTGAAAGGAAAAATAGAACCTTGCAAGAAATGGCAAGAGTAATGTTGTTTTCTAAAACATTTCAAAGAGATTTTAGGCAGGCTTTGAATACGCTTGTCATATTTCAAACCGTGTTCACTTGAGACCGGGTACTACTATGACAAGTTATGAGATTTTGAAAGGAAAAAAAGCCCAATCTCAAGTACTTTCATGTTTTTGGTTGTGTGTGTTATATTTTAAATGATCGAGAATATCTTGGTAAATTTGATGCAAAAAGTGATAAAGGAATGTTTCTTGGATATTCCAAGAATAGTCATGTGTATAGGATTTATAATCTTAGGACTAGGACTATTCAAGAATCTGTGAATGTTGTATTTGATGATCATACAGGTTTTGAAAACAAGGATGAGGAGGAGGATATAGCTCATGTGCAGGAAGTGGCACAAGGACAAGCAGCTGATACTGATGCTGTACAAAATGATACCAGAAATGATGCATCATCTTCAGCATCATCGACCCAAACTGCAGAAGGAACTCAAGTTGTGAATGAGTCAGACTTAGAAGGTGATGATAATCTTGATTCTGTCAAAGGAATCCATCCAGGAAAGTTCAGAAAAATCATCCAGTGACTCATGTAATTGGTGAAGTGACAGATCAGTCGAACTGTGAGGTAAAGAAAAGGTGAATTATAGAGAAATGGTGAGACCTTCCTATCTATCATCTGTGT
Organism: Rehmannia glutinosa; assembly: GCA_016081115.2. Lineage (NCBI taxonomy): Eukaryota > Viridiplantae > Streptophyta > Magnoliopsida > Lamiales > Orobanchaceae > Rehmannia > Rehmannia glutinosa. The sequence goes on along the minus strand of CM071930.1, from coordinate 1,046,564 downwards.
GTCTTATGGTTAATTCAACATGCTTTGTATCCTTGATTGAACCTAAAAATGTGTTTGAAGCTTTAAAAGATGAATTTTGGATTGAAGCCATGCATGAAGAATTAAACCAATTTGTTCGTAATGATGTTTGGGATCTTGTTCCTAAGCCTGATAATGTTAACATCATCGATACTAAATGGATTTTTAAGAATAAGAGTGATGAGAATGGTAACATTATTAGGAACAAGGCAAGATTGGTTGCTCAGGGATATACTCAGGTTGAGGGTATAGACTATGATGAGACATTTGCTCCAGTGGCCAGGCTTGAATCAATCAGACTTCTGATATGTGTTGCTTGCTTTCTGAATTTTAAACTTTTTCAAATGGACATTAAAAGTGCATTTTTGAATGAATTTCTTAATGAAGAAGTTTTTGTTGAACATCCAAAAGGCTTTCAAGATCCTCATAAACCAAACCATGTTTTTAAACTTAAGAAAGCTTTATACGGTTTGAAACAAGCTCCAAGAGCTTGGTATGAAAGGCTTATCAATTTTTTGTACATGTTGGTTTTCAAAGAGGAAGTGTTGACAAAATACTCATTAAAAGGAAAAACAACACTTGGTCATTGCACAAGTGTATGTTGATGACATAGTCTTTGGTTCAACAAGTGATTTTTAAAGGATGAGTTTGTCAAGTCTATGTCATCTACCTTTGAAATGAGTCTTGTTGGTGAGTCAATTTTTTTGGTTTACAAATTAAACAGATGCCTGATGGTATCTTTGTTTCTCAGTGCAAGTATGTAAAAAACTTGGTGAAAAAATTCAGTTTAGAAAGCAGCAAACACATGAAAACTCCAATGAGTTCAAGCATGAAATTGTCCAGAGACAGTGATGGCATCATTGTCGACCCCACTTTATACAGGAGTATGATTGGAAGTCTTTTATACCTTACAGCTAGTCGTCCAGACTTGATGTTTAGTGTATGTGTGTGTGCTCGATACCAAGCAGAACCTAAGATTACTCACCTTAATGTCAGTAAAAGAGGATTATAAAATATGTGAGTGGTACAAAGAGATCTAGGTATCTCGGTATACAAAGGACACCAACATGAACTTAGTAGGGTATAGTGATTCGGATCTGGGCTGGGGATCTGGATGATAGAAAAAGTACCTCTGGAGGTTGTTTTTATCTTGGCAATAATCTTGTCTCGTGGTTTAGTAGGAAGCAAAACTGTGTTTCTTTGTCTACAGCTGAATCTGAGTATGTAGCTGCCGGTGCATGTTGCTCTCAATTGATGTGGATGAAACAGATGCTGAATGATTATGGTTTTAATAGTGAGGTTCTAACCATGTACTGTGATAATCTGAGTGCAATTGGCATTTCTAAAAATCTTGTACAACACTCACGCACAAAACACATTGACATCCGACATCATTTTATAAGAGATTTGGTTGAGAAAAGGTTAGTTTCTATCAAGCATATAGCCACTGAACATCAGTTAGCTAATATTTTTACCAAATCCTTGGATTTTGAGAGGTTTTCTTGCCTAAGAAAATCTCTTGGGTTATGTGTCCTTTAATATGTGATGTTTCATGTGTTGCATCACTGTGTGACACATCTTGTTTATGTATATATATCGTTTTTTCTTTCTTTTTCTTTTCAGTTTGTAACTTGTATTCTTGAGATTTTCTGTACTTATCTATCATTTCTCCTAAGTTCTGTGCAGCTCTTATTCTAAAAAGAAGTCAACAAACATTTTTTTTGGTCTTGCTTTTTGGGCATTTTTGTACTTTTTGGCTCATAGATCTTGATATTCTAGTGAGCTTTATATGTATGACTTTCATAAGTCTTTATGTACTATTGTTGTGCCTTTGATCTTGTTAAGCAAGAAAAGAAAAATCTGTTTCTGACATAAAAATTGTTTTTGCTGTTACAAAATGATCTTGTAAATGATGGCATCATTGTGCATATCATCTCATGATACTACTAATTTTTCTTTATATATATATATATATATTTCGATTTTTGTTCTTTTTGTTTTATTTAAAAAAATTTTTTTGCACTAACTGATGTTGTGGTGGTTTGAGCAGTTTTAACCTTTCTTTTCTCACCATGTTTCTGAGACGGTTTTTTTTTAAAAACTGATGGGTTAGTGGGTTTAGTGAGTTATTTAACTGCACTTAGTGGGACTTTATATGGTTATTTCATAAATCACTTTAAATACCATATGTTCAAGTGTTTGGTTGTTCCACTGTTCAGTATTCTTATTTCGGTTTCCATATTTTATCTCTTTTATAATTATGGAAGACGAACATATTGTTGAACTTCTCACTAAATTAAAAGAGAGTGCTCCTCTTAATGTCGCGACTCCTTCTAACCTCATTTCTCAGAATTCTCCACTTACACAAAACCCTTCTTCTCACACACATTCGACTTCAATCTCGGGTGCTACTAATCCTTCCATGGCTGAATTTGATCCTCAGGATATTAGGTCGGAATGGGCACAAGCAACCCAAAGAGGATCATCATCTGGTAGAAGTGTAGAAAGAGAAGAAGTTGCAGCACCTCAAATTGATCCACCAATGGCAGACCCAGCTTCACCAAATGTCGAACAAGAGGAAATTTTGGGAGCAATTGTACCCATACCTGTAGCGCCTCAACCGCTAGGTTTGAAATCCCAGGAGAAGCAGGAAATCCCGTCAATGTGGAAGATCCTCCAAACATGCAAGATTTCAGAGAAGGTTTTGGGCATTAATTCCTCATCTGACTCGATATTCACGAAGAAGAAAGCGTTTGACACCAATACTTGCGGGTGATACACGACCAAGGAAGAAATCAAAAGGTTCAAGCTCTACTGGGGGTTCTAGTGAAAAGGTTGAAGTTTCCGTTGAAACTCAAGCAGATACTACAACACCCATGGAATTTCAAGGACAGACTCCAGAGCAAGAGGTTCAGAAGTCACCACCAAAGGACACAAATGATGGAAATGATCATGCCAACATCGTGGCATCATCTGAAACTCGACCACCAGACACAGAGGTTCATTTTTCAGCAAATGTCCAGCAAAATGATGCACCAATCATGGCATCATCTGAAATTCCTGGTCAATCCTCAGACATTCCTCCTCCTTCTAGTCCTGCTCACAATCCAACACAATCAGAACCAGTTGTGGAAGAAGATACAGAGACTGATGAAGAAACTTTGCGTGCTTGGGCTGAACGAAGAACAAAGTCCAGATTGGAGAATACTCAAGCAACATTAAATGTTCCGTCTTCACATCCTTCTTCTCCAATAGACTCTGAAATGGCCGCAGAATTTGCAGAAGCAAGGGCTATACCCACAGACTCAGGTATTGATCCCTCAAAGTCTTATTCTAGGGATTTTATTTCTGTGGATGCTTCTAAAAACTGGAAGTCTTATCTTAAGCAGAGGATTTTTCAAGATAAAAAAATTCATATGCAAGAATTTGAGTCAAATAATATGATTGGTTATCTGAAAGAGAGACAACTCTTTGGTTCTGTTACATATGCTAGACCTAGACCGTATGTTGAAAGAGTTGTTAAGGAATTTTATTGCAATCTTTTATTGGATTCTTTTAACCCAAATTCTGCTAAGTTTAGAGAGGTGTTTTTAAGGAAAAAGGTCTACCGTTTTACTCCTCAAATTGTGAATGAATTTTTGGGTACTGAGGATGTTGTAGAAGATGGACAGGAGGTTACAGATGGAATGGTCATACAGGAATTAACTGCCAATCATAAACCGAGGGGCCTGGAACCCGAAAAAACTATACTCAAATTTTTGATATCCTCCAAGTATGCCGTCCTGCACAAGATAGCAATTGCAAATTGGTTGCCAACAACCAATAATGCTGCAGTTACAAAAGAACATGCTTACTTCTTGTATAGGATTGGGATGAAATATAAAATAAATTTTGGCTCCCGTATTTGTGAAATCATATCTTCATATGCTGAGAGGGTTTTGGAGATTGGTCTTCCTTTTCCATCTCTTATCTACTCCATTTTGGAGTCCCAAGGTTTCGCTAAGTAAGAGATGAAAAAATTGATTCATATCAAATCTCTTATCCGAATCAAACCTCATCTTCTCAAAGGTGAAAGACATGTGGATTTGCCTCTGAGGTCTGATGAAGATATTGCAGCACCTAGTTCTCCTTCTCAAATTGTTGATCCAGTTTTGGCTTATTTGATCAAACAAGAGAAGTATGCTACTTCTCAAATTGAGTATTGGATTAAACAAAGGGATGAATTGAAGAGGTTGATTTCAGGACAAAAAGGGGGAGCATGTGGCGCAAAATCTGTGGCTGATGATGAATGTTCTTCTGATGAAGAAGATGGTGGCAATGATGCTGAAAATGTTGGTAACATCTGAGCATCATTTGTTTGGGTACTTGTTTTTTTTGCTTGATACTATGTCTTCAGTTAGTGTGGTTCTCTTTTGTTGTTTCTGATGATAGTTAAAGTTGTTTAGGTATTATGTCTATAGTATGTTCTGATTAGGTTGTTTGCTGTGGGTTGTAAATATGTCTTGTTAATATATTAATTTTCCTTCGTAGTATTTCTGTGTGATTAACATGCATCTTGAGTTCAGGGGGAGTTTGAGTTTATCTATGTTGATTGATCCTTGAATTCAGGGGGAGAATATTAATTGTATTTTTGTGCAAAAGTTTTGTCCAGAAATCTGCAAGAAAGGGGGAGATTGTTAATGTTTGAATTTCATCAAACATTATATTTCGAATTTTTTCTTCCAGATTTCAGGATTAATTCTTGTCAGTTAATATTGTCAGTTTCTTTTTACAGGAGTTATGTTAGAAGTTTAAATTCAGTTTTCTGACTTTACTAACTCCTTAGAAGTTTATGGTGGTGGGTGGTTTCTTTCCTTAAATCTTGCAGGTAGTTTTTCTTCTTGCAGGAAGTTATTCAAGTGATGACTATTTAAGGATCAGAAATCAGCAAATTTCGGTGACAGATTTTATGAGTGTTGTGAGTTCATCTTCCAGCATTTTCATACCAGAAATTCTGCAGAAGCTCAGTGATACCAGGAATGTTGGCAACATTGTTGGCATCATTTTTAGAACTCGAGTTTTGAGTGTTTATGTGAGATAGATTCAGTGTATATTGAGTGTTTGAGTGCACTAAATAGATTCTCACATTTTGTAAAGGAGTGTTGTTACTTTCGGAGACATAAGGGGAGTTATTCTTCTAGTTTTCTTATTTACTTTGTAATTTTGTAAGTTGTAAACAACATTACCTTTTGTATAATTTTTGTTCTAATGAACACAGTACAAATATTTTATACTTGTACAAAATTTTTAATCTCTTGTGTTTTTATATCTCATTCTGTCTTTATTTCATACTTAGTGAAATTGTGATTTAGTTAAAAGTCTTTCGCTGTGTTTTTCTAAAGTGTTGGCATCACTTTTGGCTGCACACTGTATTTTTAGAAGAATTGAACCCTTCAGTTCTTTCATATTTGCTCTAAGAACTCAGTAAGTACTGAACCTTCACGCTGTCGTTGTCAGCCTAGTTGAATTTACTTTCCTCTTAATTATTGTTATTCAACCATGGAGGTATGCCCGGGAAATAATAAATGATTTTTTGAATTGAAGTGGGTTGGTATGCATGGAGAAGGCCAATAATGGTATGCACGTGTGTACCCAATCTCCATTATCATTGCACAAAATCTTTAAAAAAAATAGCTCACGTCTCTTGTAAATGTAGAAAAAAAAAGAAGAAAAATCAATCATTAGTTATATAATATAGTTGTAGATTATGTAAAATATATATAAAAAAAAAAATTTGGGAGAGAAGTGACATTCTTCTTTCCCTTCAAATCTTGATTAAAAGATGAAATTCTTTTTCAAAACATTGAGAGCAAAATGGCCTTTTTCAACGGAAAGAAGTAAAGGGAAACGAAGAGCTCTTTTGCATGGTCTCCAAGAAGAAATGATTAAAGTTCTTGAATCTTTTGAGATGACCAAAAATAAATATTAAAAAAAATACAAAAATCAAATTCCTGCCAGCAAATCATAGCTGTTTGATCTTTTTCCATGTCAGATAATTTATACTTGTATGTTTACAATCTTATTTATGGACAGAATCTTCTAGTTCTCATTGTGCAAAAGTGAAAAGAAAAAGATTATTGGTGCATGGGGGTGTTTTTGTTCATAGTTATCATTATTTCAATCTGGAAGATAAGGAGAAATATAACAAATTAATGGGATTTTTAAGGAAAATTTAGTGAAGCACAATCATTAGAATGCAGAAAGTAAAAGTGTGGGTAACACAAGAAAGGTTATGGACTTGTGGCCAAGCTTGGTTGGAAAGACTATTACTCACATTCCAATGTTTTTACTTCTTTTGACTTAATTTGAGTGATAGTTTTAACCTTTTTTATTTAAGTACCTTTTTTTTTCACTTTTAAAATTTGAAGTTGCTTAGAGCAATCATTAATAGGTATAGCTTTAATAAATTGATGTTTGTATGACTTTAAAAAAAAGAGATTCAAAAAAAAAAAAAAGGTATAGGTGTCCCATTTTATCAAAACATCTATATATATGGCCGGTGCTATAGCTAGAGCAATAGTTGTTAGCCGTAGGGAAACTGTAAATTTAGTCCCATAAATTAAGGTCATTTGTATTTTAGTCCTATAACTTTGTAAAGTAATAGTTTAGTCCTTGACCATTTTAATTTTATAGCAAAAAATAGTATATTAGGCCCGTAACTTTTAGAAGCAACCAATTATAAGTTCCATATTTTTCTAGAGGTGGCAATTTCGACCTATTGCACAAATTATGCCTAAAGGCCAAAAATATACCATACATGGGAAATTACAACTATATCTAATAAATCCGTATTAGAGCTGACAAAATTCAGCCCGACCCGTGGGATAGCCTGACCGCCCCAAGATTTGGATCGGGTTGAGCCGCGATTTTTCGTGTCCAAAAAAATCCGGGTCTATTTGGTTCGGCCCATAGGCCCAATTTGGCCCGACTCGACAATATTCATGCACAAATGAATTTTCGGGTTGGGCTGGGCGATGTATTTCCGCTAGGGATGACAATGAAGCGGGGTCGGATAGGGAAGGTATATAATGACCCATACCCGCCTTGTCCTTAGAACGGTGCGCGGGGACTGCGACCCAAAGTAGTATATTTATAACATATTCTTTACAAAAGTTATTATTTTCAATTTATAAATGATATAATATTAGAAAATAAAAATTATATTTGCAAAATATATATTAAATATATTAAGAAAATAGACGGGACGGGACGAGTACTCGCCAGGCAGAAGTGATATCCAGGCCCGACCCACCCCGTCCATTTCTCAGCCAAGACTTAGTACTCAAATAAGTCATTTGAACAAATAAGTACATTTTGGGCATCATTGAAAGTATAAGTGGCCCCTGGGGACCAAAATTACAACTATTAGGAATTTATAGGACTAAAATTGCACTATACTAAAACTTATGGGACCAAAATATGAAAAGACCACAAACATATGGGACCAAGACCAGAACTTATGGGACTTAAATACGAATTGGTATAACCTATGGGACTATTTTTGCAATTTTCCCTTAGCAATATTTACAATCTTAAATATCTACTCCCTCCTATCCAAAATAAGCGTCTTTCTAGAAAAAAAACACATATTAAAGAATGTATTAAAAATACTCAATATACTCTTAATTAATCAAAAATACTGCTTTGAAAGAAAATAAAACATAAAAGTTCATTTTTAATAATATTGTATTAAAAGGACACTTATTGTGAATATGAGAGAATCATAATTCAATTCTCAATAGCCAGCCTATTTATTTATTTTTAAGTAAAATGATCATTGTATTGATAAATAATATAAGACACGACATTACTGTTGGGAAAGAGTGTCAAAATAAATGACACCGGCACAACGGGAATAGTAAAATCTTTTCCCACTTAGCTGGATTAAAAATGGAAACCAAACCAAGAATACCAAATAATAGTGCAAGACGATAAAAATAGGACACAAGAATTTTTACGTGGAAAACCCAAATTGGGAAAAACCACGAGACCGTAGTCCAGATAAATCTTCCACTAAATGTATAGTAGGCTTACAATATTTCTCCCTAAAAATAGGGGATACACAAAATATCTCAAGTTACTCAACTTGGAATACCCGAGAAAATAGGAATGCTATTTTGGGTGAGAATGAAAAATTACTACTAATTTTTCTCTCTTTTTCTTCACTCAAAACACACACTTATAGATACACTCTCTACTCTCTATTTTCTCTCTTCTCTTGCAATTGCTAAAATGCTAATTGCTTGGTGTGATTTTGCATTCAAGGATGAAGCCCTTTTATGCATTTTCCATGCCCAATTCCAACATGTGAACAAACTTTGTCAACAAAGTTTGGCAACCAACCATTGAAGACTTGGTGGTGTTGGTTGGTTGATGCCTACCAAAGGAATAGTATTTACCACATGGGGTGGAAAAATTCAACAATTCTCCCCCTCCACCTCATGTGGGGAATCAACCAATCCTGCTTTGGTTCTGCAAACTTCAAACTTATCTCTTGGTAAAGACTTTGTCAGCATATCTGCACCATTTTCATCTGTGTGAACTTTCTCCAGTTGCATCAGTTTTTCATCAAGCACATCTCGAATCCAATGGTATCTCACATCAATATGTTTTGACCTTGAGTGGAATGAAGAATTCTTACTCAAGTGGATTGCACTCTGACTGTCACAGTAGAGTGTGTACTTTTCCTGCTTCAAGTCTAATTCCTGTAGAAACTTCTTTAACCACAACATCTCCTTGCAAGCTTCCGTCACAGCTATGTACTCAGCTTCGGTTGTGGATAATGCCACGCATTTTTGAAGTTTTGATTGCCAAGAGATAGCTCCCCCGCAAATCTCATCGTGTATCCGGATGTGGACTTCCCGAATCAATATCACCACCATATCTCGCATCTCAGAATCCATCTAGTATAGTTTGGTCATCACCAAATTTTAGACAATATTTTGAAGTACCTCTCAAGTACCGAAATATCCATTTCACCGCATCAATGATCTTTCCCGGATTAGAGAGAAAAACGGCTAACAACACCAATCCGCATGAGCAATATCGTCTAGTACATACCATAGCATACATCAAACCGCCAACCGCAGAAGATATGGAACTTTTTGCATTTCTCGCTTTATCTTCCTCACTTGTGGGATATTGCATTGCTACCGAGCTTGAAGTGACCCGCAAGTGAGTATCTTGACTGGTTTTGACTTGCTCATATTGAATCTTTCAAGAACTTTCTCAACGTATTTTTCTTGAGATAGCCGTGAGCTTCCTACTTGCTCTGTCTCTTGAGATTTTCATCCCAAGGATTTGCTTAGCCGGTCCTAAGTCTTTCATCGCAAAAGACTTGCCAAGTTCTTTCTTCACCTTTCTCAATCTTGGCCGGCATCATGACCTACAATCAAAGATATCATCCACATACAATAATAGTATGATAAAATCATTATCATCAATTTCTTAAAGAATACACAAAGATCGAATCGTCCTGTTGTAGTCATGATCGGTCATGAAGAGTCAAACTTCTTGTACCATTGTCTTGGAGCTTGTTTTAGGCCGCATAAGCTCTTCTTTCAATCTCGCATACCATGTTCTCCTTACCTTTGACTTGAACCCTTCCTGGTTGTTCCATATAGATTTCTTCATTCAAATCTCCATGAAGAAATGCGCTTCACATCAAGTTGTTCAATTTCCGGATCCAAACCGGCAAATATCCCAAGAACAACTCTAATTGAGGACATCTTCACCACTCGTGAGAAAATTTCTTCAAAATCAACACCCTTCTTCCGATCAAAACCCTTCACAACCAAATTTAGCTTTATACCTCAAGTTGTAAGCTTTTCTCTTCATCTTCAACCCGTACACCCATTTATTTTTCGTAGTACGTTTATCTTTCGGTAGCTTCACCAAGTCATAGGTGTGATTTTCCTGCAAAGAGTTCATCTCTTCTTTCATGGCCTCCATCCACATATCCTTCTGATCATGTGATATGGCTTCTTCAAAACTTTGTGGTTCTCCCCCGTCTGTGAGCATTACATACTCATGTGGGCTATATCTGGTAGAAGGTTTGTTTGATACATGTTTTTATCTTAATTTTGATGATTTTATTTTATCACCAAAACAATGTTTTTAAAGGGTTGTCCAAATACTCCTAAATGATTTAAAATGATTTTAATATTTTCCTAGTATTTTCTCAAAGTTTATTTTCGTCTAAATTGACAACGCTTTTAATGATTTTACGTTATTGGGTTTTCACTCTCAAACGATGTTTCTAAATGTTGTCCTAATACTTCCGATCGGTTTAAAATGTTTTTACTATATTTTCGAGTATTTCTTAAGTTTTATTTTCGACAAAAATTGGACAACATTTCTGCCTCGTGGTCGACCGGCCGCCCTATAGGGCAACCCATACCAAGATGTTTTTAGAAACAAAATGAGACGGAAAGAAAAACGAGCAGGTCGACCGGCCGCTCAAGCGTCGACCGGTCCGGCCGACCGGCCGCCTGGGTCGACCGTACTGCAAGTTTCGTTTTGAAACAGAACTTTTAAACCTTGCAAAATCCTTTGAGGGGGACCGGTTGGGGTGATGGTCGGCCGTCGAGGTAGACGCGTCGACCGGCCGCCCGTGTTATTTTGCGTACTTTTTCCAACGTCTATTTCGTGCGACCGGTCGCCCTATGTTTTGACAAAGAAATTTACGACCGTTTGACAAACAGACAAACTTTCCTTAAATTGTGGGATTGATTTCTAACAGCTATATTCTTGATTTTAATTGTATTTTTCTCAGAGATTTTCAATCCCCAAGAGGAGCCTATGCTTGATCAATCATCTCCTATAAATAGAGGAAGTTTTGGAGCAACCAATACAACATTTGAGATACAACACAACAAGATACACTTCAAGCAAACACTTGGTCTTTCATAGTCATTATTCTTGTTGTAAAATTGCCTAGCTTATCACTTTCACATCTTTGAGGTCTAGGCTATTCTTGATTACACTTGCACTCTATTGTATTATCAATTATCGAGTTGTAATCTTGAATTTGTGGTCGCCATTCAAACACAAGATATCCTTGTGAGTGTTCTTGTGGTAAGAACACACTTGGGTGATCTAGGTGTTAGGTGTAAGAAGATTGTGGTAATCTTCTTGTTGAGGTGTTGAAGAATTTGGTATTCTTCAAGGTTGAAGATTGTGGTAATCTTCACAAGGTGCCGTTGGAGATTGTGGTAATCTTCAAGAAGAGATTGTGGTAATCTCAAAGGTGGTGTTGAAGAAGAGTGTGGTGCTCTTCAAGGTGTTGTAAGTTGAATTTGTATTAATTTTGGTAATTAATAAAATTCTTTTTCTTTTCAAATCCATCCCTGATATACTGGGGTGGTAGAGGATTAGGCCCTGGTGGGTTGAACCTCTTTAAATCGACGTGTGTTGTTTACATTCCACACCTTCATTATTTTGTTTGAGCATTCGATTGTTAAAAGAGGGCGAAATCGAAAAGATGGAGATAATCTATTCACCCCCCCTCTAGATTATCGTAGCCGCTGACTCACAAGTGGTATCGAGCCAAACTCTTTGGCAAGCTCGTTTCACATCGCGAGTGAAGAGAAACGATCGACGGCTACGAACGAAGCTCAAATTTCCGCACACTCCACCACCAAGCCACCTCGGTTTGATTCCAAAAATTTTATATTTTGGAAAGAAAGAATGGAATGCTACTTACAAGGTTGCGGGTTCGACATTTGGAACACCGTCATTAATGGAGAATCCATTCCGACGAAAGATACACTATACACCTCAAAAGGCTTCAAAAAGCTCAATGATGAAGAAAAGAAAATCATCTCCTTAAACGGTAAGGCTTTAAATATTTTGTATTGTTCATTTACTAATTTAGAATATGAACATATTGTAGGAATAAAGTCGGCACATGGAGTATGGCAAAAATTAGAAGCCATCTATGGAGTATTTGCAAATGAAAGAAGTCAAACAAAAGCATCTACTTCTCAAGATCATACAAGCTCAAATCTAAGAATAGCCTCCTACAACTTCCAATTATGAAGAAGTTGAATATTGTTTTATGGGCATCAATGAAGAAAATGAGGTATGTCTTAAACCCTCTACTTATGATATTGTTATTCAAAATGATTATAGTGATTTGCAAAATGATTTTGATGAACTACAAGATGAATTCCAAAGCTTACTTGTTAAATACAAAAATTTGAAAAAGGAATTCATTGTTTTAAAAATGATAAGGATAGTTTATTTACTTCCTATGAATCACTATCATGTGCTCACACCACCACACTTGACAAGGTTAGAAACCTTGAAAAAGAAAATAGTACTTTTTGTTGTGAATATTGATTGCATGAAAAAGGATTTATTAAAATCCAACTTGAGTACCAATAAAATGTCCAATATTGTTGATATTCATAATTGTGATAAAGGACTTGATCATAAGCCTAATGTTGTTAATCATATGAAAAGGATCAAGTCAATATGCATATTGGTCATTATGCTCCTAGAATTATTACTTGTTTTTATTGTGGCAAAAAGGGTCATACGGCTAATTCTTGTCGAGCTAGAAATAGCTCTAAATATTGTTGGAGACCTAAAAGTCTCAAAGCTAATCTTAAAGGACCTAAACACATGAGGGTACCACAAAACAATGCACTATTAGGTACCCTAAAAAGCAAAAATCGGAGAAAATTCATGCCACCAAGAAAACATCAAATGAACGTTTCATTTGATCAAAGAACTACTCTCAAAAAGGCAAATTTCCAAGAAGAGCGTATAATCAAAAATGGGAAGAACACAATCCTTGAAATGGCAAAGACATCATCAACAAGATGATTTTCAAAGAAGAAAAACCATCAACCATGGGAAGGTAACAAACCTTGGAAATGGAGTAATCAAGAAGTCATCATCAACAAAGTGACTTCCAAATGGGAAGATATCATCATCAACAATGGGAAAGACACAACCCATGGAAACGGCGAAATTGGTAAACCGTATCTCCCCATTTATATATGCATTTTATTTCTTCTAATTTTATGCATGTTTTTAATGGTGTCTTAATTGCAAAATGATCTTTCAAGTTTTTTTTTTTTAAAATAGGTCTCTTATATATTTATGAGTTTCAATATTTTTAAAAGAGACCTTGCATGTTTTTCTAAAAACTCTTGAGCTTTTCATTAGACCTATGTGGCTTATTATCTCTTATGAAATCTTATAGCATAAGCTCTTTTTGTTATCTCATATTATTTGCCTACACTTGAATTTTCTATGCATATGTTGTCTAAGAATTGTGTAGGATACACACTTCATACTCATTGGCTTTTACGTCATCTAGTCTCTTAAACCATCGAGGTATGTCTACTCGTATTTTTCTTTAATCTCGATATTATGCACATATCTTTCAAGATATTTCATTTTGACCCCTTTAGTGCCCCTAATTGATCTTGCAAATATTTTCTCTTAAAAGGCACTACGTGTTTAGTCTCGATTTTATCATTTATATGTTTTTCCCAAAACCCATATTTGTTGGACTTAGTCCAAAATTATATTTTTGCAAAGTTTTAAAACTTTTGGGGTGGAAAATCGAATTTTGGAAAACTCTGGGAGAAAGAAAAATCACCTGGGGCGCCACAAAGCAGGGCGGCACGGCCGCCGCACCTCGACCGGTCGCGCCCTACCTCGACCGGCCGCCCAGTGCCAATTTTTCAGTTATAACTTTCTGCTTCGCTTCAAAACAACACACAAAAATCCCCAAACCCTTGCTCGCGCTAACATCCCCTTTCTCCTACAATCTTCAATTCTTCATCATTTTTCACGATTCTTGTTGCTAATCTTCTTATTTTCTCAAGAATCTTACATACATGGCACCTCCAAGAAATTCTACCAACGAAATCCTCAAAAGAGGAGAAGGAGGCAAAGGGGTGAATCTTCTTCCAATCCCCAACAAGATGATATTCTACAAAAGAGACCAACAAAATCGAAACTTACGTAAGAGAGATTGTCGTATTAAGAATCGGGTTTCAAAATCGAGCATTCATTGGGACTCTAGTAAGTTATCACTCCTCTACGAGCCTCCCTCTGAGCTAATAGATTTCGATTTTTAAATAAACTTGCGGAGGAACATTATGAGAATATTGGTTTGAATGATAAGAAAATTGCGTGCACTCGTATGGTTCGTTTTCAAGCATTTCATGATGAATTTCCTGGATATTAGAGCTTACTTTGAAATTCAAGGATGGGTTTCACTTTGGGATAATCCGTGTTTGCACTATGATGACGAGCTTATAAAACTTTTCTATGCAAATATGTGGATTGTTGATGCTACGATAGATAATCCTTTTGAACTTCACACTTTTGTTAATGGTAGGCATTTTTCATGGACATTGGCCAATATTTGTGATCACTTTAACGTGCAAATGATGGAGTAGTCAATGTGAATTGCACCCATTGGGATGACAACATTTTCGGTGTCTCACTAGATGATGTGAAAACCTTTTTAGAGTATATCCCGGCGACATACTCGCAATGCCGCCAAATTATCGGATTATATCTATCATTTGCTCCTATTGTGTTTGTGGAAAGGAAGTAAAACTTCCAAGTAATCTCGAACTCTTTCTCACCTATAAGATTGTTCGAGGAGAAAGAGTTAATTATGGGGCAATTTTTGTACATTGCTTGTTAGAATCTAGAAAGCTTACCAAGAAGAAATATACCTTGGGAAATTTGATTTGCCGACTCTTATACTTATCGGGATACCCGAAAATGAAATGAATACCGAAATTCGCCACAATGATTTTGATAATGCCAACATTCTACAAATGGTAAGAATGCGACACATTTACCACGGGTTCCTACCAAAGCCGCTAGGGGCGTGTGCCGACATCAACAACAACCTCGGGATGATTTCTTTAATGATAATGAGGTTGAAAATATTGGAAGAGGTGAGTTTGATGAACAAGGAGATGGTGTGGGGGATGAAGAGGGAAATGAACAAGAAATTAGGGAAGAAGAAAATGAGGAAGGAGATGAAGACGAGTTGATGTTGAAGATCTTAATATCAAAGAGAGAATGGCCAAAGTGGAAAGAGAAACATTTAGAGATGTGGCTTCTCTTAGAAAAGAGCTCCGGTCGTGAAAAAGGAAAATTTAGTTTGAAGAAGTCAATTGGCAAATTGAAGAAATTCATAAAGGACCTCATACCCGAACTTGCTTCTCCTGGATGAGGAATGATGTTACCCCATCCCCTTTACTTTCTAGCATTTTCATTAATGATGTTTTGTATTTTGATGAATTTTTGTAAAACTCATTTGTACTAATGATATTTGCTTGTTTTTCTTAAAAGGGTTAATATTGCAAGTTGATAATGACTTGTGGATGATCGTGTTTTTTGATGGAGTATTTGATGGTAAAAATACTCTAAAGCATTGTTTGATCATTGGTATGAAGTACTTGATGGTAAAAGTGCTTCTTTTATTGCTTTGTTATGCTTAGTTGAATTTGTTGGGACTTTGATACATGTATTGTTGAAAGCATGACTTATTACTTGATGGTTGCTCTAATTTTTGGCATTTGTAATGCCTTGATCATTCTTAGCTTATCTCAATTGGGTTGAACCCTTGAGAATCTACTTTGAGTTTCTTTATTGATGAACAATTTATTGCTTATGGTGCATATGATTTTTGAAATGAGGTTGATTGTTGATATGAAAATTTTTTTTTGGCTTGAACCATTTACAAAGGTTATATACAACCTCTTCTATTTTTCACACACACAAGGTGTTTGTTAAAATGTCGCTACTGAAAATTTCAACTTCTACATGATTCTCTCTGCCTCCACAAGTTTTCAATACTCTTTGAGATCATGTTTTGGGAAATAAAACGAGCGTATGAACTTTTCATGATACATTTCTCCCATTTTCCTTGGTTTTTAAGCCTAAATTGCTCAAAGGTTGATAAACCATTTCTTTGGCGCACTTTGATATACTTCTATGATGCTTCTATCATCCTAACATTCTTTTGATGATTCCAAAGGGGAGAAACAGAAATTGGCTCGTTAGCTCAAAGAAGCTAATAAAAGCTTGTCATAAAAGCTATAAGCTATAGCTCATAAAAGCCATAAGTTGTGATTTATTCTTAGTCCAATTGTTGCTTGATGGACTTATATTATTGTTTAATGTTGTTTTGTGACAGGGGGAGCTTATAAGCTCTTGAACAAATTGTAAAAGCTAAAGCTTTTAGCTTATGGATTATTACTCTTACATTATTCTTGATGTGCTTGTGGATAGGGGGAGCTTGAGCTTATTTTTGAAAATATTTACTCCCTACTTGGTTGCTTTAATATTTTTGGAAATTTTGGTTGCTTCCAAACGGTCAAATGTTTTTACCGGAAAATCATTTCTAAAATTGCTCTCTTAGTTTATGTAAAAATTGTTTTGGTTTGTAATCATCAAAAAGGGGGAGATTGTTTGATACATGTTTTTATCTTAATTTTGATGATTTTATTTTATCACCAAAACAATGTTTTTAAAGGGTTGTCCAAATACTCCTAAATGATTTAAAATTATTTTAATATTTTCCTAGTATTTTCTCAAAGTTTATTTTCGTCTAAATTGGACAACGCTTTTAATGATTTTACGTTATTGGTTTTCACTCTCAAACGATGTTTCTAAATGTTGTCCTAATACTTCCGATCGGTTTAAAATGTTTTTACTATATTTTCGAGTATTTCTTAAGTTTTATTTTCGACAAAAATTGACAACATTTCCTGCCTCGTGGTCGACCGGCCGCCCCATATAGGCAACCCATACCTGAAGATGTTTTTAGAAACAAAAATGAGACGGAAAGAAAAACGAGCAGGTCGACCCGCTCGGCGTCGATCGGCCGTCCGAATCGGCCGCCGCCTGGTCGACCGCACCGACTGCCAGCGTTTTGAAATGTAACTTTTAAACCTTGCAAAATCCTTGAGGGGACCGGTTGGGGTGATGGTCGGCGGCCGAGGTAGACGCCGACCATTAAGCGCCTGTGTTTATTTTGTGTACTTTTTCCAACGCTATTTCTCGTGCGACGGTCGCCCTATGTTTTGATGACAAATTTCCTCGACCGTTTGACAAAGCAGACAAACTTTCCTTAAATTGTGGGATTGATTTCTAACAGACTATATTCTTGATTTTAATTGTATTTTTCTCAGTAGATTTTCAATCCCCAAGAGGAGCCTATGCTTGATCAATCATCTCCTATAAATAGAGGAAGTTTTGGAGCAACCAATACAACATTTGAGATACAACACAACAAGATACACTTCAAGCAAACACTTGGTCTTTCATAGTCATTATTCTTGTTGTAAAATTGCCTAGCTTATCACTTTCACATCTTTGAGGTCTAGGCTATTCTTGATTACACTTGCACTCTATTGTATTATCAATTATCGAGTTGTAATCTTGAATTTGTGGTCGCCATTCAAACACAAGATATCCTTGTGAGTGTTCTTGTGGTAAGAACACACTGGGTGATCTAGGTGTTAGGTGTAAGAAGATTGTGGTAATCTTCTTGTTGAGGTGTTGAAGAATTTGGTATTCTTCAAGGTTGAAGATTGTGGTAATCTTCACAAGGTGCCGTTGGAGATTGTGGTAATCTTCAAGAAGAGATTGTGGTAATCTCAAAGGTGGTGTTGAAGAAGAGTGTGGTGCTCTTCAAGGTGTTGTAAGTTGAATTTGTATTAATTTTGGTAATTAATAAAATTCTTTTTCTTTTCAAATCCATCCCTGATATATCGGGGTGGTAGAGGATTAGGCCCTAGGTGGGTTGAAACCTCTTTAAATCGACGTGTGTTGTTTACATTCCACACCTTCATTATTTTGTTTGAGCATTCGATTGTTAAAAGAGGCGAAATCGAAAAGATGGAGATAATCTATTCACCCCCTCTGTGATTATCGTAGCCGCTGACTCACAAGGTTGTCTTTGTCCGGTGGACCTTCTAGCCGCATCTTCTTCGGTGGTGGAACCGGAGGGACATCACCGGTTGTATCATGGTGTTGATCTTGCACACCTCTCCCATGATTCTCGATTTCTAGGAGAAGAAACTGGATCTACGCATCGAACATATTGGTTTGATTGATTTCTCAATCATGCCTGGCATCTTCAATCGCCTCGATCCTCAAGGAATACAATATCCCCGCTTCGATAACTTTCTTCGACCGGTCCCATAACTCGTAGCCAAATTCTTCATGGCCATAGCCAAGAAGATGCATGACTTGGTCTTGTCATCAAGCTTGATCGCTCATCTTTTGGAATATGCACGAACGCCTTCGCAGACCAAACACTCTCAAGTGTTTGTAGGAAACATCTTTTCCACCCAAACTCTATCCGGAATGTCGCCACCCGAGGAGTCGATGGAGAAAGGTTGATTAGATCAACCGCAATCCTCATTGCTTCACCCCAAAAGGATTTGGGCGATTGGAATGTGATAGCATACATTTGACTCGTTCACAAATTGTCCTGTTCATTCTTTCTCGCTACACCATTATGTTGAGGAGTTTTTGGAACACTCTTCTCAAGCTTGATTCCATGATCCCCGCAATGTTGCTCAAATGGACCCCCGGTATTCACCACCATTGTCGACGAACTCGCCTTACCTTCTTTCCCCTGTTTCTCTTTCAACACTTGCTTGAAAATTCTTAAAGATACCTTAACTTGATCTTTAGATTTCAAAGCAAAACACCGACTTTTCTAGAGAAATCATCAATAAATGTTACAAAATATATTGCACCACCAAGACTTTTATCTTTCATGTAGCATAAATCAAGATGCACCGGATCTAGTGGATGAGATTTTCTTGAAGGTGAAAAACTCTTGAAAGCAACTCGTGTTGTTTTCCAATTAAACAATCAACACAAGTTTGTAGGGGCATACTTTTGTTACCTCTGGGAGAAGTTTCTTTCTCGGTCGAACTTCCAAGCCCTTCGACTTAGATGTCCGAGCCTTTTATGCCATAGCTCAATGGAGGAACTTTTATCAATCGCATTTACCTCTCCATTGATAATCTGCTTGCATCGTGCACGAGAATTCTCGCTCGTCCCTTTAGCGACAATGAGAGAGCCTTTGGTGAGCTTCCATTTTCCTTCACCAAAGTGATTGTCATAGCCAAGATCGCAAGCTTGCCAAAGGAAATAATATTGAGCCGAATGTCGAATATGTCCGACATCATTGAGCACGAGTCGCTTCCCTGACGTTGTTCAATATGATGTTACCTATGCCAACGACCTCCGTCACACCATGGTTGGCCATTCGACTTTGCCAAAGCTACCACCCGTGTATGATGTAAACATATCACGATGAGGTGTGATATGATATGAAGCTCCTGAATCAATAATCCATTCGTCACGGGCATGCAGAATCGACATAAAGATCATCACAAATGATGACAACATCACCATCAACTCGCAGCGCGGTAAAGAGTCTTTGTCATCGATCTTGTTTTCATTATTTCCATTCTTTTGATCTCTTTTTCTTCTTTCTACAATCTCTCTCATAGTGATTTGGACCACCACAATAATGACATTTGAAGTCCTTCGATTTGGACCTCCCCGGATTTGTCTCTTTTATTTTGAGAACCTCTAAACTTGCTCCTTCCCATTTGTCATTTTCAATACTAAGGCTTTTGACTCAAGAGAATATTCTAACTCCTTTCTTCCTCGACTCTTCATTAAGAAGACAATCTTTGACCATTTGCATAGTCACCACCATTCGGGGTCGAAGTTATCATCGACACCACAAGCGTGTCCCAACCGCCGTAACGAAATGAGCAACAATAAAGCAATTACTTCATCATCAAGGGATATTTTCATTGTGGTAGATTGATTTATCGCACTCGATACGCATTTAGGTGCTCCGTCATGTTCGCACCTTCCATATATCCGAGCGAACAATTTTTCCGATAATGAAGCTTTGTTCAAGGCATTTTTCTCTCAAACATGGTTTCAATATTTTTCCATTAACATCACCTTTTCCTCATTAGCAAAATGATGGAAAATGCTATGCTCAAGAAACGCCGATATATCCTAATGTTTTTCCTGTGTAGATTTTCCACTCATCATCACTTGATCTTTTGGTTTGGCAAGATCACCTTTCAAGGGCAAATAAAGATCCTTGCAGAGAGAAGATCCAACATACTCGGCTTCCAAATATTGTAGTTGATCCGCTGAGTTTGAACATCCCACCAACAGACATCGATTCCTCCATTTTTTAATCCGCAACAACGTGGCTCGATACCACTTGTTGGGAAAGAGTGTCAAAATAAATGACACCGACAAATGAAATAGTAAAATCTTTTCCCACTTAGGATTAAAAATGGAAACCAAACCAAGAATACCAAATAATAGTGCAAGACGATAAAAATAGACACAAGAATTTTTACGTGGAAAACCCAAATTGGGAAAAACCACGAGACCGTAGTCCGTATAAATCCTCCACTAAATGTATAGTAGGCTTACAATATTTCTCCCTAAAAATAGGGGATACACAAAATATCTCAAGTTACTCAACTTGGAATACCCGAGAAAATAGGAATGCTATTTTGGGTGAGAATGAAAAATTACTACTAATTTTTCTCTCTTTTTCTTCACTCAAAACACACACTTATAGATACACTCTCTACTCTCTATTTTCTCTCTTCTCTTGCAATTGCTAAAATGCTAATTGCTTGGTGTGATTTTGCATTCAAGGATGAAGCCCTTTTATAGGCATTTTCCATGCCCAATTCCAACATGTGAACAAACTTTGTCAACAAAGTTTGGCAACCAACCATTGAAGACTTGGTGGTGTTGGTTGGTTGATGCCTACCAAAGGAATAGTATTTACCACATGGGGTGGAAAAATTCAACAATTACAAACTTTTATAAGTGCAAATTTATGAGTTTACAAGTTTTTTCAAAAGAGGTAACGAAGTACTAAAAAAATGGTAACGAATTCTAAATTAATTTTTACAATTTTACAAGCTCACCAATAAGATTAATCAACTTATAAGTTACATTAACACTTGACAAAAATGCATCTTATTTTTCATAAGACCAGAACCTTTTAGCTTTAGTGAAACATCCTTTTAATAATAAATTTAAGAAGGAAAAAAAAAAGAGACAAACATAATCTTGGATTTGGAAGAAACTAGTTAAATAATGTTTTTCTTTAGCCATGAATGTAATAGTATTTAAAAAATGGATGTGGCCTAATTATGCTTAATCAATGGAGCCATATCTGTGGACGCAGCCATATATATAGTTTGTACAAAAGATCATATAATTAATGTATATTTAGTAATTATTACAACATCTGCTGCGCAGCCTGTAATGAAATGAAATAACATGATGATAAATTAATTATTGTTAGTGTTAGTAATAATTATAACAATTATCATCCCAAAAGGCAATTGCTGTAACATGCATATTGATTAAAATTACTAATTTTTTGAATCTTATGCATTTTAAGAAAAGAAAATTAAAGATAAGTAAATTGCAAATTCAAGGATTACTATTATATTAACCATATGAAACGAAAAAACTTTTTTTCTTAAGTTTGATTCTCTGTTTTTTAAAGTCAAATAAAAATCTTAACAAGACGCAAATATATATATATATATATATATATATATATATATATATTGGCAAAAGAGTGAGCGAGGTATGAGAACCGCAATCAAGATCTTCTACTCCATAAAACTCATATGAAATGTGTAAATGTCACATGTATAAAAATAACGTCATCATGTATACATGACATGCATTGATACCATTAAAATTGATCAAAATGACACATTAAATGCAACAGAGGATCAGAACTGCCAGAACTGATAAGTACTAAATCTCTAACGCAAAAATAGGTTCTCCTCGTTTAAATTATAATGTATGAGTTTCTTTAAGAAAATCGGTTTTATTTTATTTAATTATAAGTTTAGTTGAGCTATAAATACTTGTGAATTTCATTTATTTCGAATAAATTTCAATCTAAAATGTTTTGCGACACTAGTTTCCTCATGCTTTATCATTATATATTTTGCGTTACACTTTAATCTTTCGTTCAAGCATACTTTAAAAGAATATTATTTTTCCCTAAATGTACATTATATCGTCCCCCCCAACCAATAGTCAAATACATAACCTCTTAGCAAAAAAAATAACACAAAAACTCCTGTCAGACCGTCTAACGGGTCTGACCTGTTAGACGGATCTGACCCGCGGATCCGGTGGCATTTTCGTAATATTAGCAGAGGTGTTTTATTAGTTTTCAGGGAGTATCTGTATTAGCAGTCCTTCTCTAATGTATTAGTCGTCCTTCTAAAAAGTATTAGCTTCTTCTTCAAATGTATTAGTAGTTCCCAAGAGTTTTTAGTATTTCTCCTAAATATACTCCCGAAATGTATTAGCAATCCCTAAAAAAGTATTAGTACTTCCTAAAAAAGTATTAGTAGTTCCCCGAAATAAATTAAATTTTTCTCCGAAATGTATTAACAAATCCTTCCGAAAAGTATTAGTCGTCCTTCTAAAATGTATTAGCGATTCTTCAAATGTATTAGTAGTTCCCCCGAATATAATTAAGTTTTTCTCCGAAATGTATTAACAAATCATTCTCAAAAGTATTAGCCGCCCTTCTAAAAAGTATTAGCAGCTTATTCAGAAATGTATTAGTAGTTCCCTGAAGAGTAGTTTAATATTTCTTATGAATATACTCCTGAAATGTATTAACACTCCCTCAAAAAAGTATTAGTAGTTCATCGAAAAAGTATTAGTAGTTTTCATAAATATAATTAACTTTTTTCTCTCGAAATGTATTAGTTGTTCCTCGAAAAAGTATTAGCAGTCCCTCGAAAAAGTATTAATAGTTCCTTGAACATTATTTTATTGGTCCTTCTGAAAGTATTAGCTTTTCTGAAAAATGTATTAGTAGTCTCAGTGAAACGTATTAGTAGTTCCCCTAAAATGTATTAGGGTATTTGTTGAAAGATTTAGTAATTGAGGGCACAAATATAATTAACACAATTATTACGATTAACATATAGAAACAACTTGATTTTTACATACTTTTTGCAATTACGTATCTCTTTAATCAAGTTTCTTATCCTAGCTTGAATATTGTGGAAATAAGATGAAGTTGTTATTATTTTGTTTGATTAAATACCTGTAAACATCTCCCTAAAAAAAATACCTGTAAACATGAATTTCTTTAATTGTTTGCATAAGTTGTTGCATGGTTGTAGCTTGGATCATGCGATCCAATATTTTGTTTAAAAAAGTACTGCATACAAATCTTGTTATCATTTAACAAAGAATCTTTTCTAGAATTTGATTAATTGCGCCGGCCTGCAGATGAGGTTGAATAAATTGGTGAAGAGAAAACGAGAGAGAATGAGATGAGAGAGTAGACTAGTTTGATTTTTTTTTTCTTTTTTGGGTTGGGTAGGGTAATTAGTATTATTGGAGATCCGTCTAACGGATCTAATCCGTTAGACCGTCTGACAGGAGACCACCTCAAAAAATAATTACATCCTTTTTTTTAAACATAAAATAGTTACATCCTTTTTTTTTTGTTTGAAAGAAAATAGTTACATCCTAAAACATAGTAATTGATACTTGATATTATACATACTTAATTAACACAAACGAATAATAAAAACGATGTAACATATATTTTTTTTTTTGTATCAAAATGTGTTGGATATAAGTATTTCTTTTAAAAGTATGAAAATATATTTTGAAGATATTATATTTTTTTCCCAAGGAAACACATTCACATTTTTTTTCTGAAAAAGATTATCGAACTTATCCTGAAAAGAAGCAAAATCGTACTACGAAAAGGAATTTTAAAAAAATGGACTTTCAGAGAATATTTAATTTATTGAATTGAGATATCTAACAAAAAAATTAGTCTATCAATTTCGTGCTTCGTGGACAGAACTTTTGCAATTCTTTCGATTCCAAAAGTAGTGTTTGGACAAAGAGACAAAGGCTTCATTCATAATCATCAGTCATCAGACCTTCAGAATAAAAATGGTACTATACCATGGTCCATAAACAATGGTCCCCTCCAACAATTAGAATTTCTTTTGTTTTTTTGTTGTTGACCTAACTCACTGTTGATCAGGACCCTTCAATTCCATTGTTTCCTCTTTTACAAAAGCACCTTTTAATTTTTACAAGGTGAAAAGGCCTGGAAAATGGTTTTACAAAAAAATATATTATTAATTGAACCAAACAGTACTATAGATCCAGCCAAAAATAAATAAAAAGGAAATAGGGGTGCTGATCATAAGGCCTAATAGCTTAGCTATTTGGGGCTTCATTAAAATATTCTAAAGTAAACTCACTCTTGTGGGAAAAACTCTTAAAAGAAAAATAAGACTTCCTCAAGTTCGAAAACAAAGAAGAAAAAAAAGTAACTACAAACCGATCGCATAGCAAAAAACAAAATCAAATTCTAGTATCTATTTATGATAAAGTAAATTAGCGTGATCATTAGCAACCGAGTCGCAAAGAAAGCCCTTAGCAAGATCCCACCATGTGTTATCCGAGATGTAAGCATGTTTGGAAAGCACGTTACGAATACGATTAGCTTCTTAGAAAACATAAGAAGCTCGAAAGTGGATAAGCCGAAGACAGGAAATAAATGCACTAGTCTCCCCTTCATAAAGACCCAAGAAACCTCCATATATAGAAAACGTAGAGAAGATCGAAATAACATAAGTAGAATCTGAGTCTAACCAAACAAACTGTCCATTAAAATAAAAGATGAAACACTAAATGGAATAAGAGAATATCATTTGTAACTATATATTTGACACATTAAAGCAATGCAAATCTAACTTAAATAGAGAAATTAATGAACAAGAATTTCAAGAGAGTCTAGTTAATATATATAGCAGCTTCCTTCTATCTACAATTATACATGCACTCATGAGTAGCATGTAATCATTACAACATCAACCATGCATAAGATTCCATAACAAAATTCAAGAAAAAAGGTCAAACAAAACCCTGAACATAATAATACAATTAAAAAGAGCCAAAAAAAAGAAAAATTACATACTAACAGAAATTAAAAAAGCTTAAACCCTGAAGAAATTACACAATTTAGAACTCGATCTCACAATAGAATCTAAATTCTTGACTAAATCGATTGCACACGGCCTAGCCTCCGGATCTCCTGCGGTGCACTGCAGGGCAAGATTCAAGGTCTCAACAATCTGATTCTGATAATCATTCAGTACCGTTTGATCATTCTTGATCATCGTATCAACCCACATTTCAAGATGGCAATCAGAGTAGCAATATCTGGCCCATTCAACAATGCTATCATGGATACCGAGCTCGGTATCGGCCCAAGTTTTTCCTGTCAGGAGTTCGATTAGGAGAAGCCCAAATCCATAAATGTCACTCTTTTCTGTCAACTGATCATCTTTTGATCCTTTTGTTTCTGCAAAATTTGAAAAAAAAAATTGGAATAATTTTTAGGGTACGTGCATGGAAATGATTACATATGAAAAAAATGATGCATTTATGAAGCTACACAATGATTTATACCACTCGCTCTTTTTTACCTTCTTATGTAGAGGAAAAGGATCCCACTATGAATAAAGTGAAACTTCTATATTTTGTACTTGTAAACAAGAAAGTGAGATTTTCATTCATGCATTCAGGACTTTCTTGATTGAACTTGTGCATGGATCAGGGTTTTTAGTTTGTGCTTATTTCTTTATTATTTTATTTATCAATGTGAAACCTATATTCGAAAATAGGGATAATTACAAAACTACCCATGTGGTTTCGCCTAATTATAAAAAAAAATCACCTATCTTTCAAAATTACAAGTATAGCCTTGAGGTTTGTATTTACCTAGCAAATACTTCTCTCTTGAGATTGCAATTTTGTAAGCTAAAAACCAATGTAATGGGATTATTTGTAATTTTAAAAGATAGTTTTTATATAATTAGACTAAATCTCATGGGCAGTTTTTGTAATTAATCCTCGAAAATAATAGACAACCCAAATTAAAGACCATTAATCAACTCAAGGAAAAAAACCTATTAAGTTTAGGGCTGACAATGAGTGACAAAACACGATTATAATAATGTTACTTGTAACACAAGTGATACGATAAAGCATGATGAGACATGACATGACACGACACGAAACACGCGCGATACATGAAATAGTAAATTAAGTTAAAATTATAATTATTGTTATATTTAATATCAAATAAGACATATATAACGGGAAGAAGATAGTGCAACGCGAACACAACACGATGATACAATTTGCACCCGAACTATTAACATATCCATACCCTAAAAAAGGCATGAAAAAATATGGAGCACATATACGAACCCATAATTGAGAGAAATCAATTCACATAATAGTTAGTTTATAGATTAGCTAATTACCTGGAGCAACATAGGCAGAGGAGTTGAAACACTTGCTGTCTGAACAAATATTATTCCCAGGAAGACTTAATCTCAAATGGGGTTCACCTTTTTCATCAACCATAATTTTCCTTGGTGTAATATCACCAACAATAACACTAGGTGAACAAGAACAATGCAAATACTTAATTGCTCTAGCAATCCCAACAGCAACTTTAATCCGACGGTCCCAATTCAAGCATCCAATAACTTCACTCAAATCCTTCCCTTCAATATACTCATACACCAAAATCCCACCCTTTTCTGATCTACACATTGCAATCATCTTCACAACATTCGGATGATCAATCTTACATAACTTACTCCAATATTCCATCCAACGGCTATCCGAAATCGAACCGATATCTTTCGCCAAAAACACCTTACCATTCTTGTTCAAAACAGATTTTCTGCTTGCCACGGCATTCTCTTGTTTTAACGACGAAACAATGTCGTTTATCGTTATCGATTTCGCAACTTTAGAATCCAAGAATTGCATTTCCCAATTCCCATCTTCGCTTTCAACCCTTTTCAACTCGATTAGTCCGTTAAATCTCCCCTGCCTTACGAAAACGGCAATAAAAACGACAACCGCAAACGTAATTAAGGATGCGATAAGGAAAGTTAACACGTACCAACGGACGCGGTTTTTAGCCCCACCGCAGAGTGGTAAACCTGTCGTTCTCTCACCACCACATAGATCATTACCAGCCACCGCCGTGGAATTGATTGCCAGAAATGCCCCTGTCAAGGGCAAGCTGCCATGAAAGTGATTATAGGAAATGTTAACTTGCACGAGTGATTCAATTTTTCCTAAATTCTTCGGAATTTTTCCCGTTAACTGATTGACAGATAAATCAAGCTGACCAAGAACAGGCATTTCAGACAGACTCACAGGGATTTCACCAGTCAGATGATTATGACTAAGGTTCAAAGTCACAAGCTTTCTGCAATAAGATAATTGGTAAGGGATTTGACCCGAGAGTTGACTTTCGCTTATCTTCAACTCAATAAGCTCCGAAAAATCCCCAAAGCTTTCCGGGATCCTGCCTGAAAAACTATTCCCTGATAAATCCAAATTTTCCAGTTTCCCACTGCCGAAAGAACGTGGCAACGGGCCGAAAAGCCCGTTTCTCGCCAAACTCAGCATTTGAAGCTGCGGCATGTCCCATTCCCTGTTATCAATCCGCCCGGATAGATAATTGCTCGAAATGTCTAGAAAGTAAACCAATGGCAGTGTAGTGAATCCCGGTGGCAATTCTCCGGACAACCGGTTTTGCTGAATCCGAACACGTTGTAAGCTTTTGCAAAAGCTTAAGCTCCCTGGAATTTCACCTTCCAGAGAGTTCGAAAATAGAATAAGCTTAAATAGAACTTTTGAAGCACAGAGATTTTCGGGGATTTTTCCGGTGAGATTATTGGTTGAAAGGTCTAAAACAGAGAGGTTATTAAATTTCCCAAGATCTTTAGGTATTTCACCTGATAATCTATTAGACCATAGTTGAAGAACTCTGAGATGAGGCAAATAAGATAAAGCATTTGGGATTTTTCCAGAGAAATTGTTGGAGAACAAATGGAGAACTTCTAGATTCTGAAAATTTATGAAATTTTCAGAAATTTCACCAAACAGGGAATTGTCACTTAAATCAAGTGACACTAATTTCTTGAGATTGAAAATGGAATTCGGGATCCGACCTGTGAGTTTATTGAAATAGAGGAAAAGGTACTCAAGATTTGTGAGATTACCAAAAGATGAAGGGATTTTGCCTGTGAGATTATTGTAAACCAAATCAAGATGATTTAAATAAATTAATTCACCAATCTCTTTAGGAATCTCACCTGAAAAATTATTGTACCCCAAATATATCCACTTTAAACTCTTCATAAGTCCTAAATTTCTTGGAATTTCACCACTCAATTGGTTTGAAGCCAAGGTGAAATACTCCAAACTCGTCATGTTCGTAACCGAATTCGGAATATTTCCGAATAAAGCATTCCCACCGAAATCAAGAACTTTGAGCCCCGAAAAAAGACCAATATTTTCTGGGATTTGACCCGAGAGCATGTTGTTTGATAAATCCAGGGTTTCGAGAAACGGGAGATATTGGCCACTGGGAATTATCCCGGTTAAGTTATTGCTGCTTAAATTGAGATATCTCAGCGGATAACAAGATGATAGATTTTGCGGGATATCGCCAAACAACTGATTGTTGGAGAGATCAATGGACTGGATATAAGGGAATCTGAAAATGGAATCTGGAATTTTTCCGGATAAGTTTTTTCCGGGGAGTTCGATTTTCGAAACGTGGGAGGAATCGAAACATGTGATTCCATTCCAT
Organism: Rehmannia glutinosa; assembly: GCA_016081115.2. Lineage (NCBI taxonomy): Eukaryota > Viridiplantae > Streptophyta > Magnoliopsida > Lamiales > Orobanchaceae > Rehmannia > Rehmannia glutinosa. Next base: position 1,017,733 of record CM071930.1, on the reverse strand, counting down.
TTGCAGAATGAAATAGATGAATTCCAGTTCGCCAGGGACTTAGATTGATCGTTTATTGAAGCTTTTACCGACAAAAGCAGCTCTAGTTCATCGAAACCTTTGCATGTAGACAATATGATCACGAACACGAACATGAATTTGATCAACATTTGGTGTATTTTCTTTGTCATTCTCAACTCAAACATTGGTGATTAATAATCTCAATGGGACTGAAATAATTTCTGCAAACATAAATAAGAAATTGTCAGCATAATAATTCTTGGATCTGATGCTTAATTATTATTATAAAAATCATTAGTAATTAAAGAAATGAAAAATAAAACACAAACATATACACACATCTTTTTATAAAGGTAGAATCTTTCATAACATATACAAATTTAAAAAAAAAAATTGGCATTTGCTATAATCATGAGGACAGCTAAAGCAACAACAAGAACAAGCAAGAAATTAAAGCATGAACATAATTAATTATATAACAATACATAATCTACCTTAATTAGTACTTTAGAAACTTTTGCATGTATATAAGAATACATACCAAAAAAAATCCTCAAATTAAAATACATATCAGTTACATAAAATATGAATAAAGTTAAGGGTAAGTTACGTACCAAAACAGAATTTGGATAAGCAAGAAACTAAATTTTGTCACAGAAAAAGCTGATAAAAGTAGTTAATATTTTTAGAAGCAAATTAATATAGAAGTGAAGAGAAATAGTAGGGTTTTGAGGGGAAGAATTTATGAAGGGTAAGTATATAAATAGATGGAGGAAATTAAGGGTAATTTGGGTAATTGGGGTTTTGAACTGAGAACACACGAATTGTTATAAAGGAAGGAATAAAAGAAAAGGAAGGGACAGATGTTGGGAAAAAGGCATAGCTTTTGTCGGATATTACCAAAATGCTATTAACTTTTGACTGGCTTCGGAAAGTGACAAGGAAAAATGTGTAACCGTTGAAGCTCAAAAAAGTTGGTGAGGCCATGCTCATTTTGCCTTTGCTCTTTGGACGTATTTACATCATCGCTGCAAATATGGTGTGACCTTTTTTTTTTTTCCCTTAGCTGTGAAAGGAAATTAAAAAGCTTTACATAAAAGAAAAAAAAATCTGACTAAATGATGAGCTATATATTTTGTATCTAGCTATATAGTGTGTATGTATCTTGCAATAATTTATCTAAATTGTTTTTTGAGTATGTTTGTTATCAACACTACAAACGATTACACCACTAGCTTCTAGCTCAAGTGGTATCGCTAACCCTTTATAAGGGTGTTAACCAGGGTTCGAACCCTGTATCTCATAGTTTCTTTGAAATTTATCTACTCCCCTCCAACCACTAGTCCCGACTTAATTAAAAAAACACTACAAACGATTACTATAATAAAATTTCAGTTTATTAACAGAATTTACCGACAGAAATGATTTTGTCACTAAATTTTATCGTTACCTACAGAATATAAATATTGTTTTTCTCCGTATTATACCGATAGATTACAGACAATTTTTAAATGTACCGACAAATATAATGTAGGTATTTACCAATAATTTTAGATTTTATAGGTAGATGTGTCAAATGGGCCGGGCCGAGCCAAATTCTGTCGGACCATCATTTTTGGAGCCCAAGCCCGGGTCATGCTTCAAAAATACATATAAAATACATAAGGCTTACGAAATCACAGCCCAGACCGACCCTAACACCTGGCCGGTCGCACCGGGCTAGTTTTGACAGCTCTATCTGTAGGTAAATATTTACCCACAATGATTTTACATACACCTTACGATTTATATTATTACTTACCTACATATTTTTCTACGTAGGTAACCGATTTTTCCTTATATATATCAAGAGATTTTAGTACATGTATTATGTATATAAAAAAATTTATTAATTACATAAATGTAGATGCACGTTTTTAGTGCTACGTTGTAATTAATTTGTTGTGTTATTAGAAATTAGAATAAAATTAATTGGTATGTTTTGGTTACAGCACATTGTTTTGTATCATTTGTTATATTAAATGTACGATTGAAACAAAATTGGTATGTTTTAGTTGCACTTAATTACACGTTGAGTATATTCTAAGTTGTTTATGTGGTATATTGATTAGAGATGGATATATAGAACTTGATCTTTGATAAACATTTTATAATTTCAATATTGTAGATAGCAAAATGTCCTTAAGAAAAACTAAATAACCATGTTATATGTATATATATACATATAAATACATAAAAATGTACAATTTTCATTACTTCTTTTAATTACTTAGTGGGAATGTAAGAGAATTGACACATAAATACATGTAGTACACAAAAGGGAGAGTAGTGAGGTTGAAATTACATAAAAATGAAAAGGAATATGTATAGATAAATACGGGATCATGTTGGAATGAAAAAGTGAAATATCTTTTTGGTATTGAAATGGGTGCTTGTGCATCACTCAATTGTCATTCTCGAAGGAATATACAGTGTGTTGTCTTTGTCAATTTAGCATGCTTTCTTTCTCATCTTCACCATTTTCTAGATTTGCCCCAACTCCATTTTGTTCCCAATTAATTGTATTCCTCAGAAAATTAATTATATTCCCATCCCTATTTCCTTATGCTTTTTTAAAATTTAATGTTCAAATCACATATATATGGCATATATTAGTTTTTAACTAGCTAAAAAAAGTGGTACACAAAGATTCTTAGAATTAAATATAATTTATATATTATTATTAATTTTGAAATTTTTTATTTTTCTCAAAGAATTAAGAATTACTATTTATCTCTTATTTTTCAGAAAAAACAATTCTCTCTACCTAGCTAATGTCTATTTTTTGGACTCCATGCCGGAATGTAACCGAATAGGTCTTTGTAGTATGACCTTCTAACACGCTAAGCATGATAAGCTAAAACGGAACACTTGAGTGCTATTTTGTTCGTTCTTAAAAAACTAAATCAGTGTTAAATAAAAACAAATCTCGCCACCTAATCTATGATTTTTTGGCTCCATGTAACGGAAGATTTCGTTGTTGTATGACCTGGTAACACGCCAAGCATGATAGGCTAAAACGGAAAATGTGTGTTATTTTGTTCAGTCTTTTTTACATTCAACATGTGTAACATTTTCAAAGAAATTCACGTTTGTAGCAACCTCTATCGTTCACTTTTTTTTACAGTTTGGTCAAAGATATGATGAGAAGGAAGAGACCAAAAGCCGTTGTTCTTTCCTTATTTAAAAGAATAAATAATAAAAATAAAGCTAATTAGATGGATATTTTATGAGAATTTAATCGTTTACCCCTTGCGAACCAATCTGGATCTTCTATTCCATTTCTAGCTATTTTATATGGTGTTTGGTGTTTCGATATATGAGAATGTCATATATATGTACAATTATGATATTATTTCATACACGTGACATCTGTCTAATTAATATTAGTTAAAATGGAATACAATTTAGTGTACTTTCAATATAAGAAATTGTCTTCTTCTTTCAAGTAAAACTTTGACTTGTACTCAATCCTAAGTCCTAACATATGGCATGAATTCAAATTGCATCTGCTGTTCTCCATATATATAATATAAGGTCATATTACCCTATATTATAATCAAGTTTTTATTCATTAAAGATCTCTAGCTCAATAATTTCCAAATATAAGGAGCAGAAGCACGACTGATACCGTGATACGATAGACAATAATTGTTTATATTCGAGCTGTGTTTATTTATTATTTAAGCAAGTTTGAATTGTTGGAGGAGGGTTATCTCAATTTAGGTAAGAAGGGGTTATTAGAAATTGGAAGTTGGAAGAGGAATTATTTTTTCTTTGTAGTAGGAGGAGGTTATTTAGGCTAAGAAATGTAAGAGAGTTTTTGGTGGAGAAATATTTGCTTGTATTGATTCTTCTCAAATTTTGGCTTGTTACAAAATGATCAAGACACCCCTATTTATACTAGTACAACTTCCTAACCAATGGCTAGGATTTATTTGATCTAATGGCTATAATTCATCCACTAGAATCATCCTCCAAAATATCTACTTTACTAGAATATTCTACAAGATTTCCTACATATAATATCTAAGATATTTTCATAAGACTTTTCTAGATATATTCTAGAACTTGGGCCATTTGGGCTTGGGCTCTCATTCTTTTCTTTTATCTCAAAATTAATCTTCCAAGCCCATATTACTTGGGCTAAATCAAGTTTAATTTCAACACCCCCTTAAACTTGATTTGTCATTCCAAGGAAACTTCTAAGTCGTATGAAGTCTTCATGCTTGAGTGGCTTGTGAAGATATCCGCAATTTGATCTTGAGACTTCACATACTCCACTTGCACGTCATTTCTCGATATGCATTCTCGTATGTAGTGGTAGCGAGTGTCAATGTGCTTGCTTCGATCATGAAACACTGGATTCTTTGCCAATGACATAGCTGACTTGTTGTCGACACAAATCTTAGTTGGATCTTCTTGTGTCATTCTTAGTTCCTTCAGCAAATTTCTCAGCCAAACTGCATGGCAAACACAAGTGGCCGCAGCGACTCGTGCTCGACTTCACATGTTGAGAGTGACTATCGGTTGCTTCTTTGACATCCAAGTGAATGCGGTATCTCCATGAAGAACACAAAGCCAGATAGTACTTTTCGATCATCCACATCTCCGGACCAATCGCTATCACTATAGCCAACAAGTTTATAATCATTAGTTGTTGAATAAAATAAGCCGAAATTGATCGTACCTTTAAGATAGCGAATAATCCTTTTAGCAGCCTTCATGTGAGTAGTGGTTGGATTTTCCATGTATCGACTTATTAGGCCCAGGTGGCATAGAGAATGTCGGGTCTTGTGCACGTCAAATACCGCAAACTTCCAACCAAACTTTTGTACAATGTCGGGTCCACTTTTTCTTCTCCATCATACTTTGATAGCTTGATCCCGCACTCCACTGGTGTGTTAATAGGCTTGCAGTTATCCATCTTGAACTTCTTGAGAATCTCCTTCGCGTAGCCTTCTTGCGAGATGAAAATCCCATCTTCTTGTTGTTTAACTTCAACGCCGAGGTAATATGCCATAAGCCCGATATCAGTCATCTCAAATTCTCCTGGTCATTGCTTTCTTGAACTCTTCAAACATGTCTGGATTATTTCTGTGAAGATCGGGTCATCCACATATAAACACACGATCAAAACATCATTTTTTCTCGACCTTGACATAAAGTGCATGTTCGTGCGGCACTTAGTGAACCCATTCTCTTGCAAGTATTTATCGATCCTGCTATTCCATGCCCTTGGTGCTTGCTTTAATCCGTATAGAGCCTTCTTCTTCACTTCAAGACTTTATCTTCTTCATTCTTCACCACATAGCCCTTTGGTCACGCTCAATGTAGACTTCTTCCTCGAGAACTCCATTTAAGAAAGCCGACTTTACGTCCATCCGGTGAATCTTCCACTGTTTTGAGTTGCTAAAGAAATGATAAGCCTTATTGTTTCCAAGCGAGCGATCGAGCAAATACCTCGTCATAGTCGATTCCAACTCTTTGACTATAGCCTTTTGCGACTAGCCTTGCTTTATATCTTTCAATTTCTCCTTTAACATTCTTCTTTGCTTTGTACACCCACTTGACGCCGATAGCCTTATGTCCTTTTGGAAGTGAGGTCAGCTCCCACGTGTCATTCTTCATGATTGCTTGTATCTCTTCATCCATAGCATCTCTCCATCTTTTATTTTGGATTGCTTCTTCAAAAGTCACTGGTTCACAATCTGCAAATAGACAAAATAAAGTGATATCATCTATCCTCTCGGTGTTCTCATAAAGATCTTCTAGACTCCTTGCACGTGTTATGCCTCTTTCATTTAGAAATGATGGTGGCGAGTCTCCTTCAGCTATTGATTGTGAAGTGGATGGAGTAGTTGGCTCTTGCTGAACTTCTATGGTTGGCTCGATCGGTCTCGACTCATTTTCTTCAAAATCCGGAAATAAATTGAAGTTGTTTTGGGAACCAAAATCCCAATCTGATTCTTCATCAAACTCTACATCACGACTTATCACAAGCTTCTTAGTATTTGGATTATATAACTTATAACCTTTAGAATTTGAGTCATACCCGATGAAGATGAATGTTTCGCTTTTGTCATCAAACTTACTTCTTCTCTCGTCAGGTACATGTGCATATGCTTTGCTTCCAAATACTTTTAGATGAGAGATACCTGGTTTTCTTCCACTCCAAGCTTCTTGTGGTGTTTTTCCCCAAACACTTCGGTTGGTGAACGATTTGTGACAGTACACCGCACACGCCACTGTTCTTGACCCGAACTCCTTTGGCGCGCCTTTTGCTTTTGAGCATGCACCTTGCCATTTCAAGAATTGTTCTATTCTTTCTCTCGCTACGCCATTTTGCTTTGGGGGATCTTGGGACTGTCAAAGGACGCCAGATTCCATTTGCTTCGCAAAATTCTTGGAACTCCTTAGATGTGAATTCTCCTCCACGATCCGATCGCATTGCCTTGATTTTGCATCCACTTTCATTTTCCACCATAGCTTTGAACTTCTTGAATGCTTCGAACACTTCGGACTTACTTTCAAAAAATATACCCAGTCTTTCTAGAGAAATCATCAATAAAGAGGAGGAAATAATTATTTTTACCGAGAGAGCTTGGTTTGATTGGTCCACAAACATCGGTGTGTATGAGCTCCAGGGCTTCGTGATCTCAAGCTTGACTCCTTTGGAAAACTCTTTACGAATTGTTTTCCCAATAGACATCCTTCGCATAGTTGATCGGGATGATTGATGGAAGGTAATCCTCTTACCATCTCTTTCTTTGATAGTAATTCTAATCCGCCAAAATTTAAGTGCCCAAATCGTAGATGCCAAAGCCAAGATATATCTTTGTAGCAAGCTTTGAGACATTTTGCTACATCATTCGGATATTTAATAAGAACATTCTATTTCTAGACATTGGCACTTTAGTGATTAAATTATTTCTATCATCTTTTATAGAAAGACTACGATCTTTCATGTGAATGTCATAGCCTTTCTCTAAGAGTTGTCCCAAACTCAAGATATTACTTTTCATATTTGGAACGTAATAGACATTAGAAATAAATTGATGACTTCCATTCTTCAAGCGGATTAGAATTTTACCTTTTCCTTTGACCGGGACTTTAGACTCATCTCCAAAAGAAACATTGCCACTCACCGATTCATCAAGCTCCACAAACATGCTTCTTCTTCCACACATATGGTTGCTTGCACCATGATGTCGAGATACCAAGTGTTGTCTTGTCTTCCATCACCACCTTTGTATGCTAGTAACAAATTGACATCTTCTTCGTTTTATTTTCCACATAGTGGGCCTTTTCTTCAACCTTGTTTTTGGGAGCTCTACACTCGGAAGCATAGTGTCCAAATTTTTGACAATTATAACACTTAGTTTGTGATTTTTCGTACCTTGTTCTTGGATTGCTCCTCCCGCGTCCCACCGGTTGGGTATTCTCTTCGATCTTCATTATTATTGAAACCTCCTCGTGCATGTCCACGACCACGGCCTCGTCCGCCTCGTCCTTGGAAACGACCTCTTCCATGTTGACCACGTTCATTGCTCATGCTTTCTTCTTTATCCTTCACTTGCATTTTAAAAAGTTGTTCTACAATATCTTGCTTCTTTTTATGTTTTTCTTCATATGCTTGTAATGACTCAATAATTGATCAATAGTCATCTCCTCCAAATTTTTTGTTTCCTCAATTATTACGACAATATGCTCAAATTTAGGACTTAAAGAACGGAGTATCTTTTCCATAATTCTCACATCACTTAAATTTTCATCATTTCTTTTCATTTGATTAGAAACCGCCAAAACTCTTGAAAAATAGTCGGAAATAGATTCGGACTCTTTCATATGTAAAGCTTCAAATTCACCTCTTAATGTTTGGAGACGTACCTTCTTTACTTGCTCGGCTCCTTTGTGAGATGTTTGAAGCTTGTCCCATGCATCCTTGGCGGTAGTTGCACTTGAGATCTTTTCGAAACCATCATCATCCAAAGCTTGGTAGATGAGATAGAGAGCTTTCTTGTCTCTCTTTCTTGAATCTTTTAAATTATCCTTTTGAGTTTGGGATAGTGTAGCCTCGTCTTGGGGCTCGACATAACCTTTTTCTACAATATCCCAAACTTCATGTGCACCCAAAAGGGCCTTCATCTTGATACTCCAATTATCATAGTTGCTTGTGTTGAGCATAGGGACTTGAAAGGAAGCCACACCATTTGCCATATTTTTATGTAAACCACAAGTGATCTTGTGGCTCACGATACCACTTTGTTGGAGGAGGGTTATCTCAATTTAGGTAAGAAGGGGTTATTAGAAATTGGAAGTTGGAAGAGGAATTATTTTTCTTTTGTAGTAGGGGAGGTTATTTAGGCTAAGAAATGTAAGAGAGTTTTTGGTGGAGAAATATTTGCTTGTATTGATTCTTCTCAAATTTTGGCTTGTTACAAAATGATCAAGACACCCTATTTATACTAAGACAACTTCCTAACCAATGGCTAGGATTTATTTGATCTAATGGCTATAATTCATCCACTAGAATCATCCTCCAAAATATCTACTTTACTAGAATATTCTACAAGATTTCCTACATATAATATCTAAGATATTTTCATAAGACTTTTCTAGATATATTCTAGAACTTGGGCCATTTGGGCTTGGGCGCTCATTCTTTTCTTTTATCTCAAAATTAATCTTCCAAGCCCAATATTACTTGGGCTAAATCAAGTTTAATTTCCAACATGAATGCCTTAATATTTTATTCCTTTCTTTTCTTTCCTTCAATGAAACCAAATAAGTAAAAATGAAAAATAGTGTGTGCGATTCTTAATTTATTAAATTCTCCACTGAAATTTAGAGATATCAAATTAGTCGGATCGGGTCGAAATTTCACCGGACCTCTATTTTGAGGCCTAAGCCTAACTCAACCCATGCAAAGTCGGGCCGCTGACTCGCCATTTCGGCATCCAAAAATGAAGCTCAGTTCAACACTTTTATTGGGTCATATTGATTGGGTTGGGTCCATTTTGACACTTCTACTATATATAATAGTCTAATTAATAAAACTTGAAGTTAATTTTCTTCTCAATGAACTTACGAAAATTTTGTCCACACACTTTAGTTTAAATTTAATTAGTAACCAATAGCCTTCTTCTTTTTCTTTTTTCTTTCTTTTTATCTAATGGACTTGTATCAAGTGTATGTATTTACACTAACTTGGGCTGGTGAGTGGGCCATGGCGTTCCAAACCCCACTGGAAACCTATGGAACACAAAATAAGAGAATAATAACGATAAGAATTGTTTTCTTTTTCTATTTTCAGTACATAACGATAAGAATCAGTAATGAAATATGATGTACCTACATTATAGTTATGGGGGAAAAAAAAAGGAACTCCATTATGTTAATTAATGAGTAATGACACAATTATATTCGAAATTAGCCAATAAGGGCTCGTAATTAAACTCACAAGGTCCAAACTATGTCATAGGCCCATGTCCCACTTTTTTTTTTTGAGTACAATAGGAGAATTTAGGGAGGGGACACAGATACTCGTATAAAATTGAACCCGGGTCATTCGTCTTTACAACACACATCTCAATCACTGGAGCACAAAGTTGATCTCAGACCCATGTTCCACTTAAATATGTATAAATACTTTCTCTTATTTATCGGCACTGGTCATTTATTTTTAGTTATAACTTCTTTTTTTTTTTTACATAATATTCTCTCAAATATTTATAAACTTAATCATTTGAGTGGGCTTTTTAAAACAATCTCAAAACCATCCTAACAATCTACTTGTAGTTCAAACACAGAATAAGACAACCCCCACCTCAGCATCACGAAAATAAAATAAGTATGCATGTTCAAGCTCTATTTTGATTTATCTATTTTTATTTCTCTGTTTCTTGTAGTCTAAATTATCTTTTTTCCCTATTTATTGTCATTTATTAATTTCAAAATTAATTATTAATTATTATTGGGTCAAAAATATTATTAAGTATAGAGCTGACAATAGGCCAGACCAGTCTGACCATAGCCCAATGGGCCAAGAGAAAAATATTGGGTTGGGCCAAAATTCAGTCGAGCAGCATTTCTTGTGTCCCAACCCAACCCATCAAGTATATTTTTTATCAGGCTACTCGGGCTTGTTGGAGTTCGGGCCAAAGTTAGGTTCAATTCTTTTTGGGCCGCTAAAAATGAATGCCATTGGCCGGGCCAATTTTGCCGACTCTAAATTTAAGCATCCATGAGGCTCATGTTATTATTTACAGTCCATGAGGCTCAATTTCGTACGTCAAGCGCACGAGAGTACTCATCATCCCATGTATAAAAGGTCATTCATTATTCATTTGTAAGTAAATCTGAACCTAATTCACCTAATTGATTCTTGTGTTTAGAATTATTTCTTCCTACGCTTGTTGACTCAAGCAACGGAAAGTATCTCCCTAGTACAACCCCAGGAGTCTTCTAACCTTGTTTGCATGTTGCAAGTTATTTCCCACATTGAGACTACCTTAACTTTGGAGTGATCTTAGCTGAAGGACGAGAACTATTGGACACATATAACTATTACCTTGACTTGAAGTGATATACATACATAGAACTATTACCTTGAGTTGAAGTGATATGCATCTTATACAGCATTAGCAATCCATATTTTGAGATCTCAATTCGGAATTGAGGATTCTATGTGCTTTGTAACTAGCTTGAATTATATTCAACAAAATTAAATTGATTACTAAAAGTTTTCATGAGTTAATTATGTTTTAATTATTTCAATAAGAGAAAAGAAATAAGTTAATGATCAAATATTTCCAAGAATAGCGACAGTGGCACTGTGGCATGCGCCAACTATGTGTACTAGATCTCTCACTTAGTAAGTGTATTACTATTATATGTATTGCATGTTGGTTCACTTTACCAGTTCAAGTCCATTATTCAAGATCATATACACTATTTAATTATATCCTGTATTAGATATGCAGCACTATCAACTCCAAATGCAGTTCATATCCTTTTTAGATAATATTGGAAAGATAACTTATGCCGTTATTCTGTAAAGAGCACAAGCATCCAAAATTTAGTGCCCCTGTTTGCACTAGAAAATAATGTGCCACTTTTTTATTTACTAACCCTAAATAATTCAAGCTTTCAGATAAAAGTAAAACACTATCTCTTTTATAGTTGTAAAGGTTGAGAATTAAGATACTTTAATGGTAGTTAACACAATATAAATTCCATTATAATATATATCAACCCAATATAATGAAACAAATATGACACATATCATCAGGGACGGATCCATAAATTTTCTACAATGGAAGCACACTTTCTTATTTTTAACCTAATGAATAATAAATAGTAAAAAAAAGTAATAATTAGTAAAAAATATTAAATAGAAAAGATAATAAATAGTAAAACATAAAAGAGAAATAATAAATAGTAAAATAAAAAGAGAAATAATAAATAGCCAAAAAATTTTTTAAAAAAAAGGTTATGGGTGCCCCCGTAAGGGGGTATGTAGATCCTTCTATGCATATCATCACTTCATTATTTCGAGATATGTGTCAAATTCTCATTCTCCCAATTTCACATGACAACTTCATATTTATCCATGTGGAAACCCTATATTTTATATATTTTCCACAATTTTCATATTTTCCATATATAATCTAAAAGATAACAAATAATCCAAAAATCAAGGATTCTATCTATACAAACTATTTTTTTTTTCTTAAATCAAAGATTTAATCTATACAGTTTATTATAATCTAAAAGGTAAAAAATAATCCAAAAATCAAAGCTTCTATCTTTACAATCTAAATAATCCGAAAAGCTAAACTACTCTAAAAACTGGAATATATATTTATTGTATACTTTTGAATTTTGATTAATAAAATTAGCACACATAACTAAGTGATTTTTTAAACGACAAAAAATAGCTCAAATTTTATAAAATTAGCACAAATATTCTCGTGTAACACACAAGTGCTTTTCTAGTGTGTATATATATAACCATGTGCGAGTCCAATATATATATATATATATATATATATATAATAGAGGTAGTCTCCTGTTAGACGGTCTAATACTTTTTAAGTACTCGTGATATGATATCATTGTCTAGTATTACAAAATTAATACTATCAAGTGAACTATGTACCAATAATTTTCAGATGAACTGCTACTACTGGTCTTTATATATTACAAAAACGTCATTTCTAATATTACAAAAATACCACAGGGTTTGTTTGAACCCTTCTAACGAATTTTGACTCGTTAGACCGTCTAACGGGAGCTTTGCCTATGTAAAGCCCAATTTATTCTATGTAAAAAACTCAAAGCTCTCAAACCCTCCCTGAAAGAGCTGAATAACTTCCATTTTAGTCACATATCTTCAAGAGTTAAGCAGGTGAAAACTGCTCTTAAAAATTCTCAAATCCAGCTTCATGCTGATCCTCTTAACTCTGCTTTATGTGATTCTGTCAAAAAGCTCAAAGCTAAAGAATCCTTTCTAGCCAAGGCTGAAAGATCCTTTCTGTCCCAAAAAGCAAAATGTGATTATTTAAACAATAGTGACAGAAATACAAAGTTCTTCCACAGTATTGTTAAAAGGAACTCTCTCATAAAGCAAATGAATTCAGTTATCTTAGATAATGGTTCCAAAACATCCTCTATCGATGATCTTTCAAAAGCCTTTGTGAACTATTTTAAAAATCTTTTTGGAACTAGCTTCCAAACCTGCCCTGTGGATCTTCAAACTCTTCAAACTGGTCCTTGCATTGACGAGGATGATTTCGATCGCTCTCCTCCCCTATCACTCATCAAGCTATTAAGATGGCTCTTTTTGATATTGAGGATGATAGATCCCCGGGCCCAGATGGTTTCTCCTCTGGTTTTTTCAAAAAATCTTGGGATGTTGTTGGCAATGATGTGATTGATGTTGTGTCTGAGTTTTTTGATTCTTCAAAATTACTCAGACAAATCAATCACATCAAGTTGCTTTGATTCCTAAAACAGACCATGCCCCTACCGTGGCTGATTTTAGACCTATTGCTTGTTGCAACGTGATCTATAAAGTCATTACTATGGTTATTGCTTCTAAGCTTGAATCAGTGGTTCCTAAATTGATTGACCCAAATTCAATTTGCGTTCATTAGTGGTAGAAATATCACCGACAGATCTTTCTAGCCCAGAAATTATCGAAATTATCTTTGAGTCGAATCTCTCCCAGATGTGCTATTAAAGTTGATCTTAAGAAAGCCTATGATACCATTTCTTGGTCGTTTCTTGAACAAGTCTTAAATGGGCTGGGCTTTCCTCCTATTTTCATCTGGGTCATGGAGTGTGTCTCTAGTGCTTCTTACTCCATTTGCATTAATGGTTCTCTTGAGGTAAATTTCCAGGCAAAGAGGCTTAAGCGGGGTGATCCTATGTCTCCCGCCTTATTTCTCCTATGTATGGAATATTTGTCCCGTCTCCTTAAAGTGAGAACTAATACCTTGACATTCAAATATCACCCCAGATGTGAAGTTCTCAAAATTACTCATCTTGCTTTTGCAGATGATCTTATGTTGTTCTCTGTGGTGACCTTCCCTCGATCAAGATCCCGATTGATTGTCTTAATGATTTCAAAAATGTCTCCGCCTTGATATTAACTCCTTTAAATCTAATCTCTTCATGCGGGGGATTATTGGGGATGAGCCCGACAATATCCTCAATCTCTTGAACTTCCCTCTTGGGACTCTCCCGGGCCGATATTTGGGGGTTCCTTTGGCTGCACAGAGGCTGAATGTTAACCATTATGCCCCCCTGTATGACAGAATTACCTCCTACATCAATAAATGGACTGCAAACTCCCTTTCTTATGTTGGTAGGCTCCTTCTTATCAAATCAGTGTTGCAAGGAGTGGAATGTTTTTGGCTCCAAATTTTTCCACTCCCGAACACTGTTATAGACAAGATTAATAGACTTTGCAGAGTCTTCCTTTGGGGGAAGAATACCTCTCCCATTAAATGGTCCAAAGTCTGTCTCCCCTCTGATGAAGGAGGCTTGGGTTTAAGAGATGTGCATTCTTGGAACAAAGCGCTTCTTGCAAAAATTCTTTGGAATATTCATTCGAAAGCTGATTCCCTTTGGGTCAGATGGGTCCACTCCTTCTACTTAAAAAATCAATCTATTTGGACTTGGGACCCCAAAAAATCTGATTCCTGCCTTTTGAAATGGATTTGTGATATCAGAAATGATATTTTAGCTAAGTTTGGTTCTCCTGAATCTGCTATCTCCCATCTTTCTCTTTTTTCAAATCCAAAAGGTCTTTGTTCCTCCAAAATGTACGACCTTTTTAGAGATTCCGGTCCTAAAACTTTTTGGCATTCTGCTGTTTGGAAAAACTTTATCCCCCCCTCCCAAATACTCTTTTTGTGTGTGGCTTGCTATTAATGATAGATTGGCTACTATTAATAACTTGAAATACTTGGATGTTGATCCTACTTGCAAATTGTGTGGTAACTACCTTGAAAATGCATCTTATTTGTTTTTTGATTGTATTGTCACCAGGTTACTTTGGGATCGTGTTAAAAGATGGTCGAATTTAGCCATTCCATGAGCACTATTGATGGGGCCTTAAATGGACCAAAAAGAACATCTTTGCTCGACCTAAAAAAGCTAGAGTCATTTCTTCTTTGTCTGCACTATTTACCGGTTGGAACGTCTCAAACCTCGGTATTTGAGGGCTTGAACTTTTCAGAAGATTCTGTCTTTATTAAAATTCAAAAAGATGTCTATAAGGTTGTTCATAACCATTTTCCAGTTAATCTGGTTGATATTTAGGCCCCGACTGTTTGGGCTATTTTTTCACCCGGGTGTGGGTGTTTTTGCTCCTTTCGGACATGTAAAATGTAATAACCATGATTTAGTGGAATCCCCCCTGAACTCCCCGCTTCTTAGCCATCCCTTTCTCTGTGGATGTTGGATGAGCTGCTATTTATGCTTGGTCTTTTTATGGTTGTATTTGCTCTTATGCTTGGCTAAATCTGCAGCAGGTTGAACTCTCCCAGTTTGAAACAAGTTGATGCTCATATGATGACTTCTTCGTTATATCATTTTTGTAGGTCAAGTTGTTTTAATTGATGGTTCGGTTCTCCATTTGGGTCTTTGAATTTGTTTCTCACTCAAATGGATCCGATTCAAGCGCATTTGCGATTTTTCCACCTCGATTGGTTATTTTTCAGACTTAATTCTATTTTTTGAGATTGCCTTTTAATGGAAGGCTTCATTGGTTTTGGATCCATTCTTGGATGATCCCTATTTTTTTTTTTTGAAACTGTTTGGGGTTGCAAATGTTGGATCCCCAGTCCCTTTTGGGCTGGTCGGATCCCAATATGTGCCCAACAGGTTCCTCTTTTAATAAAACAAAAGATCTTTGAAGCAATCTTGAGGTAATCTATGAGCTTTTCCTTCTTTCTGATTGGCCTATATCATCCAGTGACGAAGCCAGGAATTTCGGATAGGGGGTCTAACTAATATTAATATAAAAAGAATCCGTGAAATTTTTGGTCACTTCTACATAATAAAAATAGTTTTAACCATGTTTTCTTTTACCTATTTTTGAGTTCAAATTTTCACTCTGTCTTTTTTTTTTTTTCAATTTCTAGGGACCAGTCCACGACTCGGTACCGAAAAATGTACCCACATCAGTTTTTTGAAATATAATTAAGTACCTCATTTAAGAACATAAGAAGGGTATAACCGTGTCAAAATGACTAAACAACATGTTTTCGAAAAATATGACAATTTTTTATTTTTATAAAACATAAGTGGACAATTGTCACTACCACATATAAAAATAAAAAACAATACATCAAATTTAAAATAAGCAGAAGTTTTGATTAAGTCATTGTATTAATCCAATCACATCTTAATATTCAACTATAAATAACAAAATAAAATTACATCAATATACCAAAAAGGAATAGAGGCACAAGAGAATAATGCAAAAGTTCAAGTTAGTGTTTATGGCGGAGTTTAAATAATGTGCAAAAGTTTAACAAAAGGGAAAATGATCAAAACTCATATTTTTCAAGATTCAAAAATGAAAATAGGAAAGAGTAATGCAATATAATTGAAGTCTTTTTTTCCCCATTTTTCTATTTTTTTAAAAAAATAAAAATATGAAATGACCAAAATACCCCTACTTTTTTTCCAAAAATTGAGGGGGGCCCAGTGCCCCCCTTGGCCCCCACATGGCTTCGTCCATGATATCATCTATATCATCTTGTCTGAACTGGGTTGGTTCGACCAGCTTCTCACAAAATGATGGGGTATGCCCCTCCAAATTGTAAATTTTCTTGTAAATCTCTCGCCACCCTTGCTTGAGGTATTCTCGGGAGTGTTAGGTCGTGACCGCCTACTCCCTTTTGGTCCTCAATTAATTGGTTGTAGATCTTTTGTTGTTTTTAGTAAACCTCTGTTGAGGTTTTGTTAGGATTTACTGTTGCTCTTCTGGATACAATTTTGGCGTGTTTTGGGCTTGTTCAATTAACACACTTTTTCAATCACTGGGGTATACCCCTTTTAATTTGTAATTTTTCACCTCTTTTTAATGAAATTTTTCATATTTTCATCAAAAAAAAAAAAAAAGGTAAGGTGCCAAAAAAATTTGGAACTTCATATGATTCATGTTGGCCGTGATATTTCTCCAACACAATATAAGGTATTTTTCTTTGAGTGGGTTATTAACCTCTCACAATATATATAACCTAATTAGAATTCTTAAATGAATAAACCTTAGTTTTACGGTTGAGATGAGGTAGGCATGACGAAACCGACCCATTTCCACTAAATAAGGTTTGTCTATTGCTTTTAAGATGATGCTTTATATTTTAATTTTTTTGACCGTGCTCCAATGTGACCCATTAGATAAAGTGCAATTAATTTAATGAAAACAACAAATGTTAATGTGGATAATGCATGGTAGGGTTCCACTTAAGTTGTGCGTGCTCAATAAAAGCGTTAGCTTAACCTACTTTGATGTAACAAAGTCCATAATAAAATATAGCACTTCTTTTTAAAACAAAAGACACGCTTTCACTTTCACCCTTACTATTAGTCTATTAGACAAGTTCTAAAGTCCATAGTCAATAATAATCATTCTGCGAAAATGAATTTAATTAATAGTCATTTACAATTTTCGTTCCTTTTTTTTCCTTGTGGATATTACTTGTAATTTTTTTAACCGAAAACATTATAATTCAACTCCCTCGGATTCCGTTCCATGTTTGAAGTTTATATATATGAAAACCAAAAAAGAGCTTTATTTTTATTTTAATTGATATAAAATAGGTTTGCTTTTTCTTTTTTTCGTTTTTTTAACTCTTCATCTTTATATTTAGTTGTGTTAAAAAAAAAAACAACTCTTCAATGGAGATATGTGAGATTAATTTTTGGGGGACATATGTGCTAAAATGGGCCATAGTAGATCTGGAGGTGTGGCCCAAATGTTCATGCAAACAACAGACTGCTAGATTTGGGTCGGGCCTGGGCCACAAAAGAAGTCCAATTTCAATCTCAAGTATTTTACACAGATTAATTCGTTCTACTAGAAATATAATATTAAGTCTTAATATATTATTGTGCATATTAACCTCCTAAAATATTGTTTCATCGAAGAAATATAATTTTAATCTAAAGATGCAATATATTTATTGCATATGGAATTCAGCGATCTCTCAATAATGTAAAAGTAGAATAGCAATTTTATTGAGCGAAAACTTATACCTACAAAAATCTTGCAATATTATTGTGCAATTATCTTTTTTTTTTTCTTACGAGATCAATTAATATTTTTTTTATGAATCTAAAACTCTACGCGACTACGCCCAATCAAACTATGGGGTTAGAGTTGACTTTTTAAGTCAAATACTCTCATAATTAATTATTTATTTTGCCTAATTTCTGGATAAAATTTGCACTAATCATTTTTAGGATATTATCCCGCTAAATTCATGTTTGAATTCGAAATCTGCAGCAATTGTCATTGGAAGTTCAACGGAGTTAGACAAGAATCCTACTTTGTAGGAACATTATTTCTTTAACCTCACATTCACCTATTACTTGGAAGTTGCTCCGTGTGATCTATTTTGTAGGTTATTTGTTGAACTATATAAAGATATGGAGTAGTAGGAATTCCACACGGATTCAAGAGTAAAAAAAAACAAGAAGTAAAGAGAGACCATCTTAAGAAGTCTTTAAAGGAAGATGCCTAGTGTATTTTGTGTTGAAGTCACCTTTTGCAACAGTTGATTAAGAGACAAAGTGTAGGTTCATTTATTCTTTTACTTTTACCATAGAAAGTTGAATTGAAGATCAAGTATAATAGAAAAATCTTTGTCTTATTCTTTATTTTTTGTAATCAACATTATACTTCAGTGGTTTTTGCCTTACGGGCGTCGTGCAAGTATTTTTACACTTGCACAGATTTTGTATATCCTGTGTACATTTCTTATGCTTTGCATGTCTGATTTCATAAAACAAGTATGTTGTTTAAAAATTGTTAAGTCTCCCGCTGTGTGATACTGTTGCCAACACTTTGCACAACACTTACTGCAAATCTAGGGAATTCACCCCTTTGAGTTCTAACCTATGGTTCAATGTTCATGCACGGATGAATACACTGACTTATTTTTATTACCAAATTGCTAATTAAATACCTTAAAAGTTAAAACTAAATTTTATCCTGAAACCGATTTATAAATTAGGGCTAATAGCCTTCTCGAACACTATGTGTTGAAGTTCTGCTTCCATGTCACAATGACTTAAACCTTACCACAAAATGCATTCGTTTACTTAAAACAATAAAAATTAAAAGAAATTGATGATTAAATTTAGATAACTTTTTGGAAAATTAAATAAGGGTGGTCCATTATTTTCACTTTCAAACCCTAAAGCAAATTCAGTGCACGTGTGAGACTCAACTTTGGCTTACCTTCGATAATGGGGTGCAAAAGGTTTTGGGGATTGAGAAATCTTGGGACCATATGTATACAGATTGCACTTACTGCGCCAATTGGGTTTTTGAACATGAACCCTATGAGTGATTTAGGACCACATGTCACAAAAAATGTAGCCAACTTCTTCTTTATTGGGCTCATAATACTTTTGCTTGTCTTTTGAAAAGGAGTTTGATAAATAATTGGGAATACCCATTTTTTTAAGGCAATACTAGTCTTTTACGTTTTCCAATTCAATTTTACCTAATTTTACGTTTCCTGGTGAAATTTTACCTAAATTTACGCTCCCCACTCTTTTTTTACACAACAATACACTCCAGCAAAAATTCCCGGAAAATTTTACGCTTTTTCAACATTGTTTCAAACATATTTCAAACATGTTTAATGTGTTTTTCAACATTGTTTCAAACATGTTTACATGTTTTTGTGTTTCAACATTGTTTCTAACATGTTTCTTTTAAGAAAAATAGGTAAAAAATTGTATTTAAACATCGAAAACTTCATTGAAATAACAAAAAAATATCAGAACAACATTAAAAAGGGTATGTAAACAACCCAGAAACAACGTAAAAAATATTTAAAACACAACATGAATAAAAAGAGTTTAAAAATAGGTAAAAATTGTATTTACACATTGAATACTACATGAAAACAACAAAAACAGTTATTAGAACAACATTAAAAATATTATAAAACAACACCGAAACAATAGAAACAATGTACAAAATAATATATGAATAAAAAAACAACATAAAAAATAGGTTAAAGTTATTTTGAAACATCGAAACAACAAAGAAACAACATAGAAACAATAAAGAAACAAATTTAAACAACCTCGAAACAACTTATATAACATATAAAACAATGCAAGAACAAAAAAAAAAACGAAAAAAAATAAAAATAATCAAAAAATAGCAAGGAGCGTAAAAAAAAAATTAGGTACAAAAGTAAAGAAATAGGCACAAGAGTAATATGAGCGTATTGTGTGGTAATGGTACAAAAACAACGTATTCTGTGTAATTTTCTCTAAATTAAATAATATGTGAATAAGTTTAGATAGCATATATACTCCCTCCATCCCAATTATATAGTCCAATTGGACTTTTTACACATATTAAGAAAAAATATTGGAAATTAAAAATGTGTAAAAAATTTACTTGATTTGCCCTCATTTAATGAATAGTGTAAATTACAAAATGCATATTAAATAGGGTTATAATAGTAAAAGAATGGAAAAAGTACTATTAAATAGGGAAAATGGACTATATATTTGGGACATCCCAAAAATAAATACTATATATAATTGGGACGGAGGGAGTATTTATGTTTGTTTAGTTAGTTAACGAACGTATATTGAACAAGGACTCGTCTAATAAACAAAGTGAGCATAAAAATTGTATAATCGTTCAATAATAGCGTTCGAAGAAATTTGTTTAGTGTTCGTTCATAAAATGTTCATTAACAAACTCATGTAGCTTAATTTTAAAATTAAAATTTGCATAAAAGTTAAATATAAATATTCAAACGTTAAACATATATAATTATAAAAGTATTGTATAATATAATATAATTTATTATAATAAGAAAAAAAAATTAATGTTACAATATTAAATATATATCATTAACATTTAGAGTAAAGTTGAATTTGTTCACGAACATGTAATGAATACGAAATCATCAAACGTAGTTTTGTTTATTGTTCGCGAACAAAATTATTCAATATTCACGAACACGCAATGAACACGAACTCGAACACAAACGCATTCACGAATATGTTCGTGAATAAATTCAAACACTAAATAATTTTATAAAAAAAAATGAACAAGATTTTTAAAATCTGAAGAGACACTACAAGAAAACAAGTGAATTCCAACGAAAAAAATCCGTTGGTATTTGGCCAATTTCCATCAGGAATTATCTATTCCAACAAAAATTCCAATGGAAAAGCACCATTGGTATAATGACCGTTGGAATGACAAAATTCCAACGAAAATTCCAATGGAAAAAATATTCCAACAGTACCAAATGGTTTTGGTTATTGTTGGACTTTATGTTGGAATTTTTCAACGGTATGTTGTATCATTGGAATTTCTATTGGAAATTTGTAAATTCCAACAGTTTTTTATTTCATTAAAATTTTTACGTTGGAATTTAATTGTTATTTTGTAGTGAGAGCTTGTATAAAATTAAATGAACTATTGACAAATATGTTAAAGTTTGCCTTGGTTCGATCGTATATACCCATATTCATGCAATGAATTGGAGTTGAAAATTAAGATGAATTATTTATATTCGTTCACCTATAGCAATATTGAAAGGGAAGATGTTTTCTTTTTTTCTTCATGTTCAAAATCAGTATATATTAATTGATACTAGGGAACATAAGGGTCGAGATAATTGAACTCTAAATCTATATCAAATGAGTTACTAAGCTAGGTTAGATATCCCACCTGACTGAAGCAAAACACTCAATAAACGATGATACCTTTTTTTTTTTTTTATATTTATAATATTATAAGTTAATAGATCGCCAATAAATTTGCTAACATCGTTACATCGATGATGGGATCACCCTCGCTTTCCAGTGGTTGAGGCGTGTGTTGTATGGGCAAATGATGGGGTTCGATCCCATACGAAAACAAGCGTGTATTTTCCTTCCTAAATTCCCCCATTGTATTGTTCCAAAATTAATATGATAACTTCTATACACGCTGATAATCATCATGCGATAAAATAAGAAATAGAAGATCCCATCCGAAAAATTGTTACATCGACTCTAACAAATTAATTAATACAAGTGCAAAACCGCAACCAACAGCTGTTCGAATTATATTTGAAGCTCTCTATATATGTGTCAAGTAAACCCAAAACTAAAATACTAGCTATCAAATAATCTCTGTTGTGACATTTAATTAATTGAGCCACCTCCATCACACATTGGCATGCAACCTGATAACATTTCAATTTTTTTCCCTCAAGAATGAAGAATTACATTTCAATTTTTTTCCCTCAAGAATGAAGAATTACATCAATTCATTAATCCAATCCGTAAACTTCAGCGGTACTTGAAATGATCAAGAGAATAAATTATGGCATGTCTCAATTTATACGAATTAATGTAACGACCCATTTCCGTATAGAGCGGATGGGATCTTATATTCCAAAACCGTGTTTCATCTCCTATTCCAACCATGTGGATGATTGACTTGATTTATGCTTGAAAATAAACATGGTAAGTGTAATACACGTGTCAATCATCTACATAGTTGGAATAGGAGATGAAACACGGTTTTGGAATAGAAGATCCCATCCGCCATCCGGTTTCCTTTTGCAAATAATACCATGCAACTATATTACATTTTCAATTTCAAGACAAAATTTGCCGGAAAGTTGATTATTGCCAGAATAATCCACATAAGCAATATTAAGGAGGATTTCGGTATTTTTCTCACACGTTGGACATGATTTTCACACGTGGATTTTACGTGGCATGAACACGTGGATGTCCTTTGAGTAGGCCATATGTAGGACAAAAATGGAGGGAAATTGACAAGTACCTGCGGGTGTTGGAAGTTCAACTTAATTTGGTTTAAATAATATTGAGCTTAAAAATATATTATTGTGTTAAAAGATAAAAATAAGAGTCCAAACTTAAAAGACACAAATTCTAGAATTTTAGAAACTTTTTAGATATTTTGTAGCAAAATTCTAATGGATAAACTATAATCATTAAATCAAATAAATCCTACCCACTGGTTAGGAAGTTGTTTTAGTATAAATATGTGATATCTTGCTCATTTTGCAACAAGCCAAAATTTAAGAAGAATAAATATAAGCAAATATTCTTTCATCATAAGGTAGCTTTTATTTCTTAGCCTAAATATCATCATTTTCCTACAAAGAAAAATAAACCGTTTTCCAACCTCCAATTTCTAAATAACCCATTTTGACCAAAATTGAAATAAGGGCTAAACATGAGTCTTAGAGTCTATACTTGCTAAAAAAAGAAGAACGACAAAGAAGTCTGGTTGAGCCATGTGTTGTACGGTCTTTTCCTTCATTCTAAAAAAATAACAACACTACAGAAATGGGTGTTTTTGTGACGGGTTTTAATGAGGATATTGTGTTGTCGCTAAAAATACTTATTGTGACAACAATTTTGACACGATTGAACATGAAATTAAACATGACGGTCTATTTGCGATGATAGTCTATTGTCACTAATAACTTTTAGTTCCCTTCAAATTTTTGTGTGCGCCCTCGCTTTCTTCTTCTTCTTCTTTCTTTCTTTAATTTTCTCTCTTTGAAGTTCTTTTGTTTTTCTTTTGTTGGTTCAATTGGTAGTAATGTTTTGCATCTTCGAAAGATAACAAGAAAGTGAATTTTCAAGATCAAAGCAAATTAGTTGTCGATGCTACTCTATTTCACAATTGTCGGGCAATGCAAATTAGGTAGGGCTTTTTGCTTTTTTTTTTTTTGTACATTTTACTTAATTAATTTTTCTAATTTTTCTGTTTCCATTTGAATTTTACATTATATATAGAGGGACTCTCTTGTGAGTCCGTCTCACAGATCTAGATCTGTGAGATGGAGCCCCATTTAGTAAAACCCGCTAGCCCACCCACTTGAAATAGAACCAACGCCATCCACCAATGCAACAAAAATAGAGCCACCCGCATAATAGACTCTAGCCCACGCAAAGCCCATACCCGTTGAATCGTGCCCTAGCAATCGTCTCCCTCAGCTCGAATCCAATGAAACAGTGTACATAGAAGAATTAGCTCGTGTTCTAGCAGTTGTCTCCCTCAGCTCGAATCCTTTGAAACATTGTACAGAGAATAAAAAATCTTAGCTCGTGTTCTCTCTTTCTCCCTCTCTCGACATCAACGAACATAAAACCTCAGCTCTTCTCGCTCGATGTCGACGCACATAAACCTCAGCTCGCGTTCTCTTATTGTGTCTCACGGTACATAAATTTCTTCTTCTTCGATTTACCTTTTGTTGCTAAATATATGTATGAAATTGGGGTTGTTGTTGGTATTTGTTATTGTATGAAAAAACTTATTATTCTCTAATGATTTTTTCTTTTCCATATTCTGTGTTGGTTTTGTTGAAGACAAAAATGGACAATATAAAAGAGCTTGCAAAAGAAGGTATGATTTCTTCCATTAGGACTAAAAGTATTACTTTTATAGATAAAAGTATCACTTTTTCAATAAAAAGTATCTGATTTCTAACGAAAAGTATTGTATTTAGATGTTGTCACCGTCATTGACTCTAGTGATGAGGGTGATGAAATCAAAATTGACCCAGGGGATGCGTGTGATGTAATGCTCCAAGAAACTGAAGGTAATGTGTTACCTATTTTTTGTCACTTCAGTTTTTTAAGTATTGCTTTTCTAGTAAAAAGTATCACTTTTTCAATGAAAAGTATCGCATTTCTAACCAAAAGTATTACGCTTAGATGTTGTCACAATTCTTAGTCTTTGCTCGTGAAAATGACGAAATCAAGATTACCACACAGGATGCAAGTAATACAATGCTCCAAGAAGTCAAGGTAATGTGTTACCTATTTTGTCACTTCAGTTTTTGAAGTATTGATTTTTTAGTAAAAAGTATCACTTTTTCAATGAAAAGTATCACATTGCTAACCAAAAGTATTACGCTTAGATGTTGTCACAATTCTTGGTGCTAATCCCAAAATGACGGTCAATATTACCACAAATGCAAGTGATACAATGCTCCAAAAAGTCAAGGTAATGTGCTTCCCATTTTTATCAATTATGTTTTTGAAGTATTGCTTTTTTATTAAAAAGTATCATTTTTTCAAAGAAAAGTATGACTTTTTGAATGAAAAGTATCACATTTCTAACCAAAAGTATTACGCTTAGTTGTTGTCACAATTCTTGGCGCCGCTTCATGAAAATGATGAAGTCAATATTACCACCGTAATGCAAGTGATACAATGCTCCAAAGATGAAGGTAATGTGCTTCCCAATTTTTGTCACTTCAGTTTTTCAAGTATTGCTTTTCTAGTAAAAAGTATCACTTTTTCAATGAAAAGTATCACATTTCTAACCAAAAGTATTACATTTAGATGTCACAATTATTGCCTCTAGTGGCGAGGGTGATAAAGTCAGTAATTCCAATGAGGTGGAGTGATAATGAAGATGAAAATGAGTTTGATGTGAGTGGTTGTCTTCTACATATAACAATAAAAACAATTAAGGATATGCATCAGTTGTATTGTCGTCATGCTCGTGCTATTGGGTTAGTGTACGAAAATCGACTACTAGAAAATCTACAGCTGAAACATGAGTTGTCATTGAGAAATACTACGTATGTTCTTCCATGAATTAAGCAATCTACAAAAGAAAAGAAAAAGGTTAATGTTACACGACCGGATGTAAAGCTTCAATGAGAGTAAAGTTAAATGGAGAGGGGCTTTATGAGGTAGTTCAGTATATTATGGAACACAACCATCAACTCACAAGAAGGGAATGGAGCCATCTACATCGTTCTGAGAGAGTCATTACAAATGAAAAAGGCAAAGCTATTGAGGATATGATATCTTGTGGGATGAAAGCCACTCAATCTTATCGTTATATGGTACACGGTGCGGGGGGAGAACAATGCCTTGGTCATACTTTGAATGACCATTTGAATTTGTTAATAGATTGAAAATGAAAGCAATAGAAGGTGGCGATGCACAGACGTTAATTGATATCTTATATCAACAAGATGTCGAAGAGGTGGAATTCTTTCTTAGAGTGAAGTTGGATGAATTTGGTAGATTATCTAATGTATTTTGGATGGATTCCATGATGAAAGAAGACTACAAGATATACGGTGACGTTATGATATTTGACACAACATATCGCAAGAATAAATACAACTTGATTGGTGTGCCATTTGTTGGGGTCAACAACCACCGAAAAACGTTATGTTTGGGTGTGCTTTTTTTATCCGATGAAAAATCAATCAATTGAGTGGCTTTTTCAAGTCTTTACAAAATCAATGGGTGGAAAATGTCCTGTAACTTTGTTCATCGATCAAGACCTACCAATAAGCAATGCAATTGAAAAGGTAAATACTTTATGATAATAATCGATACTTTTAACTGTGACACTTTTATAGCTAAAAGTGATACTTTTAGCTATAAAAGTTATACTTTAACATGAAAATCGAGATACTTTTGCCTCAAAACATATATGCCTAATTTTGTTATTTTTCTTCTTCGTGCGATTTTTCCTCAAATAAGGCACATGCTATGTCCTGTGGCACATTCACCAGAGTGCTATAAGTCGGTTTGGACGTTTGAAAAAAATAATTATTTCAAAGAAGCATTCAATAAATGTTTGACTGGTTGTGTTGATGAAAGAGACTTTGAATTTAGCCGAATTCTATGATTTTGGAGTATGAATTGCATAATGATTCTTGGTTTCATCGCATGTATGATTTGAAGGAGAAATGGTGTACTACATTAAGCAAGGATATTTTTTCTCATGGGGGATATTATCTTCAAAAAGAAGTGAGAGTACGAACAACGTTAATAGATTTAATGCAAAGAAAAAACAACTCGATCAATTTTATGGAATTTTCCAAGGAACATTAAAGTGTTGGAGATGAACAATGAAAAAGAAAACGAATTCCAATGCTCAAGATCAATTCCGTCCTGCGACCATTGATCGGAATGTTGAAACATCTTTGCTAAGGTATATACATCGACCCTTTTAAAGAGTTTGAGAGTGAGTTTATTAAAAGTATCTCTCATCGAATGCATCATTGTGCGTGTTGAAGAAAACATCATGGTTTATGACATTTCAATGCCAAGTGATGGGGGTTGGGTCATCGTGTGGTGTATGATTGTTTAAATATGCTCATAAACTGTTCTTGTAAGAAATTTGAGGAGTGTGGTTTACTCTTGTTGTCATAGCTTAAGAGTATATCATATGCATTCTATCTCCAAGATTCCCGAGTGTTACATTGTCAAAAATGGACAAAATTTGTCAAAACAGAGTTGTGGGGGAAGTTCAATAAGATGGTCGAAAGTTCCCACAAACCGAAGGATTGTGTTCTCTTAGCGGCATGAAATGGCACGAAACTATTATAATCTTATTCTAAAATGCCAAGACAATGAGGAGGCGAGAAGAATCATCGAAGATGGCTACAGTAGAGATTCTTTAGCTGTTGATGCGTTGATGAATACACCGAATTCTATGGAATAACATGAGGTTTCTAATTCTTCTAACAAAGATATCTTTGGATCCTACACGTTCGATTACAAAAGGGGAAAGGCAAATGATCAAGGGGCATTTTCAAAAAAAAACAAGAAGAAAAAATAGTGATACAACAAGCTCACATCCATCCAAGGAGTTTGGTTCAAAGACTCCTAATCCCCGATTAGTTTAGTATTCCTACTGTTTTAGTAATGAATTGTTCAGATTTTTAGTATTGAATTATTCAAATTTTTAGTATTGAATTCTTCAGCTTTTTATTATTGAATTTTTTAGCTTCAGTTTTATAAATGATGGTGATACCTTTAACCCAAAAAACAATACTTTTGTAACAAAAAGTGATACTTTTAACCCAAAAGGTGATACCTTTCCAATGGAAAGCTATACTTTAATGAGATGATACTTTTTTTAACAAAAAGTGATACTTTTAACCCAAAAAATGATACTTTTGTAACAGAAAGTGATACCTTTAACCCAAAAGGTGATACTCAATGGAAAGCTATACTTTAATGAGATTATACTTTTTTAATAATAAATGATACTTTTAACCCAAAAACGATACTTTTGTAACAAAAAGTGATACTTTTAACCCAAAAGGTGATACTTTTCCAATTGAAAGCTATACATCATGAGATGATACTTTTTTAACAAAAAGTGATACTTTTAACTCCAAAAAATGACACTTTTGTAATGCAGTGATACTTTTAACCCAAAAGGTGATACTCAATGCAAATCTATACTTTAATTAGATTATACTTTTTTAACAAAAAGTTATACCTTTAACCCAAAAACGATAGTTTTTAAATAAAAGCAATACTACTAATCCTCGATTATTTAGTAGTTGTTTTAGTACACAAACTTATAAATGATGGGGATACTTTTAACACAACAAACAATACTTTTTTAACAAAAGGTGATACTTTTAAAACAAACGACGATACTTTTTTAAAACACATGTGATACTCTAATAAGCCCATATTTATGAAACGCAACAAAATGCTCGAACATTACAAA
Source organism: Rehmannia glutinosa (assembly GCA_016081115.2). Classification (NCBI taxonomy): domain Eukaryota; kingdom Viridiplantae; phylum Streptophyta; class Magnoliopsida; order Lamiales; family Orobanchaceae; genus Rehmannia; species Rehmannia glutinosa. The sequence continues at coordinate 989,433 of CM071930.1, read as the reverse complement.
TGTGCTTATTCACAACCACACCAACTTACAAAATGTGAAAACATCTTTCTCGTCATCTTCCCAAAGAAATCATACAACCAAAAAAGATACACCAAAATACTATTCAATACCTATCAATGTAACTTGACCAAACTAATTTATACATGCATAAAAATTAGAAACAATTCTTCTCTTTCATTCTCTACAAAGCCCTATACATACATAAATCAACTTGTTGATTTATAAATTCAATTGCTTCCTTCTCAACTTGCACTCTTAACTCATTTCACCGACTGAGAACAATCCTTGCGCAATAAGAAGTCCTTAATTTGCGCTGTTCACCAACCTTCAATGAAAATAAGATAAAACAAAGGTAAAATAAATATTTTTACGTGCATTAAGAAAACACCGGAAATTTAATCTAATCTAATTTGCGTTGTTCACCAATCTAGTCTAATTTTATAACCAAAAAAAACATTCATACCTTACGCAACTGTTCTCCGAGTAAACAAGCCCCTTGAAATTTTCCATGTGGTGCATTAAGAAAACACCACGACCAATGTTGGCTATTTTTCTTTTTGCCATTGAAATTTGACATTATCAAATACATATTTTGCAACATCATCGGCTTTTAGGGTGGTTTTCTCCTTCAAGAAAATGCGCATTTCTCTTTCTTTGAAAAAAAAGAGAAATCACACTCTTGAGTGATACTTTTCACTTCAAAGTATAACAAATAATGAGTAATACTTTTCAAGTGAAAAGTGATACTTTTCATATGAAAGTGAAACTTTCCAGTTAAAAAGTGATACTTTTCACTTCAAAGTATTACAAATAATGAGTAATACTTTTCACTTGAAAAGTGATACTTCTCATATGAAAAGTGACACTTTTCACTTAAAAAGTGATACTTTTACTTCAAAGCATTACAAATAATGAGTAATACTTTTCAGAGTGAAAAGTGATACTTTTCATATGAAAAGTGATACTTTTCATATGAAAAGTGATACTTTTCACTTAAAAATGATACTTTTCACTTCAAAGTATTACAAATAATGAGTAATACTTTTCAGTGAAAAGTGATATTTTTCATGTGAAAAGTGATACTTTTCACTTCAATGTATTACAAATAATAACATGAAAACCTATTAATAATAACATCAACTAAATAATTTACCACCAATTTTGCTAGACTAATGATTCCAAAGAATCTCTCAAATTTTTACTTGTTATCCCGCCTTTATCTCCAATGAAAAGCTTTTCAAAGTACATCTGTTGCGATGTGATACTTTTAAGATTAAAATTAATACTTTTAAAGCATAAAATGACACTTTTAAATAAAACTTATAGAATGTTGAGCATGGAAGTAAAAGTAGTTCGTTGCTGGTCTTTTGTTAAGCAACATAGCCCATGTGTCTATGATGCTTATGTGGATTATCATTGAATCGTGTAATGTCATGATGCCATCGTTAAATGCAATATAAAAACCCCCAGCATGTGCAAAAGCGTTTGAACCGAAAATTAAAAACAATTAATAAAACAAGAAAATGGATTTGAACGAAATTAAAGGTAATTTATAAAAACAATTTACTTACTCGATATCTTGCTCCTTCCTGCGCAAGAATTTGAGGCTGCTCTTGTGTTTTTTCATGAAAATGGACTTGAATTCAGCCTTTGGATCAATAGGCCATGGTTCGTCCAGTATTCTAGCATCCTCTCCTGCTTCTTCATCCACAACTTCTTCGCCGACTTCTTCACCAACTTCTTCCCCTATTTGTTTGCCCTTTGAATCTTCCCCTTCTTCACCAACTTTTTCTTAACTAACCTCCGGATAAGGAGCTCAAAATTTGGCATTTGAGCTGCCAAATTCTTCATCAATTTAAAGTTTTCAACAGCTTTATCAATCAACTCGTACACCTTCGAGTCTGAGAATAACTGGCTTTTAGAGATTGACGAGTGCGGAGATGAAACTGTATCTTTCTTCTCTTGCTTCTCTTGGGTCATCTCATTTTTCAATTTTCTCAACTCGTCCATATGGAATTGTGTCACAAAATTAAATTTCTCTTGCACATCAAAAAGCCTTGGAACATTCTACAAAAATAAGAAGAAATATGTTAATATTTGACATGAAAAGTGATAGTTTTCACATGAAAAGTGATACTTTTCACTTCCAAGTATTACAAATGATTAGTAATACTTTTCAAGTGAAAAGTGATACTTTTCACTTGAAAAGTGATACTCTTCCCTTCAAGTAAAAACCGATACTTTAAATGAACTTACATCCCTAGCCGACTTTCCACCTCGTCATCGCTCGAGCTCCTTCCCTTTGGTAGTTTCAAATTTATATACTCATCATCACCAACCGCCTCTTTTCAACCGTGCATTTATTCCTCGAGCAAACAGGGTATGTATCCGTTACCCATTCACCTTTCTCTAGCACAAAGAATAGAGCTTTCTTGCTTTATTCTTTTCCCCTCACTTATCGTGGGTCCAATGAGATATCAACAAGAGTGTGGATGGTTCAAATGTTTCCACCACTTCAATCTATGGAAATACAAAAACAATAAAACCAAAACACACCCACGATGTATTTAGCTCCTGGGTTCCTATTGTATTTGTCCACCCTTGTGACTGACTTTTTTAAAACATACGAACACTCGCCATAATCCCCTATTTTCTCCACATCAATGACTGATCTAATCGCATGCAAGTCGACTTTCCAATTAGATCCTCCGAGTCAAAAAAAAAGACAAGCAAGAATAACAAAAAAGGCGCTTAAAGTCATCGCCACCATCCACCAACCTACTCTCAATCACATTCTTAACCTTGTAAACCAAACATTCCCCTCGATGTCGTATTTCTCCTTCAACTCACCAATCAACCGAATATACTCTCCCAATCCAATTCGAACATCATTCCCAACTTTATTGGGCAATAAAAAGATCACATATGTCATCTAATGTGACAACAAAAATCGTGTTGCCGAACTTCAACATCCGATCGTACCATTAAAATTCTTTTACCGTTTTTTTAACAATACCCATAGGGAATCTTGAATCGATACGAAGACTCAAGAAACCTCCAAATCCTATCTTACAACATCAACCTTTTTGTCGATATGTCAATTTTTTCTCGAAACTCACATAAATCTTGAGGAAAGTATTTCTCATAACACGTAAAAATATATTCAAAGTGATACTCAATTAAGTGATACTTTTAATACGTAAAAGTGATACTTTCATATGAAAGTATGTTAAAAGTGACACTCGATTATGTGATACTTTTAACAGAAAAGTGATACTTTTAACACAGTGATACTTTTCACATGAAAAAGTTATACTTCTATATGGAAGTATACTTTTAATACGAAAGTGATACTTTTAACACATAAAGTGATATTAATACAAAAAGTGATACTTTTAACACATAAAGTGATCTTACATATAAAAGTATGTTAAAAGTGATACTTAGTTATGTGATACTTTTAACAGGAAAAGTGATACTTTTAACACAGAAAGTGATACTTCTATATGAAAGTATTTCCATAACACAAAAAATATGTTAAAAGTGATACTCATTTATGTGATACTTTTTAACACAGTAAAGTGATACTTTCAACACAAAAAGTGATACTTTTCACATGAAAAGTGATACTCTATACGAAAGTATATGTTACCTGGATTTTCGCTTTTCTACTACTTACCTCCACATCGTGAGCTTTTCCTATCATCTCCACCGCAATAAGAATACAATCAAACAAATTAACACAAACATCAAAACAACACAATATAATCATGCATTAAACATTGACTATACCTAGTTTAATCTTCTCTTCTTTTTCAGCCTTTTGTGGTACTTTTCTCTTCTTTGGAATAGGCTTTGAATCTTTTGCTTGAATATTTTCATTTTCCTTAGCTTTCCTTTTCAGGAATACCTTTTTCATTTCTCAAGGAAGCGAGTTTCTTTTTTCTAGGAGAACGTCGTGCGTCATTTCCTTCAGAATATCCTATCTCCCGGACAATCGGGATACGAATACGAGGTGTTCTAGTATCTTCTTCCATAATCACAGAGGATATGTAAATGTGCACAAACAACGTTTTTAGTTTACAAGCCGCAAAAATATAAAAAAAACCACGATTAAAATGTCGAAAATATATAAATCTAATAAAAATAAATTAACATGACTACTTTATGAATACTAAAATGAATTTCGCATAAAAAACTCATAAACCCTAAACAAAATCGAGAACATAACAACTCCAACACAAGAAAGAACTCGAAACTGAACTAAAACTAAGAAAAATGAAGAAAAATGGAAAAAGCTCAACACCAACACTACCCTTGAACACTAACACTAACCCCCGAACACCAACCTAAATAAAATGAGAACATAAAAATTCTATAAACTGAACAAAAACGAAAAAACAAAGAAAAGGGTAGAAACGCATGGTTGACAAATCACAAGAAAAATTGAACTAAAAACTGAAGAAAAACGGAAGAGAAAAACTATAAAAAACCTGAAGAAAAATGGAAAATATAACTTACCAGTTGAAAAATTGAGGAATCGCGCAAGAGAATTGAGTGGAAATCGGAGAAAATGGAGAGAAATCGAGCGAAATTCCAATTTGTGGAGGAGAGATGAAACAGGGAGAAAGGGTTTAAGGGAACTTGGGAGGGAAAATAGTAGGGTTAAAATTGTGAATGGGCGTGGGTCACTGGACTAGGCGAGTGGGCAGTCGATTGGGCGCGGGTCGGCCGGGTGGGTGGCGGGTTTTAGTAAAATGGGCTCTCTCTCACGGAACTGAGATCCGTGAGACATCTCACGCAAGTTTTTGTGTTATATATATAGGGATGTGATCTCGACGGAACCTCTTATTATATGACAGTGTCGATTGTTCTCATCCATCTACACCCTTTAATCAATGGTCCAAATTCCTATTAAGAATACATGATTTATCAATTAATTAATATGTAGATAGGGCAAATGAGTAACTAGCAAAATGGTGTAACAAATACTTCCATGGTGACGCCCTACAATCAAGAGATTCATCAATATCATGTTTCCATAACTGATTATCACATAATCATAGCACAAACCGTCTTCCTCCATCTTCTCTCTGCTCCTGCAAAACACATATAAATAAATAAACCATGCAACAAAAACAATCCAAGCTATCTACAAATTCATGAACAAAGAACAAGTTGTACACATGCGAGAAGAATATGCTCATTCACATAAAAGTGACATGTCAATGAACAATCACGAGATGAAAGCGGCGAATTTGAAAGAGTGAATGCTCATATGTGTAATTCTCATACGAAAATAACAAAATTACAATCATGCAATATTATCTACGATTCCTGGAAAACAAATATGTTTACCACTTGTTTATTCAATCACACCTTTAAATAACATACTAACTAGCATGTAGTATGTGTTTTTTATGTATAATTTATAAAAAATCGATGAACATTTAGTTAAACTTTAAAACACGGCTATGTTGAAAAGTTACAACTTAATTTTATCAAATATGAAAAATGATGCACAACTAGTTTTTTTTTGTGATGTATATATAATGTATATGTAATAATACACAATTAGTATAATTTGGTGGGTATATATAGACGTGAATAATAAGCATTAGGTATAACAATATTTATAAGATCTTTTATGAATAAGATAATGGTGCATGCTTGCTATTATTTGAGAAGTATGTCAATTAGTCACCATGAAATAAGCGTGTAATTTGATGCTTATTTAGGTATAAAGTTATTCATAATATGGTGCATAGATAAGCATACAATGGTGTATGTTTAGCTGTTTATTTGATAAACGTATGCCAATTAGTCACCATGACATAAACATTGTAGTTTGAAGCTTATTTTTGGTATACATATATTCATAAGATGGTGCATAGATAAGCATACAATGATGTAATGTTTTACCGTTATTTGAGAGAGTATGCCTTGATGCTTATTTAGGTTTTAAATATATTGGCAATATGGTGCATATATAATTGAACAATGGTGCATTTTTGTTGTTGTTTGCAAAAGTATGCGATTTAGTCCACCGTGAAATAAACATTGTAGTTTGATGCTTATTTGTACTTACACGATGCATAATATTACAAAACTTGTGCGATTTAATTGATGAAAATATCCATTGGTTGAAATACGAGCACATTGTAATATCCCCACACTCTACCAAGTCTTTTTGGATACAAATAGAACAAGATAAAATACCATGAATAGGCATGCAATTTACCACAATGGAGAAAGGTATGCAATTTTATAGGGGAATACGACAAATGATGCGGCTTCAACATACAAATAATCACCTCACTAGAAAATTTAAAAATAAAGAGATCCGATTACGAATACATTGTGTGTAAGAGAGGGCTACAAACATACAACAACTATGGGGTGCGGATAGGAAGCAATACACATACAAATCAACACAATATTCGCAAGCGGTGAATTACCGATTGATTTCAAGAATTTTAAAAGAGATTTGATGGCATACATACTGAGGTGCAAACACGATTAATAATGGAAAAATTCTTGAAAAAAGAAAGCGTGTCAAGAATGGCGCTTTAGTTATGGCGTGGATGAACCACGACCAAGCTAAGCGGAAGACTGTTATGGACATACTGCTTTTTTGGTATGCAATTATCAATGTTTAGGGATGTAATTTCATTTGATGCCACTTACAATACAAACAAGTCAGTTAGAAAAACTATGTGGCATATATAGATCACAATGTGTGTACATATATGAATGTTATGGTATCGTTCTTGAAAAGAATGATATAATTCAAATATATTTGTTCTCGATAGGAAAATACGGTTCATACATAGATCAATACTTGTGTATAAATATATATAAAATGGTGTACTTTTACTATGACAATGATGCATTTCAAGTTCGTGTTCCCAAGTACAAAATGGTTTTTGTACGTTCTGGCGTTGACATTCATGGTCACCATTTTGAATTGCATGTGGGAGTTTTAAGTATTACAAAATAAACACTATTGGAGTTAAATATTTTGTTCATTATTGAAGAAATATGTCAAGAAAAATTATGCCAAAACACAATTTACATTCAACTTTTCCACCATATATGTATATACACTTGTCATTTTCGAACAAATTTGTGTTTATATAGCTAGTTTGATATTTTACAAATGTTGATATTTGGTGGTTTTTGTGTTTGGGTTTATATCAGGTGGTTGAATGGATACATTGTGGTGTTGATATTAGGTAAATATTGATATTATTGTTGGGTAATGTTGATATTGTTATTGGTGAATACAAGTTTAAAAAGGGATAGTAAAATAAAAACAAAAATGGAGTTTTTACGACAAAATTCATAATAAATAATCTTCCAAGACAAAAGCTCTTGTGACAACACATGACGAAACAAAAATATTAAATCACAAAAAGTGTTTTGTGACAACATTCGATCTTTTTGAGACAACTTTTTGTTGTCACAAAACCCTCTTTTCTAGTAGTTTAATTTAACTACCCGTAACAACCTAACAACTCGGCTTTATGCCGGTTCACTACTAAACATCGATCGTTTGGAGGAACGCTCTCTTGGGTTAAAAGCGGACTACAACACTTCAAAGTGGAGAACATGATTTACATCCAAAATTAGAAATACAACTCTACTGATGGAAATATGACTTGGAAACTCGTCGTTATCTCGTAACAAAACCAATCCCCTTAAAATTGATCTTGTCCTCAAGATACAAAATGAGTATACAAACGGGCCATCTCATCAAAATCTTCCTAGGTGGCCTCCTCTGCGGGTAAATGAGCCCATTGCACCAATTCGAGCGCTCCCAAGGTTGTGCGGCTTAACGAATCTTATCCGGGGATAGCTACGAGGGTGTAAAACTATTCACCCGCCTCATCAAACATTGGCAAGTCACTATTAGACACAAAATCAAGGTGCCAATCTTCTTTAATAAGGAGACGTGAAAGACCGGATGAACCTTCCAAGACGAGATGGTAAGCTGAAACATGTAGGCCACCTCTCCCACCCTGGCCGAAGTACCACAAAACAGACTCGCAAACTTTGGGCTTAGCTTCCACAACTTTGGAATTATGCAAAGAAAGTTGTATATATGGCTTGAGTTTCAAATAGACCAAATCACCCACCTGAAACACTCTCTCCCGCCTGTTTCTATGGCCATCCTTTTCATTCTGTCTTGTGTGCGGTGTAAACATTCCTTCAACTGCTGCTGAATTAATTGCCGACCCTGCAAAGTTTGTTCCACTCCAATAAGACTAGTACTCTGATCTCGTGATAAAGTTAGTGGGGTGGGTTTATACCCATATAAAGCCTCAAATGGTGACATTTGAATAGTAGAATGACAACAATTGTTATACCAATATTCAACTTACACCAACCAATGGAACCATTGCTTAGGGTTAGCTCCATGCATGCACCTTAAGTAGGATTCCAAACACTAATTAACATTTTCGGTTTGGCCATCTGTTTGAGGATGGTAAGCGGTACTCAGGTGATGAGTGACCCCCAAGGACCTGAACAGTTGCTGCCAAAATTGACTAGTGAAAACTTAATACCTATCAGTCACCATGGTCTGAGGTAGACCATGCAATCTATACACCACCTCCAAAAAACGTTGAGCTACTGTAGATGTAGTAAAGGGATATTTCAGGGCTGCAAAATGTGAGAACTTGGTAAACCTATCCACCACCACCAAAATAACATTATAACCATTGGAAGTTGGCAACTGATCTATAAAATCCATGGATACATGCTTCTAAGCCTGATCCGGAATGGGTAATGGTTGGAGAAGATCCCCCAGGTTTTTGCGTTTCATGCCTACATAGTTGATACACTATGGAAACACCAATCA